>CAUOFW020007569.1:187745-372527 GCA_963454935.2 Ilex paraguariensis
AAAAAAAAAAATTGGCCTTTAGATCGATCTTAATTAATCATGATCGATCATGGCTATTAAATGTAATGTTATTACTTGCAAAGACAAATTTATTACTCTTAAGATAAGTTATCACCTTTAAAGGTGAAGTACAAACTTTTTAAGTAAGGTTATAATAATTAAAAATAAAATTATAATTTTTGAAAGTAAGGTTATAACTATTTATAGTAAAATGATTACCTTTGGATATAAAATTATAATTATTTAAAGTTATATTACAACTAGTAAAAGTGGGAGTATCACAAAAAATGGTACAATTTTTATTGTTGATCACATCTTTAGTGAGTAATATTTTAATATTTAATAACAAAAATTAAAAGCCACACATTTCTTTCAGTACCGTACCAAATTTTGACCGGTACCGTAGACCTCCCCTCCTGTTTTTCTTCTCCAATCAATTATTCTACTAAATAAAGCGGGTACGAGATTCCCTTTACATTGACTTTGGTCCTGCAACGTTTAGGTCAGATGGGTTAAACAGTCCATTCCAACCAAACCTAAATTATAAAATTCTCCACCCGCAATTTAACATGAACTTTAATATAATTCGAGCAATTCAATTTATAGTACTTAGGCGCGGAGGTAGAATCTCTTTTTAGTAGGTACAACCATCTAATTAAAGAGAATAATTTTACAATAATTATTAAAATTCATTGTATTTAATGAACATGATTGTTTTCTCAAATATATCATTCTCTATTAAAAAAATATTTCTAATCTAACATCTTTTATAAAATTATTTTTCATATTACTTTTAAAATTTTCATATATAAATATACTTGAAAAAGTGACGGGACTTGACTTGGTATAAAGTAGTAGAATAAAGACAATTTTCATAGAGAATGTTATTTTGACATATCACTTTGCTAGTGAACTTTTAATTAATGATAAGATTTCAACTCATCCGAATGACAATTTGTCTTGAAAATCTTNCCCCCTCCCCCTCTTCTGTACGATTTTGCTGCACTTTTAGAACAGATATTGATGCATTCTTAGTATAAGGGGATAAAAATTAAGGATACCTCCTGCAAGAATAAATATTAAACGTTTTTGATAAGAGTGAGTTTTAAACTTGATTTCTTAGTCTTTGCTTCCTATAAAACAAACAATCTGACCAAGATCGAAGTAGTTCAATCGAAGGCAATCTGATGTTTAAGTCAGTAATAAAACTGAGACAATTGCAAGAAGACAAGAAAAGTTCAGCGTACCTTTCACTTTGATTTTTTTGCCTTTTATAGATCATTATCCCTTTAGGGTTTTCGTGATTTTTTATTTAAAGCGGCACACCTTCCTTCAATTTAGCCAATTTGGNTGCTTAGTTTCATCAAAGTTTACATATACATATTTGTGTATGCATATCAAATTGAATCATAATCAGCTCAAATTTTTTTATATCAAAATCTAAAATCGTAGAATATGATGGAGAATATTTGAACTTTGACAAAAAAAATATTAATTTATGTCTTCGTAATCAAATTCGAAGATGGATTGATTCTGTAACTTTAAGTGAGTCATTGCAAAAGTAATAAAGATAACTTGAGAATAAAAAAAAATGAAATTAANTATGAATGCCTAAGTTATAGGCGAATTTTTATCTTTCCAGTTTCTGTTGCAAACAGGCCATAATAATAACCGAATTCTTTCAATGCTTTTCGAACGAATTGATCAGCCTGGTTTGGTAGGAGTCGAGCTCTTTCTCTGTTTGCCGAGCTTATTGACCAATTCGGCTAGGCCTATTTGTCTCAATGGCTCATTAATGCTTCCCTCACGTGCCATATCTTGTCATCTTCACGTGAGCTCATTTAAATGTCATAACACGTGTAATAAAGGGAGCTCTCCCCTTTCATTTGCCCCCAAAAAACGTCTGACAGACGCCTTTCGTCTGTCAACCGTTTTATGCCTCCTCACCATCATTGCGTGTACTTCGTGACTTCTCCCTTTGTCTTGGCGGCAAGCTTAGTATTTAAATATTATCTTTTAGAATTCCCTCAATTTATAAACGATTTCTCTCCATTTTTTCTGTCAGTTTGCCTTCTCAGTCTTAGATTCATTTCTTTCTTCGTATTTGCACTACCCTTCTTCTTTCTGCATTCATCTTCCTCAAAAACCCCTCTCACGCCCTCTGAAATTCCTGCTTTCAAAACCAAATACAACATTCCAGATGACGTTGAAGTAAAGGTCGCTGGAAAAGATGAGCCTTTAATTGGGACAAGAGAGAGGACTCCAATTTATACTCGAGCGATCACCAAAGGTGGTGTGCGTTTCCCACTTGACCTATTACTCTTTTGGGTGCTGTCAGCCATGAAGTTGTGTCTCATCTAGTGTTGCCCCAATTTCTTCAAAAAAGTGATGGGTGTGGCAGCTTTGAACAAGCTTCTAAACTTGAGCTTAGGATTGTGAAAGATCCTGTACTGCTACATCCTCAAACCGGCCGAGGATAACTATTATCTTGCATTGAGGAAGAAGGAACGATATCTAGTAACCTATCTTTCAAACTCGAACAAGGGTCATGAGAACGATGTGATCTTCATTTTAGCCAACTAGGAGTATGCTGTTGATGCTACTCCTTCCTATCGTTGTCCTTATGAAGAAGGTGCTCCAGGTATTTGAGTCTTTTACTGTTCCAATTTTTTTTTACTGCTTTCTGATTCAAGACTTCTGTGTGAAGGAGAAACTGTCAAGGGTACAGTTCCTGAGTTCTCTGTGAAGATGGCCGAGCTTAAGAGAATTTGAAATTTAATGAGTCCCTGTTCTGTCGAGCTACCCAAACACTACTCGGATACACTCCAACCTATACTTCCTTCATTGCTATGCTGAACCAACCAAACGCAACTCTTGCCTTAGATCGGGAAGCCATCCAAATTGCTCGGGATCAAACACCCCGAGCAAAGAAAAAAATTTTCCCTTGTAGCTTCTGGACACAAGACGGTGAAGAATTTTTGTCAATTGTTAAGCCTACTCCATCCACTACTGCTATGCTCCAATTTTTGTTCTTGAGGAACCTACTGCTGAGGCTCCAATCGATGTTATTCTTCCAGATGAAGCAGATTTGCCGCCTAGTGAGCAAGCAGATATGGTTCAGACTATTGAAACTTCGATCCCAGTTGAGTTAGACCCTCCAGAATCTGTTCATTCCCCCTTCCAACAAGATGATTCAATCTTTGAGCTTGCCGAAGACCTTGCCCCGAAAAGGTGAAGGATTGTTGAATTCGAGGTGAGCCTCTCGCCTAAACTTGTCAATCCCCCTTTTCGACCTTTCCTCAGGGCAAAAAGGAGAGAGATCACTACAAAAAATTCTGCAATCGAAGATTTCAATGTTGCAGTGGGGATTGCTCGAGGAGTGATTTTGCCTCGGAACTTGGCTATGAACGAGGCCCTTACTGATGATGAGGTGTCTCGCCCAGCCATTCAACACATGGTTCTGGTAAGATTTGTTCCTTTAGTCCTTCCTTCTTTTCTTTAAGATTTTTTTTCAAAAATTTTCTAAGTCTACTTTTTTCAACCAAGGGGTCTACAAAAAGTGCATGAGGTCGGGGCTAGGATAGCCAGAAAGGATAAGGCTATGAAAGATGCTATCCATGCCTGAGTTTCATCTCTAACCAAGAAAGAGTCGATGGATGAAGAATACTCCAAGCTTTGTGAGGAAGTTTTAATTCTTCAGGCTCAAAATCATAGCCTGATAGAGGAGAATAAATAGCTTTCTTCAAAATTTGAAAAATTAAAGGAGTTTGAACATGAGGCCATTGTGGAGCTTTCTCAATCATAGCTGGACTACTCTAGCCTCCTGGAAGAGTTTAATCAATTCAAAGTTGATGCAAAGGAGAGAGAAGACTCTGCATACGATGAGGGGATTGAGAAGGCAGAAAATGATCTTGCCTTACACATCCATTAACTCCAAGAAGCTTTTTTAGTAAGGGATGACACGCTGCTCCGGTTACTGCGGGAGTTTCTTCTTCTTCTGAACTGTTCTCCAAGCATTCCCTTCCAAGTTCTTCCCAGCCTCTAGCTTCCTGAAATACTTAGGATATTCTTTGTAACTTTTGATGTTCACTGATCTGTGTAATCTTTGAAATTTGAATGAAAATCTCTTTTTTTCATTTATGTTCCTATAGTTACTTTGCAAAGTTTGAATAAAAATCACGTTTTGTATCTTGCTCGGCCTCTCTTGAAGTTATGGCCCCTGCTCGGCCTTTATTCGTAGAGCTCGGTTCCTCAATAGGAACCTAAGTATACTTAGAGAAATTTTATCTCTTGAAGTTATGGCCCTTTGCTCGGCCCTTCTTTAAAGAGCTCAGTTCCTCAATAGGAACCTAAGTATACTTAGAGAATTTTTATTTTTTGAAGTTATGGCCCTTTGCTCGGCCCTTCTTCAAAAAGCTCAGTTCCTCAATAGGAACCCAAACATACTTAGAAAAAATTTCATCTCTTGAAATTATGGTGCTTGCTCAGCCCTTCTTCAAAGTGTTCAATTTTTCGGTAGAGTTATTCATAGTCCCCTTGGGCATCTAAGAGATTTTCTACTCCGCACCGACCCGCCAATCTGATTGGACTCAAATCCATCTCTAATCAGCTTACATCGTCATGCCTAGCTGAGGGCCTGAATTAGATCGGGTGGTTGTACCTGATTTAAG
The DNA here is from genome assembly GCA_963454935.2 of Ilex paraguariensis. NCBI lineage: Eukaryota > Viridiplantae > Streptophyta > Magnoliopsida > Aquifoliales > Aquifoliaceae > Ilex > Ilex paraguariensis. Next base: position 192,416 of record CAUOFW020007569.1, read on the forward strand.
TTTGTAACTTCTATCAGGATTTTTTGCCTCCATGCCTTAGCAGTAGGACGTACATATCAAGGAAAGAAGAGCGAGAATAAGACGATCTCCAAAAATTCTTTTATTAATAACTTCTACTCATATCAGTACATTTTGCTCAACACTTATTCATTTTTAAGGGGCACCCTTAAACTTCCGAAGATACTTCAGAGTTCTATTTAAAAAGGTACTTTTTAGAAATAGAACTATCTCAAATTAGCAGAGTTCTAGGGGCGTGGTACCACTTTACCGTCTAAGGTCTCGAGCTCATAATAACCATTGCCTCCTACTCGGGACACCCTGTATGGACCCTTCCAATTTGCTCCAAGCTTTCCATGGGTTGGGTTCTTAGCTAATCCCAGTACCTGCCTTAGAACCAAGTCTCCCAACATGAAAGATTTAGGATTGACAATTCTGTTGTAGGCTCAGGACATTTGATGCCGATAAGAAGCCATCATTATAGTTGCTTGTTCTCTTTTCTCCTCTGCTAGATTGAGATCTTGGGTGATAACAACATTGTTGTTATTTCTTTCAACCAGCTCGGTTCTCAGGGTTGGTAAACTGATCTCTAACGAAATTACTGCTTCTATCCTATAAGCTAGGGCGAAGGGGATTTTTCTAGTTGAGCGTCGAGGTGTGGTTCGGTACGTCCATAGAACACTTGAAAACTCCTCCACCCATCTCCCCTTCGCATCCTCTAGCCTTTTCTTGATTCCATCCAAGATTGTCTTGTTAGAAATCTCTACTTTTCCATTACTCCAAGGGTAAGCCAGGGTGGTATAGTGATTCCGAACTGTAAAATGCTGACAGAAAGCTTTGAAGGGACTACTATCAAACTGTGTGCCATTATCCGAAATAAGCATATATGGGATTCTGAATCTGATGATGATGTTCCTCCAGAAGAACTTCCTTGTATCAGTAACTCTAATGTTAGCTAGGGCTTGGCTTCCACCCACTTTGTGAAATAATCAGTTGCAACTAGAAGGTACTTCTTGTTGTCAGGTATCCGAGGTATAGGTCCCACTATGTCTAGTCCCCATTGAGCAAATGACCATGGGTTCACTAATAGAAGCAACTCCTAGGATGGTTTTCTTGGTATTGGTGAGAATTTTTGACACTTCTCATACCATCTCACGAACTATGGAGCGTCCTTCTGTATATATGACCACCAAAAACCCTAAAAGATGGCTCAGTGAGCCAGAGATCTTCTACCAGTATGAGCATCGCAGCTTCCTTCATAAATTTCAAATAAGAAGTCTAGGATTATCTTCGAGTGTACACACTTTAGATACGGCCCTCCAAACGAGCATCGGTGAAGCTCACCTTTCGGGGACAGTCAGAATCTCGTAACTTTCAGACATAGCTTATGAGCTTCCCTTTTGTCCTCGGGCAAGTTACCATTTTTTAAGAAGTCAATTATCGGATCCATCTAGCTCAGCTCGGTTTCATTATATAAGACTTCATTAGAATTGGTCAGTAGAATATTGGGTTCGGACTGGAACTCAATGGTAAGAGCCCTTTTAGTTTCTCGGTTAATGGCCGAGGCTAGTGAAGCTAAAGCATCGGCATGCGAGTTCTTTGTTCTTCCTACCTGCTGAATCGAGTATTCTAGAATTTTGCTCAGTTCCTTTTTTGCAACGGCATGATACACAATCATTCTTTCATCATTTGCTGCATACTCCCCTATTATTTGATTCACCACCAGTTGTGAATCAGAGAATATCTGGAGTTTTATTGCCCCCAGTTTGGCTGTTAGCCTTACTCCGGCTATCAAAGCTTCATACTCAGTTTCGTTGTTTGAGGCTTAGAAGTCGAGCTTGATGGATTTTTCCAAAATACAACCATTTGAACTTACTAGCGTGAGGCCAACGCCGACACCTTTTTGATTTGAAGACCCAACAAAAGATCGGGTCCATTTGCCACTAAGCACTGATTTTTGATATCAGTTTGTTTGCTCTATTCTGAACTGCTTTTAGGTTGGAATTCTGCAATGAAGTCTGCCACTATCTGGCCCTTGATCGCCTTCCTTGGTTCGAATTCAACGTTGAACTCTTCGAGCTCGACTACCCATTTTGCAATTCATTCATACAGGTCAGCTTTCTAAAAGAGCGATTTCAATGATTGGTCAATGAGCACCGTGATCTGGTGAGCCTGGAAGTAATGTCTGATCTTCATAGCCGAGCTGATCAGTGTAAGTACGAGTTTCTCCAATGGAGTGTACCTCGATTCTACATCTAAGATCATCTTGCTTACATAATAAATAGGTCTTAGCCTTTCACAATCATTCCTCATCAATGCTCCACTCACCGCATATTTTGATATAACTAGGTAGAGGAAAAGTCTCTCCTCGGGCGGTAGGGTTGAAAAGATTGGTGGGGAGGCCAGATATGCCTTCAGATTCAAAAATTTTTCCTCACAGTCCTGACTCCAAAATGCCCCCTTCCTTCCTTTGATTGATTGGAAGAAAGGTCGACACTTATCTGAAGCTCGGGATATGAACCTTCCGAGCGCAATTGTCATTCTTGTTAGCCTCTATACCTCTTTTATAGTCTGAGGTGATTGTAGTTCTGCAATCGCCTTCACTTGATCAGGGTTCACCTCTATACCTAGGTGGGTAATCAGGTAGCCAAGGAACTTCCCTGATCCGACACCAAATGCACACTTTGAAGCATTTAATTTCATCTTGTATCTCCACAAAAACATCGAATGTGTTTTTCAGGTCAAAATAGTGGCTAGTGACCCTTCACCTCTTAACGACCATATTGTCGATATATACCTCTATAGTACTGTCAATCATGTGTGAGAACATCTTAGTTACCAACCTCTGATATGTCACTCTTGCATTCTCCGACCTAAATGGCATCTCCCTGTAATAGTATGTCCTTTTAAGCATTATAAAGGCGGTTTTTTCTTGATCTTCCTCAGCCAGGGGAATCTGGTGGTATCCTCGGTAGGCATCTAAGAAGCTCATTTGCTGATGTCCAGCAGTTGCATCGACCAATTGATCTATCTTAGGTAGGGGAAGCTATCTTTTGGACAAGTTTTGTTGAGGTCGATGAAGTCAACACATACTGTCCATTTTTCTTTCTTCTTCTTTACCACCACAAAGTTTGACAGCCATGTCAGATATTGTACCTCTCTAATTGTTTCAAACTCAAGTGATCGTGCTACTTCCTCTTTTATTGCATCCTGATGCTGAGGGGCTGATCTCCTAAGCTTTTGTTTGACTGGTTTGAAGCTAGGGTCAATGTTCGTGTGGTGACATGCCTCTTCGGATGGTACACCAAGCATATCACTCATGCTCCAAACAAAAACATCGGCGTATTCTCGTAATAAGGTGACGAGTTCCTTTTGCTGCTCGGTGCTAAGATCCGTTCCCAACAAAAAGTACTTCTCCTGGTCTTCGTCTTTGCCTAAAGGTACTTTAGCCAAGTCTTTGATTGTTCTGTCAATAACTTCTTTTTTTGTGCTTAAAGGTACTTTAGGGCTATTCATGATAGCTTGGTTGGTAGAGGTGACCAAGCTATCAAGTGTTGATTGCTATTTCGCCTCTTTGGCTATTGAACTACTTTCACGAACCACTGCTTCTTCTTTGGATTTGACTGAGGCTAGTAAATAAGTTTTGGAACTGACCTGGTCTCTTCGGATGTTCAATATCCTTTTAGATGAAGGGAATCTCAACATTTGGTGGTATGTTGATGGTACCACCTTCATCTCATGTAACCAGGACTACCCCATGATCGTATTATAAGTCGATACCGTATCCACTAACACAAACTGGCCCAGTCTTTACAAGCAGCGTGATCTTCCCCCTGGGAAGAATTATTTTCCCACTAAAGCCAATTAGTGGGAGTATTTGAGGGCTTAAGACTCTCTTGCTTGAGACCGAGCTTCTCGAAGAGATCTATGTACATGATTTCAGAGGAACTCCCTAGATTAATTAGTACTCTTCTCAAATCGTAGTTGGCAATTCTAAGTGTTATCACCAACACATCATTATGCGGCTGATGAATCCCGATCAGATCCTGTTCAGAGAAACAGATTATCTCTGTTGTGTCCTCAAACTTCATTCTTTTGGCCTTTACCTTTGGGGTTAACCGCACTTCAAACACCTCTCTTTCCTTTGTGACTTTCTGGATGTAAGCCCTGGAAGCATTTTTAGTGGACATTTGCGGGTTTGTGGCGGTGTGGATCACGTCTATCACTCCCGCTGCCATGGTCTGGTCTCCTTTTGGCTCGGCTGTCTCTCTGTTGGCTCTTGCTCCATCCTCGACGAACTAGGAGAGATGCCCAATCTGAACCAGCTCCTCCAAATGCTGCTTCAAATATCAGAAATTCTCAGTCATGTGTCCCACATCCCGATGATATGAGCATCTGAAATTTAGATTTCTTTTCAAAGAATCCCTTGTTAACTTATTGGGCCACTTAAAGAATGGCCTCGCCTTGATTTGATTCAATATCTTGTATATCAGTTCTTTGAATAACGTATTACCCCAAGAAAAGAGGACTTCTGGGGGCAGCCTTCCTTTTCATTCTTTTTGCCGCCTTCTCGGATCGGCTCAGTCTGCTTGTCACGCCCGAACTGTCTCCTGCCTTGATGCTCTTTAACCACCTCTCTGGATAAGTTATTGTAGACTTTGGCATACTTCTTGATCCTTGCCATCAATTTTTCCAGGTCGGTAGCTGGCCCCCTAGTGAGTGATTGGTATAGAGGGTTCTCCTTTGGCAATCCGATTTTGAAGGATGCAACTGTAATTTTAGGATTACATCCTTTGATCTCATTTATCATTTTCCCAATAGCGATGAGCATACTCTCACAGGGTTTCATTATTCTTCTTCTTCAACGTCAGTAGAGCCCCAACATCCTTTGGCTGCCTACTGCTCATAATGAACCATGTCGTGAACTGCTCAGCCAGTTATGACCATCCATTTATCGATCCCTTGGGCAAACTATCAAACCATTTTATGGCCGACTCCCTAAGACTGCTAGGAAAGATGGTGCAAAGTAGTGGCTCGTTCTTTTAGTGAATGGTCATTAACTGTCTGTAATGTCTGATGTGCGAGGTTGGGTCAGTTTTTCAGTCTTAAAGTTTGAAATTCAAGACAGTAAACTTGCTTGGGATTCACCCCTTTCAATCCATGAAGTGAAAGGTGAAGACTCGGAGCCGTTCTCGTATTCCCCTGTTGCACTCCTGGCTAGGTCCCTAGCCGACTTCTGTTTTGGCTTTTTTCAAGTAGTTGTTGAGTTCTTCGGTAATGTATTGCTTCGATGAGTTCTCCTCCAAAACCCGAGGTCTTTTTTTTTTTTCTGGTACTTATCTTGCGTCCCTAGTTCTGTCATGTTTTTTCCCGGGACTTTCTTGTCGGTTGTCCCTGTCACGCTTCACTTTTCTGGTCAACTCCTTCAACTTTGGCTTTCAACTCTTCATTCTCCTATATCAGGTCCTTTTCCCTGGCATAGGATTTCTTAAATAATTTGTCATGCGCATCCAACTTGTCCTGCAGGGATTGGACCAATTTCACCAAAGAATGGTTCTCCCCCTCGGCATGGAAGGATTTTCCACGACCTACAATCTACTAATTCTGATCTCTAGATGGTTTGAAACTGGCTGAGGATACCTCATCATCTTCGTGAGGTCCAGATGGGCTCCTGTTGGCATGAAACCTAATGTTGGTGCCAGATGGAAGTGATACTGGATTAGAATTTCCTAAGGCAAACTGCATACAGGTGATCCAATGGCACTTTTGAGCCTCGACATTGTAGCCTTTCATTGCGAATGATTAAAATTTTTCCACAGACGGCGCCAAAATGTAAAGGGTAAAAATTAAGAATACCTCCTACAAGAATAAAGATTGAACGTTTCTGATAAAAGTGATTTCTGAACTTGATCTCCCAGTCTTTACTTTTTGCAAAACGAACAAACTGTCCAAAATCGAAGGCACTCCGATGCTTAATTCAGTAATGGAACTGAGACAATTACAAGAAGACAAGGAGAGTTCAGCGTACCTTTCACCTTGGTTTCTTCTGCCTTTTATAGATCATTATCCCCTCAGAGTTTTCGCGATTTTTGACTCAAGGTGGCACACCTTTTTTCAATTTAGTAATTCAATTTAGGGTGTTGCTGATATTTCTCTAACAATTCCTCCTGACAAATCTATAATTTCGTTGATTCATTTATCTGAATGTCGAAGTTATAGGCAAATTTTTATATTTTCAGTTTCTGTTACAAACAGCTCAGCCATAATAAGAACTGAATTCTTTCAATGCTTTCCAAACGAATTGATCAGCCTAGTTTAGTAGGAGCCGAGCTCCTCTTTCTTTGCTTGCCGAGTTTATTGACCAGTTTGGCTAGGCCTATTTGTCTCAGTGGCTTATTTATGCTTCTCTCACGTGCCATGTCTTGTCATCCTCACGTGAGCTCATTTAATGTCATAACACGTGCAATAAAGGGAGCTCCCCCCCTTCACTAGGGGTGCAACTTGGGTGGGTTGGGAGGGTAGGACAGTTAACCATAGTCAAACTCTAACTATATAATGTTCAATCCTAACTCTAACTTTAATCCTAACTCGGGTTGATAAACTCAACCCAAGTATTGCCCGATTTTAATTTGGACGGGCTCGGGCTGAATTTGGATTAATAATTTCGGGCTAATTTCGAGTTACTTTACGGGTTGATTTTGGGTTAATGTTTCAAACATGAAACATATATTATATAATATTCAAATAATTTAACAACCAACAACTTCAAATATAACACAAATATATTACATAATTTAACAACAAATAACCAGTTTAACAGAACACAAACATAACATTCAAATATATTACATAACATTCAAAAATTGTATTTATATAATAGTAATTCAGGTTGAATCCGATTATTAATTCGGGTTGAGCCCGGTTTTAATATTTGTGTTCAACCCGTGAACCCGAGACGCGCCCAAATTGAATTCGGGTTGAGATTTTTTGAGTCAAACCCAACCCAAGTTTAAAAATCTTTACCTAAGCCCTAATTTTTTCGAGTTGGACTTGGGTTAAAATCGGGTTTCCCAATCCAATTTGCACCCCTAATGCATTCATTGTAGTCCATTTCATTTTATTGTTTTTTGGCAAAGTCTTATTTTGTTGGGTTTGTTGTTTAGACATTTTAATTTTATACATAACCATACATCGCACGGGATCAACGGTAGTATTTCGTAGCATAAATCTTGCATAACATGAAATGTTCATCAAAAAGATAAAAAAACTGACCAAAAAGAAACCTCCAGTTCTAGATGTTGGTTACCCTTACAATAGGTAGGCTTGGGATGTTTTTCCACAACAATTGTTCAATTATAATATTTCTGAGTCACTTAATTATAAGAAGTAATATACTCAAATCAAATTATAAGAAGTAATATATTTCTGAGTTACTTAATTTTAGCACACAACTACTAATTTGAATTTTTTTTTAGAAGCCAGTTCTTATATATTTCTCACTTCTTATTTCACCTATAAAACCTATCCATTTTACAGGTATCCCAACTCTCTATACTAATAATATTCATCACATGAGTTGAGATGGAAATGGCTTGCGTGGTGTCGAGTAGGCATATGGAGGTGGTTCATGCCAGTCGGCATGTGCAAAATGTGGCGCATGCCACTAGGCATGTGCAGAAGCTGGTCTTTGCCAGTCGGCAGGTGAATCAGTTGGCCACTGTCAATCGGCAAGTGGCTTTGGACAGGTCTTCACTCGTTCGCACTTGGTACTAAGGCTGGTATTTCCCCACTGCGTGCTAGAGTCGGGCAATTCCCTCCGGGCCCTCAAATACCTCCAATTTATACTCCTATATAATAAAATTAGCAATAGCCTCGGACTTGAAAACACTTTATAATACAAAAAATGAATATTGATTATATAATATTTATATTTTAAATAATAACTTATTTTTACTTTCTTTTTCTTTAATTATGCAATCTAAAACTAAAGTGAATGGAGAGGTATATCTCACTTAATGGAGGTTTTCCCCAAACCCATGCCCCATGAAAACATAATTCCATAAGTCAGTTACTTCTAAACTTAATTCTTACACCCAGTCTTTTTTTAAAAACGTCATTTAAAATGACGTCTTCTCCCTTAAAAATGTCATTTAAAATGATGATTTGAATTTGAATTTTTTTTTTCCTAAAACGTCATTCTTAATGACGTTTTTACAATCGTCATTCTTAACGACGTTTTGTAATAAGGATTTTTAACGGAGCCTAATAAACGTTTGAAAAAAAAAGGGTATAAAACGTTATTTGCAATGACGTGTTTACGTCATTGCAAATGACGTTTTATACCCTTTTATGTTTGACATTTTTTACCCTTTAACCTTTACATTGACGTTTTCTACCCCAAAAGTGTCCAACTACCAACTTGTAATAAATGTCATGGAAGTTAAATAACCCCATGTTATGTCTCACATCATGATTCACCAAGAAAAAATAAATAAATTTTAGAATTTAATTTTTTTTTCATAAAAATTTTGAACTTATTTTATAATTAGAAATAAAATTCATAAAAGCATAATTTAATTTCATATTTTATTCCCTTTTATGTTTAATGACATTTTCTATCCCTTGGCCTTTACATTGACGTTTTCTACCCCTTAGCCTTTTACATTGACGTTTTCTACCTCGAAAGTCTCCAACCACCAACTTCTAATATATGTCATAAAAGCTAAATAACTCCACCTTATGTCTCACGTCATGATTCACCAAACAAAAAATAAATTAAATAAATTTTAGAATTTATTTTCCTTTTCATAAATTTTTTTAATTTATTTTATAATCGATTATAATTTAATTTCATATTATATATTTAATAAAAAAATTTAAAAGCGTATTTTGAAAGCACACTTCTATATCAAAAAGTGTGTTTTGTATATGTTAAAAATCTCAATTCCCACATCATAAAAGCATCCTAATCTGGAGGAGCTTTTCCCCAACCCCAGTCGGCTCTAAAACTTTATTTTTCAAACTCAATTTTTTTTTAAATGTCACTTCAAAGCCATGGTTTTGAAAAATATTTTTTTTAAAATTTTTTTTGTATATGTTAAAAAATTATGTATTCCAATTTTATATTATAAATTCATCGAACATTTATAGTTGACCTACAAAAGTGTGTTGAAATTTAAGTAATATGGAAAATATTACTTATACATTACAACATAACAAATTTATTACATGAAACTGTAAGAAATACAGTCTGTCAATAATTTACTTGATGTAGAAAACAACATAGAGAGTTGCCCAGTATACATAAAATCGATGGAATAAAAATGTCAAACGCATCATCACTTAAATCGGAATAATTAGAAAGTTATGTATTTGAAACAAGTAATGGATTCTGTAAAATTTGAATCTCAGCATAATTAAGATCAAAGTGCTCAATTTTTGCATGGTCGATTGCATGCAAACGATCAAGTTTACGCTGCATTTGATCATTTTCACGTTCAAGCCTTGCTATGATCTTGTTATGGTTGGTAGAGTTTTGTAGATCATATATATTAGCTGAACGTGCCTTCGGTACCATTAATTCATACCAACGACAGTATACTTCAAGCTCACAATGTTTGTCATATAATTTTCGCCATCTTGGTGTGGGTTCGATACGAACACTCAGAGGCGAAGAGTCGGTTGCAGGCCCCACAAATACATGTCCAACTTCACCGAATGAGTGATAAGGGTCGATGGGCTCATTACGGAACTCACGCTTTTGTCCATACCAAGTTACACCGGTATAATCTATGTAGGATTCAATTGAACGAACTATGTCTACACCACATGCTGCTCGATTAGTCGANTTTAATTTATTTTATAATCGATTATAATTTAATTTCATATTATATATTTAATAAAAAAATTTAAAAGCGTATTTTGAAAGCACACTTCTATATCAAAAAGTGTGTTTTGTATATGTTAAAAATCTCAATTCCCACATCATAAAAGCATCCTAATCTGGAGGAGCTTTTCCCCAACCCCAGTCGGCTCTAAAACTTTATTTTTCAAACTCAATTTTTTTTTAAATGTCACTTCAAAGCCATGGTTTTGAAAAATATTTTTTTTAAAATTTTTTTTGTATATGTTAAAAAATTATGTATTCCAATTTTATATTATAAATTCATCGAACATTTATAGTTGACCTACAAAAGTGTGTTGAAATTTAAGTAATATGGAAAATATTACTTATACATTACAACATAACAAATTTATTACATGAAACTGTAAGAAATACAGTCTGTCAATATTTTGGTTGATGTAGAAAACAACATAGAGGGTTGCCTAGTATACATAAAATCGATGGAATAAAAATGTCAAACGCATCATCACTTAAATCGGAATAATTAGAAAGTTATGTACTTGAAACAAGTAATGGATTCTGTAAAATTTGAATCTCAGCATAATTAAGATCAAAGTGCTCAATTTTTGCATGGTCGATTGCATGCAAACGATCAAGTTTACGCTGCATTTGATCATTTTCACGTTCAAGCCTTGCTATGATCTTGTTATGGTTGGTAGAGTTTTGTAGATCATATATATTAGCTGAACGTGCCTTCGGTACCATTAATTCATACCAACGACAGTATACTTCAAGCTCACAATGTTTGTCATATAATTTTCGCCATCTTGGTGTGGGTTCGATACGAACACTCAGAGGCGAAGAGTCGGTTGCAGGCCCCACAAATACATGTCCAACTTCACCGAATGAGTGATAAGGGTCGATGGGCTCATTACGGAACTCACGCTTTTGTCCATACCAAGTTACACCGGTATAATCTATGTAGGATTCAATTGAACGAACTATGTCTACACCACATGCTGCTCGATTAGTCGAGCATTGACGTTCGTAGGGTGCAGATGGACTTTGTTGTTCATTGCGTGATGAAGAACCATGGGTGGTTTGAATGGATTGCCTCCTAGATGTGCACCTAGACATATTTATGGTTATGATGCACACAATGAATAAGTATGGGTTATATAGACACGAAATACAATTATATATAAATTTGACAATTACTAGGTACGAGTAACATGACTTGACACAAGTAAAGTAATGATATGACTCCACCATGATAAAGTAATGACATAACTCGTGAATGACAAAAGGAGTAACATGACTTGTCAGTAGACTGACGACACACTGATAAAGTAATGATATGACTCCACACTGATAAAATATTGACATACCTAGTGAATGACAAAACCACTGACATGACTTGTCACTAGACTGACAATACTGATAAAGCAGCACTAACATGACTTGTCACTAAACTGACTACACTAATACAGCAATGCAATGAGTTCACAACACAAAAGTAAATACACAACAATTCAAACACAAAGGACTGACATGATTTGACATTACACTGGTTAGAAAGTCTTGCTATCTCACCAATGAACAAATGCAGACTTTGTTAAGCTTCATCATACATATAATCATCTAACATGTATTGTGCATTAGACAATATATTGTTTTGCTCAACTGGGTCAACTCTCATCCATGTGTAATTCCCATCATGTCTTTTGCTTGTTGGAGCATACAATAATGAGACCTACAAATCAGCATTCTATTATTCTCTTTTTGAACTTGTTTTATTGCTAATTTGTAGTCCTCTCTATTCTGGCGTTGCATTGTTAGTGATCGTCTACGAGGCACTGGTATGCCAAGTTCTCCTAGTTGTGCAAATAGTTCATCTGATTCTTTAGTACGAAAAGCCCACTCTCGTCATACTCCTGCATAATACTCTTTTGAAAATGAAAATCTCTCATTGTTGTAATCATCGTTATGCACTTGTAATAACCAAACTTTTTCACGACTACGATTGTTAAAGCTTGTAGAGAAATTTGATATAGACATAATATTTTGTTTGTTATATCAACGACAAAATGGTGTTTAAATAGTAGTGTCCTAAGCATACTGTGTTAGACAAGTCATATTAGTCAAAAGTGAAACAGTGTGGTTAGACACATTTGCTGAAATCCATTCAGGGTGTAGTCACTTCAACAATTGGTCTGTTGAAGTCACAAGTAGTCACTTTTTCTTCTTCAGCATTATGATAGAGCAGGTAGTTGTCACTTCAAGACAGTGTTTGCAGAAACTCATTCAGGGTTAAGTTAGTTCAGCACACAGTATGTTGAAACCCATTCAACATTTTGTCAATTCACCACATGATCTGTTGAAATCAATTCAGGTGTAGTCACTTTAACACATGACATTAAGTAGTCACGAGTGGTCACTTTTTCTTCTTTAGCATTATGATAGAGTAGTTAGTTGTCACTTCAAAATAGTGTCTGCAGAAACTCATTCAGGGTTAAGTTAGTTCAGCACATGGTATGTTGAAACCCATTCAGCGTTTTGTCACTTTACCACATGATATGCTGAAATTCATTCAGGGTTTAGTCATTTCAACACATGACACTAAGTAGTCACGAGTAGTCACTTTTTTTTTCATCAGCATTATGATAGAGAAGTTAGTTGTCACTTCATAGCAGTGTTTGTACTGATATGGTCAGTAGTTGGTAGATTTGTGTATTCACTATATATTCACCATCTTTACACAAGTAAGTGCACATCAACTGATTTCCAACATGAATTATAGTGTTAGAACTTTATATGAAAATATGGGTTATCATTGGGCCTTAGAGGATGAGTTCTTCTATCCAATAAATCCTCGTTTACGTTATTCTAGTAGGGCCATAAGAACCATGGGGGTTGAATTGCAATATCGTCTGACAGAGTAAAAAAATTTTATTGGCGATATGAAAACTTGCAATNAAATGAAAATCTCTCATTGTTGTAATCATCGTTATGCACTTGTAATAACCAAACTTTTTCACGACTACGATTGTTAAAGCTTGTAGAGAAATTTGATATAGACATAATATTTTGTTTGTTATATCAACGACAAAATGGTGTTTAAATAGTAGTGTCCTAAGCATACTGTGTTAGACAAGTCATATTAGTCAAAAGTGAAACAGTGTGGTTAGACACATTTGCTGAAATCCATTCAGGGTGTAGTCACTTCAACAATTGGTCTGTTGAAGTCACAAGTAGTCACTTTTTCTTCTTCAGCATTATGATAGAGCAGGTAGTTGTCACTTCAAGACAGTGTTTGCAGAAACTCATTCAGGGTTAAGTTAGTTCAGCACACAGTATGTTGAAACCCATTCAACATTTTGTCAATTCACCACATGATCTGTTGAAATCAATTCAGGTGTAGTCACTTTAACACATGACATTAAGTAGTCACGAGTGGTCACTTTTTCTTCTTTAGCATTATGATAGAGTAGTTAGTTGTCACTTCAAAATAGTGTCTGCAGAAACTCATTCAGGGTTAAGTTAGTTCAGCACATGGTATGTTGAAACCCATTCAGCGTTTTGTCACTTTACCACATGATATGCTGAAATTCATTCAGGGTTTAGTCATTTCAACACATGACACTAAGTAGTCACGAGTAGTCACTTTTTTTTTCATCAGCATTATGATAGAGAAGTTAGTTGTCACTTCATAGCAGTGTTTGTACTGATATGGTCAGTAGTTGGTAGATTTGTGTATTCACTATATATTCACCATCTTTACACAAGTAAGTGCACATCAACTGATTTCCAACATGAATTATAGTGTTAGAACTTTATATGAAAATATGGGTTATCATTGGGCCTTAGAGGATGAGTTCTTCTATCCAATAAATCCTCGTTTACGTTATTCTAGTAGGGCCATAAGAACCATGGGGGTTGAATTGCAATATCGTCTGATAGAGTAAAAAAATTTTATTGGTGATATGAAAACTTGCAATTTACGAAAGCCTCGACAAATTGCCATCCATATGCCAATTGAGACACCTTAACAACTAAAGCGAGCATTGTATCATTTTCGAGCTGAGAACAATCACATGACAATCCATCTTAATCATTACAACCTTCATCGCATCACACGAGAACGTGCTGAAGAACGGTTAATGGAAGAAGCACATATAAGTTTCCTTCTAAGTGGAGAAGTTGGATGTGTAACACCCCGCATTTTCTTTTATATNTCATACTTGTATGTATTTGCTAGGAATTCCTTGTTTCTTGGTTTTCTTGCAATTATGGCATGTCTTAAACAAAGTTAGGATTGATTACCCATGAAACTTCTTTTATAGCTTTAAAACCCTAGTTTTTGGGGAAATATGGAATTCTCTTTCTACATTTGCTCAAGCTTGGTTTTGAGAACTTTAGTGCTTTGTGTGAGTAATGAAAATGATGTGGTGGTGATCTCTTGTATTTTTCTTAATTGGTTATTTGGATTGTCGCATGATAAAATTTGGGGATTTTGATAATGGTTGCTTGTTGAGGGCAATGTGTGGATTTTATCTTGTATGTGATTGTTGGTATGAAAAGAGGATAATTATGAACCGAGGTTACTCGTAAGTATGCGGTTAAGTGTGGAATACTTGAAGGGGGTAGAGGTTACTTGTAAGTATGCTACCTACCAAAAGAGGATATTTATGAACCGAGGTTACTTGTAAGTGTGCAGTTATGTGTGGGAGACTCCAAGGGGGGTAGAGGTTACTTGTAAGTATGCTACCTACNAGGGAGCTCCCCCCCTTCACTAGGGGTGCAACTTGGGTGGGTTGGGAGGGTAGGATAGTTAACCATAGTCAAACTCTAACTATATAATCTTCAATCCTAACCCTAACTTTAATCCTAACTCGGGTTGATAAACTCAACCCAAGCACTGCCCGATTTTAATTTGGGCGGGCTCGGATTGAATTTGGATTAATAATTTCGGGCTAATTTCGAGTTATTTTACGGGTTGATTTTGGGTTAATGTTTCANATTAATAATTTCGGGCTAATTTCGAGTTACTTTACGGGTTGATTTTGGGTTAATGTTTCAAACATGAAACATATATTATATAATATTCAAATAATTTAACAACCAACAACTTCAAATATAACACAAATATATTACATAATTTAACAACAAATAACCAGTTTAACAGAACACAAACATAACATTCAAATATATTACATAACATTCAAAAATTGTATTTATATAATAGTAATTCAAGTTGAATCCGATTATTAATTCGGGTTGAGCCCGGTTTTAATATTCGTGTTCAACCCGTGAACCTGAGACGCACCCAAATTGAATTCAGGTTGAGATTGTTTTAGTCAAACCCAACCCAAGTTTAAAAATCTTTACCTAAGCCCTAATTTTTTCGAGTTGGACTTCGATTAAAATCGGGTTTCCCAATCCAATTTGCACCCCTAATGCATTCATTGTAGTCCATTTCATTTTTTTTTTTTTTGGCAAAGTCTTATTTTGTTGGGTTTGTTGTTTAGACATTTTAATTTTATACATAACCATACATCGCACGGGATCAACGGTAGTATTTCGTAGCATAAATCTTGCATAACATGAAATGTTCATCAAAAAGATAAAAAAACTGACCAAAAAGAAACCTCCAGTTCTAGATGTTGGTTACCCTTACAATAGGTAGGCTTGGGATGTTTTTCCACAACAATTGTTCAATTATAATATTTCTGAGTCACTTAATTATAAGAAGTAATATACTCAAATCAAATTATAAGAAGTAATATATTTCTGAGTTACTTAATTTTAGCACACAACTACTAATTTGAATTTTTTTTTAGAAGCCAGTTCTTATATATTTCTCACTTCTTATTTCACCTATAAAACCTATCCATTTTACAGGTATCCCAACTCTCTATACTAATAATATTCATCACATGAGTTGAGATGGAAATGGCTTGCGTGGTGTCGAGTAGGCATATGGAGGTGGTTCATGCCAGTCGGCATGTGCAAAATGTGGCGCATGCCACTAGGCATGTGCAGAAGCTGGTCCTTGCCAGTCGGCAGGTGAATCAGTTGGCCACTGTCAATCGGCAAGTGGCTTTGGACAGGTCTTCACTCGTTCGCACTTGGTACTAAGGCTGGTATTTCCCCACTGCGTGCTAGAGTCGGGCAATTCCCTCCGGGCCCTCAAATACCTCCAATTTATATTCCTATATAATAAAATTAGCAATAGCCTCGGACTTGAAAACACTTTATAATACAAAAAATGAATATTGATTATATAATATTTATATTTTAAATAATAACTTATTTTTACTTTCTTTTTCTTTAATTATGCAATCTAAAACTAAAGTGAATGGAGAGGTATATCTCACTTAATGGAGGTTTTCCCCAAACCCATGCCCCATGAAAACATAATTCCATAAGTCAGTTACTTTTAAACTTAATTCTTACACCCAGTCTTTTTTTAAAAACGTCATTTAAAATGACGTCTTCTCCCTTAAAAACGTCATTTGAATTTATGATTTGAATTTGAATTTTTTTTTTCCTAAAACGTCATTCTTAATGACGTTTTTACAATCGTCATTCTTATCGACGTTTTGTAACAAGGATTTTTAACGGAGCCTAATAAACGTTTGAAAAAAAAAAGGGTATAAAACGTTATTTGCAATGACGTGTTTACGTCATTGCAAATGACGTTTTATACCCTTTTATGTTTGACATTTTTTACCCTTTAACCTTTACATTGACGTTTTCTACCCCAAAAGTGTCCAACTACCAACTTGTAATAAATGTCATGGAAGTTAAATAACCCCATGTTATGTCTCACATCATGATTCACCAAGAAAAAATAAATAAATTTTAGAATTTAATTTTTTTTTCATAAAAATTTTGAACTTATTTTATAATTAGAAATAAAATTCATAAAAGCATAATTTAATTTCATATTTTATTCCCTTTTATGTTTAATGACATTTTCTATCCCTTAGCCTTTACATTGACGTTTTCTACCCCTTAGCCTTTTACATTGACGTTTTCTACCTCGAAAGTCTCCAACCACCAACTTCTAATATATGTCATAAAAGCTAAATAACTCCACCTTATGTCTCACGTCATGATTCACCAAACAAAAAATAAATTAAATAAATTTTAGAATTTATTTTCCTTTTCATAAATTTTTTTAATTTATTTTATAATCGATTATAATTTAATTTCATATTATATATTTAATAAAAAAATTTAAAAGCGTATTTTGAAAGCACACTTCTATATCAAAAAGTGTGTTTTGTATATGTTAAAAATCTCAATTCCCACATCATAAAAGCATCCTAATCTGGAGGAGCTTTTCCCCAACCCCAGTCGGCTCTAAAACTTTATTTTTCAAACTCAATTTTTTTTTAAATGTCACTTCAAAGCCATGGTTTTGAAAAATATTTTTTTTAAAATTTTTTTTGTATATGTTAAAAAATTATGTATTCCAATTTTATATTATAAATTCATCGAACATTTATAGTTGACCTACAAAAGTGTGTTGAAATTTAAGTAATATGGAAAATATTACTTATACATTACAACATAACAAATTTATTACATGAAACTGTAAGAAATACAGTCTGTCAATAATTTACTTGATGTAGAAAACAACATAGAGAGTTGCCCAGTATACATAAAATCGATGGAATAAAAATGTCAAACGCATCATCACTTAAATCGGAATAATTAGAAAGTTATGTATTTGAAACAAGTAATGGATTCTGTAAAATTTGAATCTCAGCATAATTAAGATCAAAGTGCTCAATTTTTGCATGGTCGATTGCATGCAAACGATCAAGTTTACGCTGCATTTGATCATTTTCACGTTCAAGCCTTGCTATGATCTTGTTATGGTTGGTAGAGTTTTGTAGATCATATATATTAGCTGAACGTGCCTTCGGTACCATTAATTCATACCAACGACAGTATACTTCAAGCTCACAATGTTTGTCATATAATTTTCGCCATCTTGGTGTGGGTTCGATACGAACACTCAGAGGCGAAGAGTCGGTTGTAGGCCCCACAAATACATGTCCAACTTCACCGAATGAGTGATAAGGGTCGATGGGATCATTACGGAACTCACGCTTTTGTCCATACCAAGTTACACCGGTAGAATCTATGTAGGATTCAATTGAACGAACTATGTCTACACCACATGCTGCTCGATTAGTCAAGCATTGACGTTCGTAGGGTGCAGATGGACTTTGTTGTTCATTGCGTGATGAAGAACCATGGGTGGTTTGAATGGATTGCCTCCTAGATGTGCACCTAGACATATTTATGGTTATGATGCACACAATGAATAAGTATGGGTTATATAGACACGAAATACAATTATATATAAATTTGACAATTACTAGGTACGAGTAACATGACTTGACACAAGTAAAGTAATGATATGACTCCACCATGATAAAGTAATGACATAACTCGTGAATGACAAAAGGAGTAACATGACTTGTCAGTAGACTGACGACACACTGATAAAGTNCTCTACAAGAACTTGTTGGAAATGGTTATGGTTGCTCATTGTGACTTGGGTTTACTGTTCATTTAAATTATTGCGAATGTTTAAACTTGAGATCTGTTTCAAATGTCACGGTTTTACTTCAAATGTTATATGATATTTTGGAAAATAAGACCGAACTGTTTTACTTGTTTTCTAAACCTTGTATGAGTATGGAAGGAATGTTGCTACAGAGCTTAGTGCTCATCCCCTACAAATAATATCTTTTCAGATTTCGTCTATGAGGAGGAGTTACAAGTAGATGAACCAGTGCATGGGGAAGCTCCCCTAGAGGGGAACGGGGGTCCTGAACTGGATGCCTAGAGTTATATTTCTTTTGTACTAGACTAGAGAGTTTATTTTGAAATCATGTAAAGTCTAGTATTTTGTTATTTCACTGCAAGTGTAATTTAATTCTTTTGGGAATATATTTGTCATACTTGGCCTATTCTTTTGGGATGGCATTGTGGATATGACATATGATGAATGAAGGTTTATTTTATGATGGATAAATAGATCCGGTGTGGTCAATAGTTATGCATATGTGGACCCGGTGTGGTCAATTGTAATATAATTGTACATGTTGTGTTTTGGGTAAAGCTCCCCGTACAAAGGAGACTCTGCCCAAATTTTGTTAAAATATGAATGGTTGATGAATGAACTTTCGTTGTGATGAATTTACGTAATGCTCTCATGGTGTGACTGGTTTTTAGAATGTAATGTCACCCAAGGGGGTTTTTGGGGCGTTACAGGATGTATTTCTGATGTCGAGATGTCTGATGAAGATGTTGACCCATGAAATAAGTTATGTGGAGAACTGTGATATTAGTGTTGTGTGGTGAACTGTGGTGTTAGTGTTGTGTAATAAACTGTCTAGTCGGTATTGTTTGGACAAGTGTTAAGTTAATGTTGTGTTGTGTGGACAAGTGTTATAATAGTGATGTGGGAACAAGTGTTATGTTAGTGTTTTTGAGTAGAATTATTATTTTACTATTGTGTGAAGAAGATGTATGTTAGTGTTGTTTTGTGTAGATCATGTTATTTTTGTGTTGATATTTACATGTGAAATGTAATGTATGTGTAATGTTAAAGTCAGTTAGATTTGTTACGATGGTGAAGTTATGTATGTAACAACTTGATTGAAGAATACTATAACAAAACATCTTTGTGTAAGTGACAATGTATATACAAAAGAAAATATTTGTACACAATAGAACAAAAAAAATGCAACAAATACATGAACATCATGTCCCACACGCAGGTGGTCACCTACGTCGTTTCGGCTGTTTGCGAACCTCCTGCTCAGCATCCTGTGACACACTGACATCTTCATGATGATGTGCATGCTGTGCACGCCCTTTCCCCGTCCCTTGCCCCCTTCCCAGACCTTGTCGTCCACTTTTAACCCATGGCTCGGCTCGCACAAGGCCTACACCTACAACTATAGGATTTTGTGTCACTCCCTCCTCATCTAATAATGGGTCTGATACAGGAGGCTGTGTACATAAGGTAGGTATAGAAGCAACTGCAGACGATGTCGGGGTAGATGCCGATGCAAATGTAGGTGTCGAGGTAGATGTCGATGCCAATGTAGGTGTCAGTGTCTGCTCAAGTGCAGTAGTAGGTAACGGTGACGGTGTTAGTGTCGGGGTAGCTGCCAGGGTCAGTGTGAGTGTCGATATCGGGTTCAATGTGGGTGCATGTGCCGCTACCGGTGTCGGTGTTGGTAGATGATCAAGTGCAGATGTCGGTGCCGGTCCCGGTCCTGGTGTCGGGGTAGATGTCAGGGTTGGTGTTGGTGTCGATGCTATCATTGCAGTGGATACATATACCGCTACAGGTGTCAATAAATGGTCAAGTACATATGTAGATGCTGGTGCCGATGCTAGTGTCAGTGCCAGCTACACTATTGATGTAAGTGTAGGTCCAAGTGTCAGCCTTGCTGTCGGTGTCGGCACTGGAATTAGTGAGGGTGCATGAGCCTGTGTCGATGCTAATGGTGATGCAGTTGTCGCTGTCGGTGTTAGTGTCGGCCTAGCTGTTGATGTCGGCACTAGGGTCGGTGAGGGTGCATAAGCTTGTGCCGATGCTGATGGTGAATATAATGGAGTAGTTCAATCTTGGTAAAGATGAGGAGGTGGTTGTGCAGATGTAGACGGTACGTCATTTGCCGACACTGAAGTTGGGTCACGTCGTCAGTGCTCTCAAAGAGATGTCAAACACGACGAGCCCAGATCAATAATACGCCCAATGGTGTCCATGCAATATGTCAAGTCCGGGCTACCCTCATATGTACTGCGTGTAGTGTGATATATCCGTGTAAGTGTCTATTCCTAAAAAAAATATTTCAAAAAATTAGTAAATGTATTAAACAATTAGTAACATTTTTACTTCAAATTGAATAGTTAAGCATTTAACATCTTACCAAAAGCCCTGTGATGCTCCCAACAAGCTGAAAATCGATAGTTGGCCTAGCGATGGGTGGACCAACAAGACGTTATGTGATCCGACGATACCATTGCATATATACGTCGGTCGGATCCATCGGTCTAGTACTCAGATCTCCAGTAATAATACTATCTCTACGATGTGCCCATATCTTTGTGTAGATCTGATGAACTACAGACCAATCCCGACCAGATCTACCTCGACGGTTGACAGCATGCAAGGCCCAACTAGTATCACATGGATGTGGTATGCACTGATTTAGGCCAAACTGTTGAGTAACCCGATCTGAAAAATGCCACTCCACGACATCGAAACAAATTAATGGGGCTCATGTGCGCCAAATATCTTGCCCAATAAGGCAATAATATGGCAGGCCACCTATTACATCAGCTGTATACAGCTCCCATATCATCTGCAATACAAAATTTGAGCACTCATTCATAAATGTAAAGTTATTTTTAAAAAAATTGGGCAGAGTTTCCTTTGAAAATTAGACATTTCCAAAAAATTTTAACCTGTATACAACACACCCAACTCAATCACAAGTATAAACAAATAAAAATAACATCCGACCATCTCGACATACATTTACTTCACACGTAACTCCAATGCAATCAACCCAACACACAAACAAACTTTAACAAATAACATTCGAGTTTGTCAGATATGGTCAAGCTGATATACCTGATCCTCGTGCATCTAGTCCAACTGGTCTCAATAGTGACGTAGTACATGCCAGGGCGTGTGCTGCTCTGAAAATGTGATATCCCATTTATACATTTCAATAAAATTTTAAATACATAATAATATGTAAAATATTTAAATACATGAATTATATCTATAGTACAAACCTACAACCAAGTGGACCATCAAGTACACTGTGCGCATCAACCTCCTCATGTGCAGGACCCAAATCTACACCAACTCCTTCTAATGGTGGACCATCACCATTGAGCGCTGCTGCTCCATGGGCGACTCGCTGTCGTGGTAACACACGCTGTGGAATAATGTGTACCAGACGCTCCCATGCCCACAACTACATCCACAATACATTAAATTTAAATATATCTAGTGACAAGAACATAAAAGTATACAACTAAGTGAAGAATGCAAGCAATTATCTGAAACAGAATAAGTGGACCGCTAATATCCTTCGCGTCCCATTTACTTGCGAGACACATCTCCCGATATAACCATGCTAGGGCTGCACTGCCCCAACTAAAAGTGTCGGCCTCATGTAAGTCTCTGAGCAATGGTAGGAACATAAGCTTTACCCTACTCGATGACTTGTCTCTGAACAAAAACCCCCAATCAACAAAATGATGTACGATCGGGCATAACATGCTATAAATTGCTTGGTTGCATCAGTTGAAATCCCGTGCCCCAAATGCTCAGCCAGTGCACTAAGTCGTAGTGTGGACTTATCTATCGCTCCATCTGCTGGTGTGAACCCGAGCAACTCAGTGCACATGACACTCCATTGTTGTACATCGCAGATGGTGTCTACACCACATATAGATATCCCATCAATCGACAGGCTTAGTAATACAACTGTATCTTGAAGTGTGATGGTTGCTTCACCAACTGGCAGAAGAAATATGTGTGTCTCGGCACGCCATCACTCTACAAGAGCAGTAATAAGATGTCAGTCCAGTTGAATGTATCTAAGGCGATATGCCCCATAAAATTCGGTTGTGTGTAGATGCTGAATGACCCAATCGTCTAAGATGGTAACTCTATGAAGAGGAGCCTCTGATCGTCTACAATGTAATGGGGGTAACTCTATGCCCTCTCAAATAGCAGTCGTGTGATGGTCACCCTANAGATGCTGAATGACCCAATCGTCTAAGATGGTAACTCTACGAAGAGGAGCCTCTGATCGTCTACAATGTAATGAGGGTAACTCTATGCCCTCTCAAATAGCAGTCGTGAGATGGTCACCCAATAAGGAAAGAACGGATACATCATCAGACCTAGATGTACTAATGAACGGGGATTACGATCCATGTATACAAACTACATCAACAAAAAAAATATAAACATGAGTTAACATATACATGAGTTAAAAAATATCATATGTTGAATAAAGGATTCAAACAATAAATAATGCATTACAACTTACATACAACATTAGAATGCATAAGTAACATTTATAGTGGATGACCTATTGAAGAAGCAGATTGGTTCTTTGTTGAACAAGTTTGGCAATAGNGTTGAATAAAGGATTCAAACAATAAATAATGCATTACAACTTACATACAACATTAGAATGCATAAGTAACATTTATAGTGGATGACCTATTGAAGAAGCAGATTGGTTCTTTGCTGAACAAGTTCGGCGATCGTACTCTGCTTGCAAACAAATACTACAATGGTTCTATTTGTGCCCTTCTCTCAAAAAATTCATTTAATTCCGAATACGTGAGGTCTGTGGACGTCCTCTAACTCCTCGACGCAATGACCTATCAAGGCATAATGTAGGGCCATCGGTAGCATCCTAATAATCTTGGTGGTGTAGAGGATGAAGATCAAGTGCCCAAGTGGATTCAAGTGCATGGATGCTATATACTAGATCAATTAAATTTCAAGAACTAATATGGAAGTGCGAGTATGCAACTATAACATGAGAACAAGGCATTTTATAAATTGTAAATTTTCCATAACTGCATGTCCGATCATCAATACAAACAACATGTGTATTACCGTTATTACTGACCACCTCCGCAACCTCACGTCGTATGTGAAATGGTGTAACAGTACACATTCCTACTTTGACCTGGTTGGGTCGTATAAATTCGACTGCTTCAGGTGAGTAGTCCATACCATTGTCTACGTATCATTGTGCACGTTCACGGTGCTCACAAAAGTATTTTGCAAGCTGATAAAATATGAATTTAACACATGCAGTAATGGGAAGCATTTTAGCACATTCCAATACACCATTGAACACCTCAGAAACATTAGTTGTGGTTGTTCCATCATGGGCAAGTGTCCACTGTTGTGATGAAATATCATCTAACCACTTCCATGTATTAGGATCTATATTTTTAATTTCTTCCATTATCAAATTAAACTTGCGAATCTGATGTGCTGCCCCAACCTTCCGCACTTGATCTTTCAAATACGTGTTCTTGTAATGTGTGTTGAAATTACTTTGTACATGCCTAAGATAGAGATGATGATAGGCGTATGGCTTATTCCACCCAGAATCAGGTTTCTTAACCGCTGAGATTATACCTTTATGTCGGTCTAAGATTAAGCATATACCAGCTCTATTTGGTACAACAGAGTGGCGTAGATGATATAGGAACCAACTCCAGCTTTCACTAGTCTCTTCATGAACAAAGGCAAATGCTAAAGGGAAAATCTTCTTCTGAGCGTCAATCCCAATAGCAATTAGAAGCTTATGCTTATACTTTCCATTTACAAATACATCATTGATGCTTATTACAAGCCGACAATGAACAAACTCATCAATGGAAGCTTTGAATGACCAGAGCACCTTTCCCAAAATGTTGAATGTGGGAGCATGAGCCTCATATTGCCACTTTACAATCGTCCCAAGGTTGTATTTCACAGGAGCACCCATAAACTTTGGCAAGATGTTGTAAGAACAATCCCAGTCAACAAAAACCTTGGCTATAACCTTATTCTTAGCATTCCACGCCTTCTTGTACATTATCAAATATTGATACTTTTTTTTCACCATTTCAATGATCACAGATATTGTTACATCAGGTATAGCCCGAATCACATCCTCAATCCATTGAGAAATAAAACTTGCATCAAGCTGACAGTGGTCTTGGTTCAACCTTAGGTAGAAACAAGTGTGAGGTGCCTTATATTTTGTGATCTCAAACATTCCATGTTTCACCTTCAAAATTGCTCATAGCCTCCACTTGCATCCACATTGTACATGCATTTTACACCTCAAAACCCAGCGTGTTTTGTTTGTATCAACAACAACATATTGTTGGTGCATCTTAATTGAATACCACTTAATTGCCATCTCTAGATCTTTTTTACTCCTGAACACCATACCCTTTGCTAGTTCTAGTCTTGTAGGATCCCATGTTTTAATTCTATGAAAAATGCATAAGTTGTCAACTTCATGTTGGATTCCCGATTCAATGTTTGAGAAAGATGTTGACTCCGGCTCATGCATAGGAACCTCACCATCATCCTCAACAAAATTATCTTCAGCATCGTAATCATCATCATCAGAGTCATCACTCAATAAATCTTCTACGAATTCTTCTTGTTCATAGTAATCATTCCGGTCATTAGCACACACTCCTTCATATGTATTATTATCAATCTGATGCACTACAAGTGCTTGGATAGGGTCCACTGGGGCCAGTGTGGGGGTAATTGCAATCATTTTCATATGCTCGTTACCTAGTGTATCATTGTAGTCTTGCTAGGATGAG
The DNA here is from genome assembly GCA_963454935.2 of Ilex paraguariensis. Lineage (NCBI taxonomy): Eukaryota > Viridiplantae > Streptophyta > Magnoliopsida > Aquifoliales > Aquifoliaceae > Ilex > Ilex paraguariensis. The sequence goes on from CAUOFW020007569.1 coordinate 217,680, forward strand.
CATTCAGAAAAAGTACTAGGTCCAACTTTAGATTGTGCAAGTGTATATCGATTGTATTCTTCCATACACTGCATTATTAAAGGGGTGTAATAATTACCCAACATGGCAAAAGGGTCAAACACGGGGATATATGGTTGTTGGCTGAGCATGGAAGAGTATGAATCACCCTTAGGCCAACCTTCATTACTGTCACCAATGTCATCTAACCTACCCTCTTCACTTACATACAAATCCACTTTGTTAACACCTTGATTATCAAATACAACATCCACCATTGCCTCCACACCATCGTTGTCAACAACTTCTACTGGAATATATGTAAAACGTTTAGTTCCCAATGCAATAGGAAACCTATAGATAAGTTTTAGGTTGTATTTATTCCTATCTATCCCCATCACACCATGCAACCTATCCACCAAAGCCGAGTGAGTTGTGTCATGACCAATATTGATCACACGCTTATAACCATTATCATATCGTAAAACATCTTGGTTTTTGAATATGGTACCACCCTAATAAACCATCACAGAAGCACGTCTTTCAGCCATTCGTAACAATTCTACAATAAATACATCACAAAAATACATTAGATGTCATTTACAATACAACCAATCAACTCGTACAATATAAATTTGGAATCTTGCCAGTTACTTCAAGCAAATGTCAAGAACAAGGGAATAAGTTCTGATTATGGTCAAAACCAATGACCAAAGTCACATTTCAGAACAAGACAGTGAATCTTTGCTGCGTGGCAATGTTGACTCACAATTGGCTCTAGATGAAGCTTTGGCTACATCATTGCAAGATTTAGTGGAATACTTCGATCATTTCCTAATATCTGAGAATAATAAGTGTTGGGAATGTATGTGTTCAGCATCTTGAAAGTTGTTGTACATAAATACCTAGAAAATCCACACAAGATAGACAAGTAATACTGGATACCACTCTGCATAGATGGAGGACCTAGCTTCTACTCTTCTCTTGGAGGGAGAGAGGAGTAACATGTGACTGAGAGTATTATTAGGAGTGCAAGGAGTCCATACGAAAATAAATATGAAAATAAACTTGCTTGTACATATCCTGCAAGGAGTATAGAGCTTAAAATAAACTGGCTTTTACATATCTTGCATGGTGTACAGAACTTCGTCNTTTCGCCATCTTGGTGTGGGTTCGATACGAACACTCAGAGGCGAAGAGTCGGTTGTAGGCCCCACAAATACATGTCCAACTTCACCGAATGAGTGATAAGGGTCGATGGGATCATTACGGAACTCACGCTTTTGTCCATACCAAGTTACACCGGTAGAATCTATGTAGGATTCAATTGAACGAACTATGTCTACACCACATGCTGCTCGATTAGTCAANATGTGGGAACAAGTGTTATGTTAGTGTTTTTGAGTAGAATTATTATTTTACTATTGTGTGAAGAAGATGTATGTTAGTGTTGTTTTGTGTAGATCATGTTATTTTTGTGTTGATATTTACATGTGAAATGTAATGTATGTGTAATGTTAAAGTCAGTTAGATTTGTTACGATGGTGAAGTTATGTATGTAACAACTTGATTGAAGAATACTATAACAAAACATCTTTGTGTAAGTGACAATGTATATACAAAAGAAAATATTTGTACACAATAGAACAAAAAAAATGCAACAAATACATGAACATCATGTCCCACATGCAGGTGGTCACCTACGTCGTTTCGGCTGTTTGCGAACCTCCTGCTCAGCATCCTGTGACACACTGACATCTTCATGATGATGTGCATGCTGTGCACGCCCTTTCCCCGTCCCTTGCCCCCTTCCCAGACCTTGTCGTCCACTTTTAACCCATGGCTCGGCTCGCACAAGGCCTACACCTACAACTATAGGATTTTGTGTCACTCCCTCCTCATCTAATAATGGGTCTGATACAGGAGGCTGTGTACATAAGGTAGGTATAGAAGCAACTGCAGACGATGTCGGGGTAGATGCCGATGCAAATGTAGGTGTCGAGGTAGATGTCGATGCCAATGTAGGTGTCAGTGTCTGCTCAAGTGCAGTAGTAGGTAACGGTGACGGTGTTAGTGTCGGGGTAGCTGCCAGGGTCAGTGTGAGTGTCGATATCGGGTTCAATGTGGGTGCATGTGCCGCTACCGGTGTCGGTGTTGGTAGATGATCAAGTGCAGATGTCGGTGCCGGTCCCGGTCCTGGTGTCGGGGTAGATGTCAGGGTTGGTGTTGGTGTCGATGCTATCATTGCAGTGGATACATATACCGCTACAGGTGTCAATAAATGGTCAAGTACATATGTAGATGCTGGTGCCGATGCTAGTGTCAGTGCCAGCTACACTATTGATGTAAGTGTAGGTCCAAGTGTCAGCCTTGCTGTCGGTGTCGGCACTGGAATTAGTGAGGGTGCATGAGCCTGTGTCGATGCTAATGGTGATGCAGCTGTCGCTGTCGGTGTCAGTGTCGGCCTAGCTGTTGATGTCGGCACTAGGGTCGGTGAGGGTGCATAAGCTTGTGTCGATGCTGATGGTGAATATAATGGAGTAGTTCAATCTTGGTAAAGATGAGGAGGTGGCTGTGCAGATGTAGACGGTACGTCATCTGCCGACACTGAAGTTGGGTCACGTCGTCAGTGCTCTCAAAGAGATGTCAAACACGATGAGCCCAGATCAATAATACGCCCAATGGTGTCCATGAAATATGTCAAGTCCGGGCTACCCTCATATGTACTGCGTGTAGTGTGATATATCCGTGTAAGTGTCTATTCCTAAAAAAAATATTTCAAAAAATTAGTAAATGTATTAAACAATTAGTAACATTTTTACTTCAAATTGAATAGTTAAGCATTTAACATCTTACCAAAAGCCCTGTGATGCTCCCAACAAGCTGAAAATCGATAGTTGGCCTAGCGATGGGTGGACCAACAAGACGTTATGTGATCCGACGATACCATTGCATATATACGTCGGTCGGATCCATCGGTCTAGTACTCAGATCTCCAGTAATAATACTATCTCTACGATGTGCCCATATCTTTGTGTAGATCTGATGAACTACAGACCAATCCCGACCAGATCTACCTCGACGGTTGACAGCATGCAAGGCCCAACTAGTATCACATGGATGTGGTATGCACTGATTTAGGCCAAACTGTTGAGTAACCCGATCTGAAAAATGCCACTCCACGACATCGAAACAAATTAATGGGGCTCATGTGCGCCAAATATCTTGCCCAATAAGGCAATAATATGGCAGGCCACCTATTACATCAGCTGTATACAGCTCCCATATCATCTGCAATACAAAATTTGAGCACTCATTCATAAATGTAAAGTTATTTTTAAAAAAATTGGGCAGAGTTTCCTTTGAAAATTAGACATTTCCAAAAAATTTTAACCTGTATACAACACACCCAACTCAATCACAAGTATAAACAAATAAAAATAACATCTGACCATCTCGACATACATTTACTTCACACGTAACTCCAATGCAATCAACCCAACACACAAACAAACTTTAACAAATAACATTCGAGTTTGTCAGATATGGTCAAGCTAATATACCTGATCCTCGTGCATCTAGTCCAACTGGTCTCAATAGTGACGTAGTACATGCCAGGGCGTGTGCTGCTTTGAAAATGTGATATCCCATTTATACATTTCAATAAAATTTTAAATACATAATAATATGTAAAATATTTAATACATGAATTATATCTATAGTACAAACCTACAACCAAGTGGACCATCAAGTACACTGTGCGCATCAACCTCCTTATGTGCAGGACCCAAATCTACACCAACTCCTTCTAATGGTGGACCATCACCATTGAGCGCTGCTGCTCCATGGGTGACTCGCTGTCGTGGTAACACACGCTGTGGAATAATGTGTACCAGACGCTCCCATGCCCACAACTACATCCACAATACATTAAATTTAAATATATCTAGTGACAATAACATAAAAGTATACAACTAAGTGAAGAATGCAAGCAATTATCTGAAACAGAATAAGTGGACCGCTAATATCCTTCGCGTCACGCTTACTTGCGAGACACATCTCCCGATATATCCATGCTAGGGCTGCGCTGCCCCAACTAAAAGTGTCGGCCTCATGTAAGTCTCTGAGCAATGGTAGGAACATAAGCTTTACCCTACTCGACGACTTGTCTCTGAACAAAAACCCCCAATCAACAAAATGATGTACGATCGGGCATAACATGCTATAAATTGCTTGGTTGCATCAGTTGAAATCCCGTGCCCCAAATGCTCAGCCAGTGCACTAAGTCGTAGTGTGGACTTATCTATCGCTCCATCTGCTGGTGTGAACCCGAGCAACTCAGTGCACATGACACTCCATTGTTGTACATCGCAGATGGTGTCTACACCACATATAGATATCCCATCAATCGACAGGCTTAGTAATACAACTGTATCTTGAAGTGTGATGGTTGCTTCACCAACTGGCAGAAGAAATATGTGTGTCTCGGCACGCCATCACTCTACAAGAGCAGTAATAAGATGCCAGTCCAGTTGAATGTATCTAAGGCGATATGCCCCATAAAATTCGGTTGTGTGTAGATGCTGAATGACCCAATCGTCTAAGATGGTAACTCTACGAAGAGGAGCCTCTGATCGTCTACAATGTAATGAGGGTAACTCTATGCCCTCTCAAATAGCAGTCGTGAGATGGTCACCCAATAAGGAAAGAACGGATACATCATCAGACCTAGATGTACTAATGAACGGGGATTACGATCCATGTATACAAACTACATCAACAAAAAAAATATAAACATGAGTTAACATATACATGAGTTAAAAAATATCATATGTTGAATAAAGGATTCAAACAATAAATAATGCATTACAACTTACATACAACATTAGAATGCATAAGTAACATTTATAGTGGATGACCTATTGAAGAAGCAGATTGGTTCTTTGCTGAACAAGTTCGGCGATCGTACTCTGCTTGCAAACAAATACTACAATGGTTCTATTTGTGCCCTTCTCTCAAAAAATTCATTTAATTCCGAATACGTGAGGTCTGTGGACGTCCTTAACTCCTCGACGCAATGACCTATCAGGGCATAATGTAGGGCCATCAGTAGCATCCTAATAATCTTGGTGGTGTAGAGGATGAAGATCAAGTGCCCAAGTGGATTCAAGTGCATGGATGCTATATACTGGATCAATTAAATTTCAAGAACTAATATGGAAGTGCGAGTATGCAACTATAACATGAGAACAAGGCATTTTATAAATTGTAAATTTTCCATAACTGCATGTCCGATCATCAATACAAACAACATGTGTATTACCGTTATTACTGACCACCTCCGCAACCTCACGTCGTATGTGAAATGGTGTAACAGTACACATTCCTACTTTGACCTGGTTGGGTCGTATAAATTAAACTACTTCAGGTGAGTAGTCCATACCATTGTCTACGCATCATTGTGCATGTTCACGGTGCTCACAAAAGTATTTTGCAAGCTGATAAAATATGAATTTAACACATGCAGTAATGGGAAGCATCCTAGCACATTCCAATACACCATTGAACACCTCAAAAACATTAGTTGTGGTTGTTCCAGCATGGTCNAAAATATGAATTTAACACATGCAGTAATGGGAAGCATTTTAGCACATTCCAATACACCATTGAACACCTCAGAAACATTAGTTGTGGTTGTTCCATCATGGGCAAGTGTCCACTGTTGTGATGAAATATCATCTAACCACTTCCATGTATTAGGATCTATATTTTTAATTTCTTCCATTATCAAATTAAACTTGCGAATCTGATGTGCTGCCCCAACCTTCCGCACTTGATCTTTCAAATACGTGTTCTTGTAATGTGTGTTGAAATTACTTTGTACATGCCTAAGATAGAGATGATGATAGGCGTATGGCTTATTCCACCCAGAATCAGGTTTCTTAACCGCTGAGATTATACCTTTATGTCGGTCTAAGATTAAGCATATACCAGCTCTATTTGGTACAACAGAGTGGCGTAGATGATATAGGAACCAACCCCAGCTTTCACTAGTCTCTTCATGAACAAAGGCAAATGCTAAAGGGAAAATCTTCTTCTGAGCGTCAATCCCAATAGCAATTAGAAGCTTATGCTTATACTTTCCATTTACAAATACATCATTGATGCTTATTACAAGCCGACAATGAACAAACTCATCAATGGAAGCTTTGAATGACCAGAGCACCTTTCCCAAAATGTTGAATGTGGGAGCATGAGCCTCATATTGCCACTTTACAATCGTCCCAAGGTTGTATTTCACAGGAGCACCCATAAACTTTGGCAAGATGTTGTAAGAACAATCCCAGTCAACAAAAACCTTGGCTATAACCTTATTCTTAGCATTCCACGCCTTCTTGTACATTATCAAATATTGATACTTTTTTTTCACCATTTCAATGATCACAGATATTGTTACATCCGGTATAGCCCGAATCACATCCTCAATCCATTGAGAAATAAAACTTGCATCAAGCTGATAGTGGTCCTGGTTCAACCTTAGGTAGAAACAAGTGTGAGGTGCCTTATATTTTGTGATCTCAAACATTCCATGTTTCACCTTCAAAATTGCTCATAGCCTCCACTTGCATCCACATTGTACATGCATTTTACACCTCAAAACCCAGCGTGTTTTGTTTGTATCAACAACAACATATTGTTGGTGCATCTTAATTGAATACCACTTAATTGCCATCTCTAGATCTTTTTTACTCCTGAACACCATACCCTTTGCTAGTTCTAGTCTTGTAGGATCCCATGTTTTAATTCTATGAAAAATGCATAAGTTGTCAACTTCATGTTGGATTCCCGATTCAATGTTTGAGAAAGATGTTGACTCCGGCTCATGCATAGGAACCTCACCATCATCCTCAACAAAATTATCTTCAGCATCGTAATCATCATCATCAGAGTCATCACTCAATAAATCTTCTACGAATTCTTCTTGTTCATAGTAATCATTCCGGTCATTAGCACACACTCCTTCATATGTATTATTATCAATCTGATGCACTACAAGTGCTTGGATAGGGTCCACTGGGGCCAGTGTGGGGGTAATTGCAATCATTTTCATATGCTCGTTACCTAGTGTATCATTGTAGTCTTGCTAGGATGAGCATTCAGAAAAAGTACTAGGTCCAACTTTAGATTGTGCAAGTGTATATCGATTGTATTCTTCCATACACTGCATTATTAAAGGGGTGTAATAATTACCCAACATGGCAAAAGGGTCAAACACGGGGATATATGGTTGTTGGCTGAGCATGGAAGAGTATGAATCACCCTTAGGCCAACCTTCATTACTGTCACCAATGTCATCTAACCTAACCTCTTCACTTACATACAAATCCACTTTGTTAACACCTTAATTATCAAATACAACATCCACTATTGCCTCCACACCATCGTTGTCAACAACTTCTACTGGAATATATGTAAAACGTTTAGTTCCCAATGCAACAGGAAACCTATAGATAAGTTTTAGGTTGTATTTATTCCTATCTATCCCCATCACACCATGCAACCTATCCACCAAACCTGAGTGAGTTGTGTCATGACCAATATTGATCACACGCTTATAACCATTATCATATCGTAAAATATCTTGGTTTTTTGAATATGGTACCACCCTAATAAACCATCACAGAAGCACGTCTTTCAGCCATTCGTAACAATTCTACAATAAATACATCACAAAAATACATTAGATGTCATTTACAATACAACCAATCAACTCGTACAATATAAATTTGGAATCTTACCAGTTACTTCAAGCAAATGTCAAGAACAAGGGAATAAGTTCTGATTATGGTCAAAACCAATGACCAAAGTCACGTTTCAGAACAAGACAGTGAATCTTTGCTGCATGGCAGTGTTGACTCACAATTGGCTCTAGATGAAGCTTTGGCTACATCATTGCAAGATTTAGTGGAATACTTCGATCATTTCCTAATATCTGAGAATAATAAGTGTTGGGAATGTATGTGTTCAGCATCTTGAAAGTTGTTGTACATAAATACCTAGAAAATCCACACAAGATAGACAAGTAATACTGGATACCACTCTGCATAGATGGAGGACCTGACTTCTACTCTTCTCTTGGGGGGAGAGAGGAGTAGCATGTGACTGAGAGTATTATTAGGAGTGCAAGGAGTCCATACGAAAATAAATATGAAAATAAACTTGCTTGTACATATCCTAGAGCTTAAAATAAACTGGCTTTTACATATCTTGCATGGTGTACAGAACTTCGTCCTCCAGAGACTCCTGTTCGAGTATCCTTGAATTATTTAGGGACAAGAATAATAAAATATAAACAAAATGAAGAGATAAAAAAAGATTAAGTCCTTAAAATAGTAAGAGGAAAAGAGAGAATGAAAGAAAGAAATATGGTGACATAAGAGTGAGAGTCATTTATGATTGGGTCGCATAAATTAACCAACTCAAACAAACACAATATTTTTCACAAAATAAGACCAAACAACCCATATTTCTTTAATCATGTTTAGCGGTTAGCAAAATTGGTTGTGCTCTCTTAATGCTTTTATTATTCTTGACTAGATAGTTCATTAGAACTACTGCCTTCAAAGTTGTAGAAGCCATTCAAGTAATAAAGCATACTTAGATATGTGCATTTCCTTTGGCAAGTAAATTGGTGTATCCATATTATATATACACAAACAAATATTCTCTAGTCATGTTTTGGGATAATGATGGTCCCAATGAATGCTATTTACTTTGAATGCAATGAGTTGAACCTTTTATCAAGTTCAAAGTTACATGGATTATATCCCAGTTGCGCTTTTGCATCAAGTACCTTTTGGCACTTCAACCTATATATAGTTTTTGAAAGAGTAATTAGATACCAGATTTATGTAGTTCATTAAAAAGTCTAACCCTACATGCCTAAAACAAGTGTTTGAATCACAAAGCCAAACCCATGACAAAAAAAAACACAAAACCATTATCATAATTAGGGTTATTAAGATATAACACGATCCATTAATGAATATGATATAAAATTATAGGGTTTGAGTATTTCTTAAGTTACGCATTTAGTCCACAAGTGGAGTTGAACCGACACAATTAATAAATAAATCAGGTATAGATAAAACCAATTAAAAGAAATTCACAACACAATTTGATAAACGAATCGGATAAAAATAATAAAATATTTTTTGAAATGAATTATTCAAGACCCGACACACGCACTCATTTCATTTGACATGATTGACTGAGCCACTTTTTTCACACGCTCCATAGAGCGCGTGAATCTAACCTAATAAATCGATATCTTGCAATAGATGATTGGAAGATTTGAGTATGTATATTTAGTTCCATGAAGGGAGTAGTTAATGCCGGATGATATTGAACTAATTGGGTTACAGTTTGGATTTTTTGTAGGGTTGAGTTTGATGGTAGCATCAATTAGCTGAATCTCTGTATGTTTAGATTGTGGGTGAGTTTCTTCCTTTGATGCATATTAGCTAAGGTTAATGTTTACGAATGTGCATCTGTGGATGATTAATTGAACAAGTGGAAATTTATGTGATACTGTGAGTTGGTTTCATTGAATCATACTGTCATTGGTTTTGTGTAGTGGAATAGAATTAGAAGGGATTATTGATTGAATCAATGATAAGGTTGCTGAAATAATTTTTGAGTGGTTTTTTGTGAAATCGGTGTTTGTATGAGTATGGCTTACTTGGGTTTGTGAGTGATGGTTTTTGTCGTTGGGAGAGTGCATTGACCAGCTCATGGGGAAATAGAATTTCCTAACAATTGTCATGTGAATGTATCTTATGTCCCCTTTTGTTCGATTGGATATAAATCATGAATAAAAGTCCATTTTTGAAGGTTTACCTTTTAGATATTTGTGCATTTTTTTATCCATTAAGCAAGTTTTTTTTTCCTATTCTTTTGAATATGGATGACACATTAAGGAAGGTGATTAGAAATGTGGTTCTATCGTGCATGTTTTATACATGCAAAGATTGAATATAAAGGAACCAAAAAATTATTGGCTTTGCCCAATTCTTTCCAGTGACTACGATCACAAAATCCAGCAAAACCATAAATCCATAAAACATACTAATCTATGTAACCCTAACAATAAAACCAAACAAATCAATGTAACCATAAAATCAATATCATTTGATGACAAAACCCAGCAAAACCTTAAAACAAACGAATCTCAGCAAACCTACATAATCAACATGAAATTACATAAATAGCACACAAAATTTCCAATTAATCTAGTGGTCAAATCATTTAAGAACAAAAAAATCCAGCAAAACCATATAATTGGAAAAATGCATCTCGATTGTGAGCCTTCCAAAATCTTGCAATCCTTATCTGGGGGCTAATGCCTAATAATATTATACCCACTACAGAAAAAAAAAATGGTACACTTTAATCTTCCAATAGTAGTTCGAATGGGTTCTCTTGGAAACCAAAAGGGATGCAACCGGTACTATACCATACATTATATCCCAAACTCCAATACTATACCATACATTTAGTATACATGTAGTATATTTTAAAACATATGGGGTGAACAATACCGGAAGAAATGGAGAGAGCAAAACTAGAGCACCACCAGAGAAATGGAGAGAGGACTGCCGGAGTGTTCCTCTTCGTCAGACCTGGCTTCCTCATCGGAGAAGATGGGGGGCTGCGACTGGATGGCAGACGACGAGCACAAGGGATCTAAGAGAGGGATCTAAGCGAAAGAGGGGATCTGATTGAGCTTGTGAGGACCTAATCAACAGAGAGTGATCTGAGAGAGAGTCATCTAAGAAAGAGAGATGCGACAGAGAGAATTGTTGTTTTAAAAAATCTGATATAAGGTATTTCAAAACGTCATTGCAAATGACGTTTTTTACCTCCAATTTTCTTTTAACCCGTTAGTAGTCATTTGAAGTTTTATTTTATAAAACGTCATTAAAAATGACGAGTATAAAAACGTCATTTCTAATGACGTTTTGAGTCAAAAAATTCAAAGTTAAAATCATCATAGAGAATGATGTTTTACCATATGGAGGCGTCATTGCAAATGACGTTTTCAAAAAAAGACTAGGTTATGGAAATAAGTTTTCATGGGGCATGGGTGTTGGGGAAAACCTCTGACTTAATGAGATTGTTTAGCATTAGAGAATATATTGATTGAGTTGTTTAATATTGAGAGTTGTGCAGATAAAGAGATGTATTTGAGCAGGAAAAAAATTAAGATGAATTTTTTACCAATTAGGGACGGAATCAAGATTTCATCTTGGGGGGCGCCAAATAATAGTATAGTCAATAATTTTTTAATATAATTAGTTTAGAGTTTATTGTTAATGATAAATTTTTTTTTTGTATAGAACATATCAAAATTAACTTTTAAGTGATACTATTATAAAAATCAGTCTTTGTCATAACATCTAAAAATTTGTTTTTAATTACCATCAGAAAAATTAGTTTATGAAAATATGCCCACTCTCTTATTCTCTTATGTTTAATATGATATACTGGTTAGTAATAAGGTGTCATCACAAATAATAATTTCACATCCATAATAAAAACAAGTTGAATCAATGCGTTGTTTTTTTTATATAATTCAATTTTATAACCCAATTTTGCAGAATTTCACTTTTTTTTTCTTTGGACGCCAAATTTATCCAAGCAAGTGCCTTCGTTTGTAAAACTAAAACTCATTCATGTGATTACATCAACTATTTAGTCATTAAATAGTAAGTTATTGAACTTTTTGAATACACTAAGTAAAAGTACGTCTAGCATTTTTTTAAAAACATAAGGAGTGTAGGATTTTCTTAAACCAAGGGAGGATTATAGGATTTTAAAAAAATGTGAGGGGGTCATGGCTTGTGACGCCCCTAAAATCGAGGGTCCAGTTAACAACCCGTCAACCCGTGGAAATGCCCATGAGTGCCGNTGTAGGATTTTCTTAAACCAAGGGAGGATTATAGGATTTTAAAAAAATGTGAGGGGCTCATGGCCTGTGACGCCCCTAAAATCGAGGGTCCAGTTAACAACCTGTCAACCCGTGGAAATGTCCATGAGTGCTGNTCTAGCATTTTTTTAAAAACATAAGGAGTGTAGGATTTTCTTAAACCAAGGGAGGATTATAGGATTTTAAAAAAATGTGAGGGGGTCATGGCTTGTGACGCCCCTAAAATCGAGGGTCCAGTTAACAACCCGTCAACCCGTGGAAATGCCCATGAGTGCCGCTTGATCCGACATCATGCTAATATTATTCCATTACCCAGAATTTTAATTCACACGTATTACCCGTGTTCCTTTAATCATTTAATTTAACTGTGGATNTACCCAGAATTTTAATTCACACGTATTACCCGTGTTCCTTTAATCATTTAATTTAAATGTGGATTAAGATACCACAATTCATGCCTCTCTATTGTCCAACTTCATCTTTGGAACCAAAGGAATCAAAGACCGAGAGCACAACACTTTAGTTTTAAAGTTCCAAAATTTTGGAGAGAGTACCGATAGTGGCCCTGGCAGTACCGGTACTGTTTGCCTTCCAAATGTTTTTTCAAATTTTTGAAAAGAGTACTGGTACTGTGTAATGGTACTGTCTGCTTGTTGGACCAAACTGAATTGAGTTTGTAAAACGCCTTGTAAGGGCCAGCCTATCGTGAGCATCGCTTACCTGGGAAAAGATGAAGACGAAAATTGTATAAAAACATTTTTTGTCCTAGCTCAAAGATCTTTCTCAAAATGCATTTATCATGAAATTTTTGTACCTTTTCATTGTAAATCTGAGTACTCTCGTACGCATGCTACGGACAAGTTTTAAATTGAAGTTAAAGGTTTTGATTGCCCAATATGCTTTATGTTCCATCTCTACTGGAAGATGACAAGCTTTTCCATACACTAGCCTATAGGGAGACATACTTAAATGTGTCTTAAAAGTAGTTTGATAGGCCTAAAGAGCATCGGTCAACCAAAGTGACCAATCCTTTGTATCAGGATTAACTGTCTTTCTTTAAGATGTGCTTTATTTCCCTATTGACCAATTCAACTTGACCATTAGTCTATGGGTGGTAAGTTGCGGACACTTTGTGTTTAATTTCATATTTGGTCATGAGATTATCAAAAGGCCTATTATAAAAGTGTAGATCACCATAACTAATTATTACCCTAGGCATCCCAAATCTAGACAAAATGATCTCTTTCAAAAACTTGATCATAGCCTTATGATCATTGGTCCTAGTTGAGATAGCCTCCACCCACTTAGATACATTGTCAACTGCCAAAAGAATGTAAGCATACCCAAAAGTAATAGGGAAGGGACCCATAACATCAATTCCCAGTAATCAAAAATTTTCATAACATACACATGTGTGAGGGGCATCATATGTCTACAGATCACACCTCCTAATCATTGACATTTGTCACAATATTTTCAAAATGTAATACAATCTTTAAATAAAGTAGGCCAATAAAAATCACATTATCAAATCTTAGTTGACGTATTTTCTGATGAAAAATAGCCCCCAAAAGCTTTTGAATGGCAAAAAATAATCACATCAATATGCTCTTCTTTGGGCACACATCTCCTCATCACTTGTCAGGTCAGTATTTGAACAAATATGCATTGTTAAAGTAAAATTACTTCACCTTGACTAAGAACCTCTTCTTGTCCATTGGACTCCAATGACTTGGTAGGTGCCCTGTAATAAGATAGTTCACAATATCAACTTACCATGGTATAGTCACATTCAAATTAAATAAATGCTCATCAAAGAAAAAATCAGGGATATTAATGTGAGCATCTGTGTCTTTGATCATGAGCCTCAATAAAAGGTCGATCACCACATTTTTCACTCCTTTCTTATTTTTGATGATGGTATTAAACTCCTGGAGTAAAAGGATCCACCTAATAAACTTTGGCTTGGCATCCTGCTTACTCAACAAATACTTCAAAGCAACATAGTTAGTATAAAAACAATAGGGCCATTTTTTCTTTGTCTAGAGAGAGAAGCTCTGACTTCTCTCGAGAATTCTTTTTTCTCATGATTCTTCAACAACCTTATCTTTTTCAACCCAAGCCACCAGATCAACCAAAACCACCAGATTTGCAACCCAAATCCTTTGCATTAGTGCTCGAGGGCACCCAAACTACTGCTTTCAATAAATCTATAACAAATTTAGAATCCAAAAATAAAAAAAAAAGCTATTTTTGATAAAGGCCAACATATTGTTTTCTGGTCTAATGAAAAGATGATTGATCTTGAAATGCCCTTTCATCAATCCTTTATTGCTAAGTGTGCTTATGGGAGGCCATCTCTTATAGTGATTAGGGAGTTCATTAGCAAAAAATGGAATATTAAAGGAGAATTTTTTGTTGGACATCTTAATGCAAGACACATAGTAATGCGTTTATCTTTGTTTGAGGATTATGTTAGAGTCTTGCTCAAAGATGTAACCTATATAGAAGGTCATCCATTCATTTTTTCAAGTGGGTGTCTGATTTCACTCCTGGTATTAAGCCATATGTGCTGCCTATGTGGGTTTCATGCCTAATATGCCTATGTGCTTATTTACAAATGAATTTATAGCAACAATTCTAAGTCCTGTTGGCAGGATTTTGGCTTTTGATAAGCCTACAATAAATCTAAACAAGGCCTGTTTTGGCAAAAGCTTGTGTGGAAATGGATGTAATGGAGGATAACCCTTAAGAGAATTGGTTAGAATTGGGAGGATATAGAGGCAGATTACAGAAAATAGTGTATGAAAAAAGAAGTAAAGTATTGCTCAGCTTGTTTAAAGCAAGGACATATGCGCTATGAATGTATGAAAAAGAAATCTGGAGATCACAATCTATGTCAAAATTTTTATTTTCAGAAGGAGGAAAGACTGGGGAAAGTAAAGGCCAAAATTGATGAAGTTCCTGAAGTTGTAAATAATCCAAAATTGAATATCTCTCAAAGAAGTAGATCTGAAACACTGACAAATAAACCATCTAATTCAAATGGCCAATGGAAAGCTTTAGATGTGCAGTAACATGATAAACAACCATTGAAGGTAGCAAATAATGGTCTTCAAAATGCTAATCATGTCACTGACCCTTCGCTAATTACACAAAATCATCAGTCCAATCCTGAAGTTCAACCAAATGTAGAATTTGAGCAATCAAAAGATACAGATGGGAATAAAGAGCAAGATAATCATCAAAATGAGTTCACCAAGGCATTACAACAAGCAACAATTGCTCAAGGGTCTCAAATTGTTGCAGACAAAACAAGATTTCAAGAATCATCTTTAGAAGCCTCTACACATCAGGATTCATTATTTGTAGATACTATTTACGTACAGAGGTTGCAGAAATCACCTATTCATCATTAGTATAGGGTTGAAGATCAATCAACATTGCCTACATAGATCTCTCCTCCATTATCAATGCATAAGTTTAATGCCCAGACAGAATTTCAACCACTCTACTAGTTAAATAAGTAGTTATCTCCATCTTACATTGATTCCACTTTTTTCATTGATCACCAATATAGCGCTAAGCATGCAAATGGCATTTCCATTAGATGATGACAGAGGCTTAGTTCATCATGCTGAAACACCAGACAAAGGCTTTGATTATGTACCTGATATGACATGCAGTGTAGAATGTATGAAGGATATTTCACAATCTACAAAATTGGAGGAGGTTTCAGATGGTCTAGCTCATAGAAAGCCCAATCCATCATGTGTCACTACAAGATAAAGATCTAGGAAAGCTGCTCAAACACCCTCATTATTAAATGATTAAATTTATGTGTGGATTATTAGAGGGGTAGGAAAAGCTAATTCAAGGAGTTGTTTGAAGAAGCCTGTTAAATTCAAGAATATATGTTTGGTTTCAGTGTTGGAGCCTAAGCAAAATTCATCTAAGTTGCCAAATTTGGCTACTAGTCTAAATATGCATTCATTTTTTGGAAAAATCCATCCGCATAGAGGATTATGTGGCTGTTTTGGGACTCTAAAGTTCAGCTAGAGATTTAGAGTATTTCTCCTCAATCATTGATTACTCAAGTCTCTTATTTGGGTTCAGCACCATTTGTTTTAACTTTGGTCTATGCTTGTTGTGATCATTGATTAAGAAGGGCTTCCAAGCCATGGCTTCTTGTGGGAGATTTTTGCTTCTAGTAAAGCTCCTTTGGTTGTAGAGTATCATCCAACTTCCAAGACTTGGCTTCTAGTGAGACAAGGAGATCCATTGTTTCTAGCTCTATTTATCTTGGCAGAAGAGTTTTTTAGTAGGGGATTAAGGGATTTGTATCAACAAGGTAAAGTCAAATACTATTATACAGGCAGAGGAGCTGCATTGCTGAGCCACTTGCTTTTTGTTGATGACATATTGATATTTCTGAGAGGTGATAAGCTATCTTTGAAGAATCTTCTCTCTTTTATTTTTAAATATGAGGCATCTTCTAGTTAAAAGGTCAATCTCAAGAAGAATGCAATGTACTGTTCTTCTAAAATTTCTTATGCTATAAGGAGAGTTTGGAACAAGATGTCCTTTCACTTATTTAGGATGTCCAGTAATCAAGGGTAGGCCTAAGCTAATTTACTTTGAAGATTTGTTATAGAAGTTTAGGGCAAATCTTGAAGGATGGTATGCTAGAATTTCGTCTAATATGGGTAGGGTTGTGTTAGTTAAATCTATTCTAAGTGCTATTCCAGTGCATATTTTTTCATGTACCAAGTTTCCTAAAAGCATAATAGCTAGGATAATTCACTTACGGCTACATTTATTTGGTCAAATGATCCTGATGTTAGAAAAAGGCATTGTTGTTCATGGAGCACTATCACACAAACAAAGGAGGAAGGAGAACTTGGACTAAAAAAATTTGAAGATGTTTCAAACACTTTTAGGATGAAACAAGTTTGGAGTTTAATGAATGATTCTACTCTTTGGTCCAGAATTTTCAAAAGGAAATACTTATGAATCAACATGTGTTGAGAGGCTCAAGATGTTCTTATTCAAAGGGCTATAAGTTTTTATCTCCATGGTTTGAACTGGTAGCAAGGCATTCTAAAGTTATAGTTGGGNAATCAACATGTGTTGAGAGGCTCAAGATGTTCTTATTCAAAGGGCTATAAGTTTTTATCTCCATGGTTTGAACTGGTAGCAAGGCATTCTAAAGTTATAGTTGGGGATGGTTCTAAGGTGGATTATTCGTGTGATAATTGGATAGGGCATGGTCCATTGCTCTTAAGAACACTTGAGTATCCCCAACTTTACCGAGCATTGAATCAGGTCCTTTTGNGGCTATAAGTTTTTATCTCCATGGTTTGAACTGGTAGCAAGGCATTCTAAAGTTATAGTTGGGGATGGTTCTAAGGTGGATTATTCGTGTGATAATTGGATAGGGCATGGTCCATTGAATTTGGAGCCTTACATAGAATTGTCTAAGAAGCTAATATAGGAAATTGAAGCATCTAATGTCTCTTTATATGCAAAACCAGATCTCATGGTTTGGACATATTCTAATTCTGGTGATTTCACACTTCAATCAGCTTGGCATCTAATTAGGGATCATGGCTAGCTGAATGCAATAACTTCACTCATTTGGAATCAACATATTTCTCCAAGTACACTACTCATTGGATGGAACTTCTCAAAGATGCTTTGCCATTAGAATCCAAATTTCAGCAAATTGGTATAGTTTTGGCTACTAGATGTACTCTTTGCCATAGATACTCAGAGACACTAGATCATATTTTTGTTCATTGTGAGTATGTTGACACAATTTAGCAGTCTGTGTAAAATTCGAGTAAATTTGAATTTTTTTCAGAAGGGCGAAACGATAATTTGTCACTTCAGTGTGGGTTGAAAACTCGTATTTTTTAAAGCTTGGATGATGAAATGGACCCCACTGTTGGATTCATCTCGCGAAATCTAATTACCCAGATAATTTTTGTTGAATTCTAAGATAGTAAAATTTTTGTCATTTTACGAGGCAATCGGGTGTCGCATGATCTAAAAATGAGACATAGAATTAAATTTTAAAAATTAAAAAATAATTTAAAGGAATTTCATACAAAAATATTTTGAACTTGAACCAAGACGAAATTTAATCGTTTCATGACGAAATCGAACCCAAAAAAGGGGGAACATGTGGCAAAATGAGGACCAAGCATTTAAAGGGTATAAATAGGGGAGAAAAATCAAATTTCTCCCCATATCCATCATATTTTTGAAAAATCAAAAGAAGAGAGGTAAGGTCTACATTGTCTCTATGATCTACGGATTTTTCCTACTAGTAGAACGATGATAAACTTACCGATAGAACTTTTCTAGAAGGTTTTCCTATTGATAGAACATGGTCATCCTCTACTAGCAGGTATTCCTGAAATTTCAAATTCTAAAAATGTTGTTGTTATGCTTTCAGGTCTTGGGTTCTTTTGTTCAAATGATACAAATGGATAATAAATGAGAGTAAATTGATGTATATTAGACCTTGGATGGGTCATGTGATTGAATGATATATAGGTTATACATTTGGAAGTGCCCAGTACAAGGGAGACCCTGTCCAAACTTTTTGTTGTTGTGATCCCGGTAAAGGGGATATTATGTCGTGGTGTTGGGTTATGCGGTATTCACGAAAATTTTCACAGGTTGATGAGTGACCAACATGTTGACAAAGGACCTCTAGTTTTAGGGGTGTCACAGTCTGTATCAGCAATCATGGGTTTTTATTTATTGCTAGTCGAGGGTCCATTAGCAAGATTTATTAGACTCTCCAGGAAATACGACAAACATTTTTTAAGTCATGGCCTTCTAAGGGGAGTTTCATTAATTATTTTTTGGCAAATCTGGAACGAAAGGTGCAGGCACATGTTTGAAGGGGTTTCTCTACATTCTTCTCAGTTGATTATCATTACTCTACAACTTCTTAAATGTTAAAGTTATGTTCTTAAGCCAAAGGCACCAGATAGCATCCAAGAAAAGGAATTATTGTCTTCTCTTAANTCTACAACTTCTTAAATGTTAAAGTTATGTTCTTAAGCCAAAGGCACCAGATAGCATCCAAGAAAAGGAATTATTGTCTTCTCTTAATGTCTAATCTACTCCAATTAAGGTAGGAGCTATTTGGGTTAGCTATGAGCCTCCACCAGATGGTTTTCTCAAGCTAAATGACGATGGTTCTTCTAAGGGTAGTCCAAGATGGTCTGGTGGAGGAGTAATTCTATGAAATTAGTGGGGGTGGTCAACCCTAAATAGTGCGGTAATGAATTAGAATTTAGGTTTAATGGTGTGCGTAAATTAGGTTAAAGTAATTGATTTGTGTTGTATTAGGGTTAATGTTTGATTTGTTTATTTTATAAGGTTTCAGAGATAATTAAGGAAATTCAAAGGGCAAAAGTGCAAAGGCTAGAACAGACAAGGGAAGCAAGTGCAATTCACAAGTCAAAAAGTCAAAGAAAGAGGCTGTCAAGCATAGAAAACCAAAAATTTAGCACCATCCAAATGATGGTGGTGGCATCCAGATGGTGGTTAAACTGCCTTTTTACTCCCTTTCCTCTTATTGGTCCATTTAAGCATCAAAAACACCTTATTGGCCAGCTTGGGTTTATGTCGCCTCTACCCCCTTTTTCGGTGCTTATAAATTGCTTGCTTTAGCTAGTTCAGGGAAGGAGAGAAATGAGGGAAGAAAAGAGAGAAATAGAGTCTTTAGAGAGTTTTATTGCCAGAAAAAACAAATCCTTGCCCTGATTACTTCACAGCCAAAATTTTCTCTATTTCTAAATTTTTGTTTATCATNAGAGAAATAGAGTCTTTAGAGAGTTTTATTGCCAGAAAAAACAAATCCTTGCCCTGATTACTTCACAGCCAAAATTTTCTCTATTTCTAAATTTTTGTTTATCATTTCTACTTGGAGGGTTGAACCTCTCCCACTTTTGTGCCCTAACTGGTAATAAGAGTGACAGTGTTTTAACTATTCCTCGGGGAGGGTTTTGTGTATTTTGTTTTGGGATGTAATAGGAACATCTCATTGTTCTTGCTTGTCTATAGCAGTGAAGCTTGAGTAGTCCATTTATACTCTTTGGTGAAGGGTGAACGCGTGTGTAATACTGTTTAAATTATGAAAATGTNTCTACTTGGAGGGTTGAACCTCTCCCACTTTTGTGCCCTAACTGGTAATAAGAGTGACAATGTTTTAACTATTCCTCGGGGAGGGTTTTGTGTATTTTGTTTTGGGATGTAATAGGAACATCTCATTCTTCTTGCTTGTCTATAGCAGTGAAGCTTGAGTAGTCCATTTATACTATTTGGTGAAGGGTGAACGCGTGTGTAATACTGTTTAAATTATGAAAAGTTCAATGTTTTGTTTATGTGTTAATGTTTATACCTTCCTTAAATGATGGATGATTATTATTATAATATGCTCATGATTATGAACTCCGAGCAAAGCTTATTGCTATATAACATTCTATCTATAAGTTATTACGTACTTTATGTATGATTTAATGATGCATGTAGTTGGATTTTATGTACCAATCGAAAGATTGGTTACAGACAAGTTAAATCTTGNAAGTTATTACGTACTTTATGTATGATTTAATGATGCATGTAGTTGGATTTTATGTAACAATCGAAAGATTGGTTACAGACAGTTTAAATCTCGTTATAACTAATGTTTTTGATTCAATGCATAAACTAAAACTTCATCTTCATTAAATTATTAACCTGTCAATCGAATAGCTAAAGTTAACCTTTTGAATGATTCACCTTCGGGTTTACTAGAGTAATTTGGTTGTTGCATGGTACATAGACCTTCCGGCTAGCCTAACCAATTGTTGTGATATGGTTCAGTTATACATCAAACCTACCAGTTAACTTTCCAGTAAAATGAGATTTAATTGTTGTAAGGTGGTATTTTCATAAACAACCAATTTAATGCATGTTGAATCCCCGAACTAAAGGGTATCCTTTATCATTATTATTCAAAGATTAATTAAGTGTCTATTTGATAATTTTAAGCTCATACCACAAGATATTCCATTGCACACAACACACATGACAATCTTAGTCTTTCCTATTTTGAATACCAATAGTTAGCTCCATGTGGGTTCGACCTCGACCTCGGACTTAATCGAAACATACTATAATTTGACCACTTATACTTGGGTGTATGATTTAAATCAGGTTAGATCGAGCTTTTTGCCGCCATTGTCGGAAAGTTATGGTAATTTCAAAATGAACGGAGAAGTTGTCTAGTTGTATGATATGTGTATACACTGTTTATTGTATTTTAATTGTTTATATCTGTTAAGTCATCAGTAAGGTCTGTAAATTATTCTAGTCATTCATCTTTGTCATCTTCATCATCACAAGCATTATCAGACTCTTTTGAGTTAAGCATGATTAATAATAATCAAAGGGAATAAGAGATATTTCAGAATGTTAGATTTTTAACATAATATTTACATCACGCGCGCTAGTGTCCTTTCATATTTTGTTTTTTCCACTAATGCTCCAAATTTTACCATTATATTAGGGACAATACAACTTTTATAGCAATTCCGTGGTCTTTAGTCTGAAAACCCTTATTTACATATGAAAAATTTTAAAGAATTATGTTATGCATTGCAAAATAATTCTAAAATTACTTNTACAACTTTTATAGCAATTCCGTGGTCTTTAGTCTGAAAACCCTTATTTACATATGAAAAAATTTAAAGAATTATGTTATGCATTGCAAAATAATTCTAAAATTACTTGATTGAAACTTTTTCCTTTCTCTTTGAAGGATAAAGGTAAACGATGACTAAATTCTTTAAAATTTTAATCCATTCCAAGTTGACAACTTTTGCAACCCGAATTTTTCAAACAAAAATTTATGTGCACTGCACTTATGTATTAAAATGTTAAATCATTAATTTTTCGGTGAAAGAAAGAGAAATCTTCTATCAAATGTTGAGAGATTTAACAATCTTCTTTAAGTTTCTCCACATCATGCATTTGAAAGTTAGACTTTAGTCATTTTTTTTTTTATGAAATCATCCCATCCACAATGCATCAGTTTGTTGAGACATCAAAATATTCGACTAGATTAGAGAGTTTTAATTTATTTTGACTCCTTCATACACCTCTTAATACTACAACCAAACAATCCCAATATATATTATATATAGTCTTATTTTAAATATGTATTCAAATAATACATTATATACATACTATTGAATCGATTATAATACCACCTGAAAAGTGANTTCCAAGTTGACAACTTTTGCAACCCGAATTTTTCAAACAAAAATTTATGTGCACTACACTTATGTATTAAAATGTTAAATCATTAATTTTTCTGTGAAAAGAAAGAGAAATCTTCTATCAAATGTTGAGAGATTTAAGAATCTTCTTTAAGTTTCTCCACATCATGCATTTGAAAGTTAGACTTAAGTCGTCTTTTTTTTTATGAAATCATCCCATCCACAATGCATCAGTTTGTTGAGACATCAAAATATTCGACTAGATTAGAAAGTTTTAATTTCTTTTGACTCCTTCATACACCTCTTAATACTACAACCAAACAATCCCAATATATATTATATATAGTCTTATTATAAATATGTATTCAAATAATACATTATATACATACTATTGAATCGATTATAATACCACCTGAAAAAATAANCCAAACAATCCCAATATATATTATATATAGTCTTATTTTAAATATGTATTCAAATAATACATTATATACATACTATTGAATCGATTATAATACCACCTGAAAAGTGATATTATAGTCTAGTTCAAATGTATTATGTTATAAATTTAATATTTTACCTACCAAATAAACAAAAATATTAATAACTAAACAAAATTGATGATTTTTTTGTTAATATATAATTAAGATTCTATTATCCCACTCTTATTCAATATCTTATCAAACATTAGATTATAATAAATATTAATTTTATCACATATTTAATCGTATATTTTATCCGCTTATACAAAATTAGCTTATATTAACTATTAAAATCCTTTTTTTTTTAACTACATGGCAATCAGACGAGNTAATATATAATTAAGATTCTATTATCCCACTCTTATTCAATATCTTATCAAACATTGGATTATAATAAATATTAATTTTATCACATATTTAATCTTATATTTTATTCGCTTATACAAAATTAACTTATATTAACTATTAAAATCCTTTTTTTTTTTTAACTACATGGCAATCAGACGCGTCCTTTTTGTTCACTTTACTTGGATAAGACTAAATGATACTTAGCCACCAAGTGCTATAATAAATGTGCATTGATATATACTTTATTATATACAACTAAAATATAGAAAAGAGAACATTATTACAAAAGCAAAAGAAACTAGTTTTCCAATAGACTTCCCCTTAGACATTATTGGCATTCAGGAGGAAACCCCTGAGGAAATCTCTTTGCATCAGTGCAATAATTGTAGATCATGTACTTCCTCTGAATCCATTTGAGCTTTTCTTCACTGGCTGCGTCCAATTTCTGAGATAGCCATGGATTTGCATTGAAGTTCCTGTAGGAAGCAGTGAATGGAGCTTGAGTCCAGTCTGTCTTCACCAACCCACCTCTTGTGGCCCATTGGTCTGCATTCCAAAGGCTAGAGTAGAGCTTCATAGGTTGGTTCTTTGGGAATGGAACACCAATTGATTCCATGTTCTTGAATTCCCTTATTGGTGTGCTATCCACAGAGAAGCTGAACAGAGGAACGGCAAAAATTGATTAAATCAACATTTTAACTAAGACTACGGTTACATACAACTAACCCAATTAGAAAGTCTTGAGAGATATACAAATTCAGACCATTGAAGTGAGTACTTACACAATGGTTTGGGGATTCCATAGCATGGAATAGGTGTGGAAATCAGCAGTGGGATCAAACCATAAGTAGAATTGCTGCTCTCTTTCACCCTTGCCTTGGGTGTACACATTAGTGTGAACAATGTACGGTTCTCCACTCAAATTCCCCAAGAACTCAAAGTCTATCTCATCATGCATTGGCCCTTGTGATGATAACTACAATACACACATTAGCATAAAATTAAACAACGAAACCAATTAGTTATTTCTCGGGGGTTCTCCAATTGAATGATCAAGATTTGTACACATTAGCAAAGTCAGTCGATTCGAAAAATTAACTAAATGTGCTAATACGAACAAATGCTTACCATTCTAGAATTGGAGGACCCATTGGAGGGGGAGCCTAACGATATCGATTATTACAAAACAAAAGTAAAATTATGACTGAATTTTGTGAAATTAAAATACAATAAGATGATCGATCCTACTTTTTATCTGTAACTTGACATTTTGACCTAACTTCACACAAATTAAATCGTAATTTCCCTTTTCCCTCGTCATATAGTTATTTCTGTACAGCACCTCACTTGGTACCATAATCATTTGTAAAAACACACGCACAAAGTATTATGGAGGGAACAAACATAGTATGCAGTGACGGTGCCAGCAGAGTTCCCAGGGACAAGCTTGAGCTGCATGTCAATCTTCCCGAATAGATAGCTTATTTTTGATTGGAAACCTGAGCCAGAGACTTTGTCAAGGGAGAGAGTAAGAAGCTCTCCATTGTGGAGCATCTTCCCACGGCTATCCCCCCAGGTAATATCAAAATTTTGGTACAAGTTACTGGCAGAAAGGCCCATGAAAGCACCATGCATTAGAGAGAATACCAGAATTGATNATTTGTTGGCATGATAATATAATTTTATTAAAATTATTAGATAAAGAATAAATTATAATATTTAATAGAGATCACAATTAATTCAAACGTCACAAAGAATAGAATAACGCTATATGAACATAAAGTAATACTATACAATAATTGAATAGATAATAAATTTCAATAAATAATATAACTTATAGTAAAATCAATAGTTAATTATAAAGTCTAGTTTTAAATCCATGTTGTATTATTCCAATTAAAAAAGTCAGATTTTTAAACTCAAATAATACTACTCATTAATATATAGTTTGTATCAATAAAATTGAGGTTTGTGGCTATCCTAAAGACCATCGCTACAAAATTTTAAGATTGCAAGTTTACACCTCGTCTCTTTTCCTATACTAATGTGTGACCAAAAAAGAAATATTAATTATTTTTATTAATAGGTTAGTTGATAGATATGGTAGCAATAAAAATAAGAGAAATACTATGTAAAAATAATTAATCATTCTCAGGTATAATAATGTTTGTGTTTGAACTATGTGGGCGAACATCACTAGGTTAACGTATTAAATTAATTATCGTTAGTTTAAAATTTTAAATTATTTTAAAAAATTAATCTCGTTCCAAAAAACAAGAATATATATGTTGTAACATAACTTAGTAAAACACAACTTAAAATATGATAACGGTTAAAATTATTTAGATTAGACGGTTAATATTACGATTTATACTTAAGATCTTAACCATGGTAAAAAAATGTCCTTTGCATTGGGACACCCTAGTATATATATTTTTATTTTTTATAAATAATTTATATTATTATACACGTGAGAGAGTGCATTTGGAAAAAAATAAATAAATTAAAAATTGTGTGTTAGGCATTTTGGCCGTAACCAAGGATAAAAAAATATTGGATGTAACTATTGTCATCACGCTGATATGGTGTGACTATTTAATAATAAAATAATAAGTGAGCAACTGGATCTCATATAAATGGATAATTATTTAATTATGTGAAATCCAGTTGCTCACTTGTTATCCTATGATTAAACGATTACCTAGTGTAATCGTTACACCCAATATTTTTTCCAAGTGGGTGTTAGGCATTTTGCCCGAAAAGAAATGTGATCTTATATTTCGATTGTGAATGAATGATGATGAAAATGAGACCCAAACACCCAATCTTTAACTATCACAATTTTATCATAAGATTAATGTAATAGTTACACAAATTTTAACCTTCAACTGAAATTTCTAAAACTATCGAAAATTTTTGTATTTTGTTTATAATTAATTATAAGCCAAGTCACCAATCTTTTTTAGCTCATTTTTGTTCAATGACAAATAGATTATTCATTAAAGCTCATAAGGTATAAAAATCACTAACATTAATGAGATATAATTTAGATACATAATTTAAAAACTTAATATATTATGATAATTGGATTGATAGCAGACTTCTTTCAATGCTGAGAGTCAATCATATTCTCATGAGCATAATCATTAATTCTCATGAAATACTCTTTTACAATACACAATAATTAATTTATTATCAAATAAATTTCTGAAAAAATGAATTAAACGAGATAGGATGTGATGGAGATGATATATTTATGATTCATGCCTGCAAAATAGATTTTTGCTTGAGGCTCATCTATGTAATGGCTTTGGGACCTTAATGAAAAACGACAACGCCTTAAATGACAAAGATTATTTCCAAGTTCCATTAATGATAATAGGTCGAAAAAGTCCATCGAAATTTGGGAGCCTGACAAGAGTCAAATGAATATACATTGATGCTGCAGGTCTACTGCAATCTATTTTTTCTAGGGTTAGACAATTTTAACAACCCATACGTTTGAAGTGATACAACCCATACGTTTTAAAATTGGTATACGATACAATTCATTGACAATTCTAGTTTTATTTTAATTTACTGTACTGTTTCTGTAAAAGTTGTCTATTTGTGTGAATTTATACGAGACTCGGTCATATATAATGTGTTTTACTTGATTTCATCCTATATAATTTATCACTGCAAAAAGACTAAAAGAAACCATCTTTGACGTTACTGGCCCATGCGTTACATAACTTAAATAGAAGTTACAAATCCGACATTAATTAAACTTACGTTACTTGCAAACGTGGGCAGAGCAAAACAAAATTAAAGAAAACGTTACATGCAAAGCTCTTTTGGAGTAACATGTAATAGTGGATTTAACGAAGTGATAAACATTTTATATACATCCTATGTCCTAACATGAGAAGTTCTGCCTAGAATAATCATGTTAAAGTTTTAATTGAGTTTTAATTCAATTATTTAATCAAAATCAATACTATAAATACTAGCGGTAGTTCGTGCTTTGCACGGAATGTTATTAAAAAATTAAAATTATTTGTGTCTACTCCCACTTATACTTAACCCTGTCAATCGTGTCTGTTGTGACGGGTTCGTGTAAGGTCTTAGCAAATTTATGTCAAAAAATATTTCACCTTTATCCGATTCATTTATTAATTATGTCTAACTAGTTGTATTATTTGGGGATCATGTCGTGTATGATTCGTGTATAATCGATCAGTATATAAATGAGTCATGTCATGTATTTTTTTTGATTGACTTCAGCTACACTTAATTCATTTATTAATTGTGTCATGTTATATTTGGTCCACTCGTTTATGAAACATGTAGCTTAAGTAAGATTCAAATATTCTAATGTCGTATTATGTTAACGAGTCGTGTNAATGGAAAAGAAAGCTTCTAAAACTTTTTGTACGATTCTTTTGAGATGAGTATCATTGGGCTCACTAGTGAGACTTGAGTGAACAAGGTCATGCACGACTTTGGACACATCATGTCATGAGTCGTGCCATGTTGGGATCTTTGTACCGGGGAATAGTTTGGATGGGAATATAGAGAATGGAAGCACGGAGTATAAAATTTCCATGGTAAACGACCATAATGATAAGGTTAACATGACAAAGGATGAACCAAAGCANTTTTCCTCCGCTCCCTATCTTAGCATCCCCTAACTCTATTCCACCTCCAGTCCACCACTGGTCACAGCCTCCTATAACGTCTATCCTCCATCTAAATTGTATAACTTGTCAGGGGAAAGAATTATAAGATAAGTTGGTTAAAGACCAAGAGATAACATGGAATGATTAAATAAGATAATTGAAGATGGACGTGCCAACTTTGTTCAAAAATAAATAAAATTTTGACTTCTATAGCCAAA
Organism: Ilex paraguariensis; assembly: GCA_963454935.2. Classification (NCBI taxonomy): domain Eukaryota; kingdom Viridiplantae; phylum Streptophyta; class Magnoliopsida; order Aquifoliales; family Aquifoliaceae; genus Ilex; species Ilex paraguariensis. The sequence continues at coordinate 245,658 of CAUOFW020007569.1, forward strand.
CAGTATTTCCAATAAAAAGGTACTGGAATTTAACTAAGAACTTGGAAAATTGAAATTTTGGGGGCATTGATGATTTAGTTGTACATGCATGTACACATAAAGAGTATAAACCAACCAAAAGGGCAAACCACAAAATAGACAAAAACAACCTAAAATCTAACACGATACCCTAATCTAAAGATGGAAGGTGATATCGTCTCACTTAAGAAGTCTATCAATTAAGGTAACAATAATGTTATTTAACCGCATAAACTGCAACATTTTTAGGTTTTCAGTTTGGATAAACTTTTCTTGAAAATTAGATGGTGCACTTTAGTTGCTACAGAAAATCAACAAAAGAGAAGAAACCTATACTGCAAATCGGAGGAATTTGGCGTCGGTACTGTTTAGAAAGGCAACTACGGCATATTACTTTACAACCATGCCATTTGGCAACTGGCAAATATATAGTCAAACTTCAAAGCCACTGTCAAATAGCAGTTCAGTATTCACTTGGCTGGTAGTTGCCTTCTTCGAATCTCTTCTACAATTCCTGAACTATATTTGCATCGGATTGAATCAAGGGGATTCAAGATTATATATAACGTGAATAGAATGAAGAGGCTTGCAAAAGTTGCAAGAGATTTATTGCGGTGCTTGGTAGCTCTAACTCAAGGTTAGAGATCGAGAATGAATAAATGGAGATGGAGAAAATAATTAGTGTTAATAGAATTAGTGAATAATATGAAGATATAACTTGAGCTTAGCTCAAGTATTATACTTTGTTATTTAATAAAATTACACTTGGAAGGGAATGATGAATTGTAGCAATAGATGATTTGGAAGTAATAATTCAAAGAAATGTATGGTAACTTTCCAATTGTAGACATGGAGGAAAATCGATATATCTTTACAAAACCCTTCGAACCTTTGGGTAATCTTTATCGATTGCTAGTTCCAACTTTGTTCACTTGGAGATCTGAATTTGCTAACTATATTTGGTGTAAAACTGTGCAACAAAAATGTTGGTTGGAATAAATATTATTGGGATTAACCATTAGTTGTCATCCCCCATAGGAGATGAGAAGTATAATTGGGGAAGTGAGAATCGATAGATATCACCCAATGGAATATCACGGTGATCATTTAATCACGTCATTCGTTATAGGATTGAATGGTCCAAAGTAGAGTCTAATGATAGATACATTAATTAAAATGGAAAAGAAAGCTTCTAAAACTTTTTGTACGATTCTTTTGAGATGAGTATCATTGGGCTCACTAGTGAGACTTGAGTGAACAAGGTCATGCACGACTTTGGACACATCATGTCATGAGTCGTGCCATGTTGGGATCTTTGTACCGGGGAATAGTTTGGATGGGAATATAGAGAATGGAAGCACAGAGTACAAAATTTCCATGGTAAACGACCATAATGATAAGGTTAACATGACAAAAGGATGAACCAAAGTATAGTGAGTAGACAATTAAGTGGATGATCTACAAGTGATGTGTGATAATAAACTTGTTGGAGAATCGCACATAATTATTCAGGATAATGGATAGTCGGAAATTGAGACATGAGGTGATAGTAAGAATGAAACTTAGGGGAAGTAATGTTGATGATTAAATTTTGTGGACAAAACTTTCTTTTACGAGGATGGATTACAAGACCTCATACTATAATTAAATATAGATAATATTATGGATTAATAGCACTTTTAGTTCCTAAAATATGTTTGTTTTGTCAGTTTGGTCCTCATTATATTAATTTTGTTCCTAAAGTTTCAATTCGTGTCCCTAATCAGATAATGATATGAACAAAGACCACAAACAAAATAAAATGGAATAAAATAGAAAAATTGAACACAAAAATTTACATAGGTCTGCNCCACAAACAAAATAAAATGGAATAAAATAGAAAAATTGAACACAAAAATTTACATAATTCTACTCAAAAAGCAAACTTATGTCCACGAATGAAAAATAGCAGCAAGATTTTACTATTTGAAAGGTTGCCAATTATAAAATTCTCAAAACGAAGGAAAGAGAATATCAACACGATCTATTCCAATATTATAATAATTATTGGACAAACAAAATGGAGCAAATCAAATTTATAATTTAGAGAAGTATTGACATCGCTGTTGGAGAGGACCGAAAAATCTAATATTGCTCTAGAACAAAACCATATATTGAAGTCAATTACGCCTCAGAATCTCCTAAGCCAAATTGACCTTTTGAAGTCAATTACGTGTTGGACTAAACCAACTCTTCCACTTGATGCCAAAGAAGACTTGCAAGCCAAAACTTCTTCAATTGATAAGTCCCACCACTTTGGGCCAGATGCCCTGCCGTGGTAATCATGTGGGGGTGTCGAGGGACTGGACTATTCCACATCAGATAGCTTTGAATGTGTTTGTTAGAATATATATCTTTCCTGGCCCTGAATCTCTAGATTCAGGGGTTAGGATTTGATCAAAAATAAGTCCCACCAATAGACAAATTTTAGTAATTGGTTCCAACTCAAATTACTCATGCCACAAGGTCTTGTACTTCATGTGGAATACAAGACACATCAACAGATAATTCGACAAGTTTTTTTAAAAGAAGTGACCACATGTCATTTTTTTAGATGGTATAACATACCTAATACATGATTATTCCGTTAAAAATTTAATGATTTGTTTACCTAGGGATCATTTAAACACGAATTGAATACTTTAAAAATCAAACTAACAAAAAGTGAATATTTTAATGACCAAAAGAACNGACCTTTTGAAGTCAATTACGTGTTGGACTAAACCAACTCTTCCACTTGATGCCAAAGAAGACTTGCAAGCCAAAACTTCTTCAATTGATAAGTCCCACCACTTTGGGCCAGATGCCCTGCCGTGGTAATCATGTGGGGGTGTCGAGGGACTGGACTATTCCACATCAGATAGCTTTGAATGTGTTTGTTAGAATATATATCTTTCCTGGCCCTGAATCTCTAGATTCAGGGGTTAGGATTTGATCAAAAATAAGTCCCACCAATAGACAAATTTTAGTAATTGGTTCCAACTCAAATTACTCATGCGACAAGGTCTTGTACTTCATGTGGAATACAAGACACATCAACAGATAATTCGACAAGTTTTTTTAAAAGAAGTGACCACATGTCATTTTTTTAGATGGTATAACATACCTAATACATGATTATTCCGTTAAAAATTTAATGATTTGTTTACCTAGGGATCATTTAAACACGAATTGAATACTTTAAAAATCAAACTAACAAAAAGTGAATATTTTAATGACCAAAAGAACTATTAACCCCAATATTATCTTAATAATTTTTATGAGATAATCAAAATAATGGTAGAAACTTTAAATAGTTATTGAAAGAATGATCATGAAGTTTAAGTTTCACACGTATTAACTTTCGAGTCAAATTTAGTTTCATATGTGTTTAATCTTGATTAGGGTAGTTAGGTAAGTTTTTAAATATTTTTAGGTCAAAAATAATGTTACCATGGAATTCGAAAATTCAAGAAACCTTGAGGTATGAGATATGGGATGTATTAAAGTTGTGGAGGTGTTATAGGGTTTAAACATATTTTGGAAAAAATTCGAATAAGAAGGAATTTAAAAATACCTTAATATTTTTGTCATAACTTTTTACTCTCATGTCTGATTGCTTATTCTTGTGGCATTGGAAAGTGGACTTCAAGAGCTCAAAGAATCAGTTGCCTGCAAGTCTAGATTGGTGCCCAGGACCACACGCCCAGCAGCTTGATTGCCCAGATCATCTCCTAGAACTGCCTGCATGCCCAAATTGGCACCTAGGACCGCACGCCCAGCTGCCTGATCATCGAGATTGGCACATAGAACTGCCTTCTTGCTCAGATCGATGCTCAGATTGATGCCCAAAACAGTGCGCCCAATTGCCTGCTCGCTATTTTGACCGTAACTTTTTCTTTGTTATTCTAAATAGGGCTCATAATATATAAAATCGAAACTCTCGACGAGCCTTACAAGATACAGAGCCTATGGCTGTGACTAATGCCCTCCTCTCTAAATTTCATTGGACATAGAGTATTGAGAGGCAAATGATGGGTCAAGCCCAAGGGACCTAGCCCATGATGCAAGCTCAGTTTAAATTAAGAGCCCAACTCCAAGAGATCTAGTGCCCAAAGTGGTCCACGCCCTGGTCAAGCTCATAAAGCTCGAGGAGCTACATCAGCAGGGAAGCATGCAAGGGTCATCCCAAAAGCCTTATCCTCACCGCTTGAAAAGATTCCACACCCACCTCATTCTTTGATCGAATCTCGTGGAGAGCATCATAACTCTCTCGCCCGTTGAGAAGAGATCGCTAGCTCCACCAGAATACTCACTTAGTTACTATTAAGTCATTATAATCTGTTAAGAGACGACTATAAATTGTAAGCCCTACTAATACTTGGGTGGCAGATCACATTTAGTCGAGCACATCTATCCTCTCCCTCTCTCAGCTTGTAACTCTCCGCTCTCCTACACACTTAAAGTAACAAAATTCCTTGGTGATCCTAGCCATTCAAAATGGACGTAGGTCATGTTGACCGAACCACTATAATCCTTGTCTCATCTTAGTTATTATCTTTTTCTACTTTAATTACTGTTCATCTAACAGGTGGTGTACAAACTCAATTTGTACATCATCAGTACGCGTAAATGTTATTGAAAAGTATGAACATAGTGTCTCGTATGAGTGGGTGTGATGAAATTGGATTGCATTTAAACTTATATCATAGAGTGTTTAGACGTGTTTTTTATCTTGAGAGGTTCGAAGGTTTTTTATCACTCATAGTTGCGGGATTTTAAACCATTATTCATTCACGGGGGTTCAATGTTGAGAGTTAGTATAGTATTCATGGGAAGGGAAGAATTCGTTAAATACTAATGCATCAGTATAACTTCCTAAAATGTTATTGCCATGTGAGGTTTGATTTAGAAGGTGCAGATTTGTGTACCAAATATATTCGGTGTGTAAATACTTGCTAATCAGCTTACATACATGAGATATTCTTGTTATGATCTTTTGCTTTGAGAATGATTCTACTTTTTTATGAATTTTCTGCTTATATATCAAACCTTAAGATCATTATAATGTCACATGTTTTACTTCAAAAGTTATATGTTATTTTGTAAATTGAGACCTACCTATTTTATCTATTTTTTAGGTTTGAGAAAGTTTTCCTAATGAGCTAGTTATGCTCACTCCTTCCTTACTTTTTTCAAATTTGTTTGTTGAGATGTCGAAGCGGATCAGGATGTGGATATAGAAATTGAGGCATAAGGATGGTCTTGCTAGCTTAAAATAACTGAATTTTAATGATTGAACAATATTTTATGAATGTTACTTTATTTAGTTAGATTAAGGATAATTATTTTGTTTTAATAAGTTTGGATGTAAACTTTTAATGCTTGATTTATGTTTTTGGAGGATTTTAGTTAGACTAGTAATGCTCCACGTGCGTTGCACGTGAATATATCGTTTTTGCCTTGAAAGCATTATGTTTTTTTGACATGAATTGGTTGTCACACTACACTTATAGTTCAATTATTAATCTAATAAGCAACAGTTCAAAGTTACTGAATTTTATTTAGTCAAAAAGCCATTGAGTTTACCTTAGCATGTTATATACATTGAAATAACAAAGTATAACGCTTTTAAAGAAGTAGAAGAAGAAGTGAGAGAATGTAATATAATGGTGTGTGAGAGCAAAGGATTTTCATGAGGCTTTTCTGTTGGGAAGGAGTGTTTAAGGGCATACGCGGTGATATTCCCAAACAGTGCTGACAAATATGTTTAGTGACTTTTGAATTAAAAAGCACGATTTAGTTATGTAAAGAATTAGACACTTTTACCATTGTCGTAAATATTTATGCAGATTTAAAGAGCCAAACGGATAGACCATTAAGTAAGGACAATCGTCATTCTAAAGAGCCCAATGCAACCAACAGTACAAATGATTTCGTGAATGTAATTAATAGAAAATTCAAATATCAACATAAAAGCACAATAATTTTATGTACAAATGCACAAATTATTGTTAATGGAGCTTTGCGTTTTATCTTCTTGATGTGCCATTTTCAATTAATCTCTACAATTCCTCAACTGTTTCAGGTAGCATGATGGAATGTACAACAATTTTATTGACAGGATTATCAATTAAACCGGGTCCATAGAGATTACATGCCTTATTAGCTTTTCAAAATTTTGGTTAAAATTAGATAACATAACATCTAATTGTTACAATAGGAATCAATTTCTGCCAATAAAGAACAAAGCACATGAGCACACCTTCACTCCACTTTATATTATCGACTAAAGGTAGACAAGTTAGAATTTTCTTGAAAGAAAAACATAATATTTCAATAAGAATAAGCACGCTAAAATAGCAGCCTTGCTTACATCTCTTTCTGCAATTTATGTTTTCAAACGAAAAAATACGTACGTTTTCAAGATTTTACCCCCTAAAATATTTGGTTAAAAGTCAAATCTAAAGCCACAAGTTTAGCAGCGAATGACGGAAATTTAATGTTACGAAATTCAAAATTCATATGTGAAGTATTAATCAATTTTCTTAATCCAAATGAGAGAAACACTGCTAATTCCCCACTAATATTTATGTATCAAACTTCTTTGATGAAAATAATTAATAGCTTAGGGGATGGGGAGGGGGAAAGGGGGTTTATACCCTTGACCTCAAGAAAACAAATCATTCACAAGGTAAAGAGTATCATTGGATCAAAGACCCGTTGATAAACACGGTACTATATGCATATATAGCAAGAACTTCTTGAATGCATGAAATAAAAAATAAAAGTCAACCAATGCAATGCATTTGAAAACGCTGAACTTATACAAGCTAAAAAATTATTTAGATTATTTGGACTATTAGTCACTACACAGGTCAATCTTTGGAATATGGCTATAAGGAGCATACAGAACCAGATTTTCTATTTGTCTGGATAGCATCTTGCCCCGTCACCAATGAGTGTAGATCTCCGCAAAGAGCACGTCAACCTTGATCGACCTCCTGAAAATTGTATTTGATAGAAACAATGTCATTGTGGATGAAGATTGGTGACAATAAAAACAGGATCAGAGTTGCCAATTCATCTCCTTTTCCATTACAAAATTAAAGAACATATGAAGAAATAAACCAATTAGTGAAAATCATCAAAACTTCTACACCACATAAAAATGATTTGATAGTCAATTTGTGGTCGGCAATTGCAAAAGAGAAGAAGAAAATTTGGCGTAGGCTTCATCTAGATCACCATGCTTAAAGGGCACCGCCTCTATTTTTAACTTTGTTCCAGAAAAACGTTTCAAGATTTTGGCCTGTTTACCAACTTCTCACCCATGGAGTTACGAAACTCCAAAAGTTCTTTTTTCTATACAAATTCTGCAGTTCAATAACAATTACTTTTCCTTATTTGACATTCTAATTTCAGTAGATCAGTAAGTGAAAAGGTGGGGCATGAATGGTTCAAATTCTATTTTATAATTTTTTTTCATTGCACATTGAATACTTTTGCATTAGTGATGTGAGATTAATTGATATATTCAATGCACATCTTTACCATCTAAAACTTATAGATAGGTTAAAGCTAATGGATGAAGGATGCAATGCAATTGACTTTATAGGATTTATCAGGGGTGAAATATGAAATTAAATGGTTTTTCAACTACCACACTTTTAGAAGTAGTATAGATATAGATATAGATGATGGTGGATATGTTTGTTTTGATTTATTTAATAGTATTTTATGGTAGATATGTTTGTTTTGATTTATTTAATAGTATTTTAGCCATGCGCTTATGATTTTTAAATGTTATTAGTTAGGTCACATCTATTTATTTATTTGGAAAGTAGCATTATATTATTTCAAGTTTGGGTTCTCTTGTCACAAATACCAAAGCTAACGCCATTCATATGAATACTTAAATTANGTACTATATGCATATATAGCAAGAACTTCTTGAATGCATGAAATAAAAAATAAAAGGCAACCAATGCAATGCATTTGAAAACGCTGAACTTATACAAGCTAAAAAATTATTTAGATTATTTGGACTATTAGTCACTACACAGGTCAATCTTTGGAATATGGCTATAAGGAGCATACAGAACCAGATTTTCTATTTGTCTGGATAGCATCTTGCCCCGTCACCAATGAGTGTAGATCTCCGCAAAGAGCACGTCAACCTTGATCGACCTCCTGAAAATTGTATTTGATAGAAACAATGTCATTGTGGATGAAGATTGGTGACAATAAAAACAGGATCAGAGTTGCCAATTCATCTCCTTTTCCATTACAAAATTAAAGAACATATGAAGAAATAAACCAATTAGTGAAAATCATCAAAACTTCTACACCACATAAAAATGATTTGATAGTCAATTTGTGGTCGGCAATTGCAAAAGAGAAGAAGAAAATTTGGCGTAGGCTTCATCTAGATCACCATGCTTAAAGGGCACCGCCTCTATTTTTAACTTTGTTCCAGAAAAACGTTTCAAGATTTTGGCCTGTTTACCAACTTCTCACCCATGGAGTTACGAAACTCCAAAAGTTCTTTTTTCTATACAAATTCTGCAGTTCAATAACAATTACTTTTCCTTATTTGACATTCTAATTTCAGTAGATCAGTAAGTGAAAAGGTGGGGCATGAATGGTTCAAATTCTATTTTATAATTTTTTTTCATTGCACATTGAATACTTTTGCATTAGTGATGTGAGATTAATTGATATATTCAATGCACATCTTTACCATCTAAAACTTATAGATAGGTTAAAGCTAATGGATGAAGGATGCAATGCAATTGACTTTATAGGATTTATCAGGGGTGAAATATGAAATTAAATGGTTTTTCAACTACCACACTTTTAGAAGTAGTATAGATATAGATATAAATGATGGTGGATATGTTTGTTTTGATTTATTTAATAGTATTTTATGGTAGATATGTTTGTTTTGATTTATTTAATAGTATTTTAGCTATGCGCTTATGATTTTTAAATGTTATTAGTTAGGTCACATCTATTTATTTATTTGGAAAGTGGCATTATATTATTTCAAGTTTGGGTTCTCTTGTCACAAATACCAAAGCTAACGCCATTCATATGAATACTTAAATTAAAATTGTGCATTTCTACACTAATTGTTTGTACACCAAAATGACATGACAAAATCCTAAGGATTGAATTGTTAATGAGAGTTGGGATCAATCTATTAATCTGATCATCCGCACTAATTTCATAAACAAAAATTGGTAAACATTTTGATAAATGTAGCAATGTTCAAATACTCATTCTAGTTGTGCAGGATGAACTTAGACTTTATTCGTTCTATATTTTGTCTTGAGCAATAAAAAGAAAAAAGAAAAATGGTGTACAAAATTTTATATTTTGCCTAGTTTTGACTTTACCTATTAGCAATGCCGGTCCCTCTTGGAGGTCGATGTTATAATCAACAATTCAATATTGACAGTTTTGCTAATGAACCACTTTTATTATAGGGTGGACTATTCTGACCCCTTATATATCTTTTTCACCCCCATTTAACTTTTTAATCTCAAAATATTTAGTTTACTTCATCTTTATTCATCTCAGTAATGACTAAGTCCACCCCATCTGTCCTCACACATTACTAACGAAACCCATCCCATTTTCTTCTCATCCATTATACGTTCTAACCACAAACTATGTCTTCCTCCCCCAAGATTTCCTCTTCTCTCCCATTTGAGACACATACTTGTGTTTGTCTAGTCAAATTTTTAACTCTATTTCTTTTATCCCTTTATTTTTAGTTACGTTACAATATTTTTTGATGGAGAATAAATATTATCAATTACATTCTTGATAAGAGTAGATGCATAATCTATTGGATCAAGTACGGAGTGAATTGATGCAGTTTTAAAGGAAGACTACAATTAAGCTTTTAAATAGAATGTTTCATGTACATGTATTGTATTTCAAGATTTTAATCCGCATTCTTAACAATAGTTTATATTCTTATATGCTATTTTTTGCTTGATGCTTATTACGAATATTTTTTATGTATAATGTTATGTTTGACTATAAGTGAATATTAAGAATTTTTAATTAACTATTCACTTTTTTATCAATGGTTTCGTACTACTGGGTTGAGTACAGATAGGGTGAACTTAGTTTAAAACTAAAAAAATTAAATAGAGTGAGAAATGATATTTAAAGGGTGAGAATAACTCGGCCCTTATTATATACTTTCATTTATTGTGGTTATATAAAGTCGTCTTTATTGGTTTGAATGATAATTTGGTATGCCATTAATTCTGGTTTTTTTTTTTTATTGACGCATGGTGCTGGTCATGGGCCAGATGGCACTCTCGGCCAGTGAAACCAACCCACTAAACTGAAATATTTTGACTTTTTCGGTGGCCGGTCTACTATGACTGACTTCAGGGTCAATAAGAACAAAGAGTGAATAGTTGGATCATCAAGGACAATGCACAGAAAAAGACAGAAATGACCTTCACTATACGAGTTCCAGCTTTTTCAAAATAGCAATGAAATCTCCGATAATATTGCAAGAAACGTACACACGATCACTAAAATTTTGCTTAAAAAAAAAAACTACCTCCAGTTCACAATAAACGTTCAAAATCATTCACAAACGATTTCCACAATTCGTTTAAAAGAAACAAAAATCTCTAATGTGTTACGTCTGTCACTGCAACGAACATCTTCTCAAAAAAAGAAAGGGTTTCGAATAAAAGAAATAAATACCAATATTCAAGTTGTTCAACATAGCTCAGGAAATTTCAAAAAGTTAAGGTAAGAAATAAGACGGTTTTAATGTTTCTTCATAAACCTGCCACTATGTTTTTCAACTTTTCAATTATCTAGGGTTTCATACCAAAAACATTAACATACAAAAAATCTAATTTCATGAAAATTTATCAAATTATTTTCATTTAATATGTCAAAAATGAAAGAACCTTACATGTTGATCCTGTCACTCTATGTCACACCTTGTTTGTAATGCAACGACAATGATTAATTTGGTATTTTATGTTTGTTGTTGTCAAATTAATTTGTGAAATCTTGTCACTATGACAATTTTTTTTGTGGTGTGTAAACATTTTACAAGTAAAAACTATTCAAAATAGCGTTAAATACTTTGATGTCACTAAGATTTTGAACTACCACTGTGACATGTTGACATTTGTGTCATGGTTACAACCCAGTCACTGTGACAGTATGTGTTTAATGCAAAACACAAAAATTCCATTATCTCACAATAACTGATTACTATCATACATCAGAAGGACAATAAATAATGTATAAAATGCACCACAGTATTAGACAGTTACAAATATAACACATAACCCAAAAAAAATCACAATGATAGGTCAAAAACAATGAATAAACACACAATGACACATTAAACATCATAGCAAAACCGAAAAATTCAAATATTTATGTGTATGTCAATGAAAAGAACATACTTGCAACAAAAAATTGACAGTGACAAGCTAGAATGAACAATACCAACTACTTACTAAATCTCGATTAGAAATTAACATCATAGTAACAAGTAAAATATAAGACAAACTAAACCAAACAAGGACGTAACTATAAATAGTAACCTGAAATCAAAAAACATGTGATAATTTCAACAGACAACTAAAATTGTGGCAAAAAGACATAGTAACAATAACAAACATATAATCCGATGAAAACGGAGAACGTTTGAACGAACACGAAACTGATATCTAATACAGATTTTGTATAAAGCTATATTTAAAAATTCGTGCAGTGCACATGAAAATGAAATTCAAACCAATTTTGTTGAAAAATATTGATGAATAACAATCATAAACTCACGAAAGAAAAACATAGCACCTTTTCAGAAGCAACGAATAGGACGAAGAAATTCGCTGATGGAGTTGCATGTTATGAAGACCAACGAAGATTTTAGAAAACGTTTGAATAATGAGTTGATATTTGAATGAACGAAATTTGAAATTAAAAAGCCAAACCAATGGAACATTATTGTTATAAACTCCTAAAAAAGGCGCTGATTAGCTGAAGGATAAAAAATAAATAAAAAAAAGGGAAATTTGGAGGTCGGTCCCCCTATATGGACTTGTTTGGATTTAAGTCCGTCAAAAAAACTTATTTGTTATGAAGTCTGTTTTTTGTCAATTTTACCATACTATCTAATCCCTTTAGAAGTGAAATAAAACTAAAAATTAAAAACTCATAAATCTTAGGAGTGTGACTATCATTAAAATCTTTTCTCTCTCATATCTATCTATATCCATATATAGGTTAAGAGTTTGACTAACATTAAAATTTTTCCTCTCTCTTTTCTATCTATATATAGGAATAGTAACATTCAAATACAAAATAAATTATCATTTGGACACAAAAAATAATACATTTAAACACAAAAAAATAGTAACATTTAAATATAAAAAAAATTGAAACATTCAATATTAATATTTTAAAAAAATAATAACAGTAACATGTTCAACAAAAATATTTAACATGTTCAACAAAAATAGTAACATACTTAACAAAAACTATAACATACTTAACAATAATTATTTCTCTCAAATTCAAATGTCATTCAAATATAAACAATAGTAATATTAAAAAAAAAAAAGAAGATAAAACGGTAACATTGAATATTAATATTTAAGAAAATAATAGTAGTTACATGATCAACAAAAATAGTAATATTCTCAAAAATAATAGTACATGAACAGTAACATACTCAACAAAAACAGTTACATGAATATTAACATAATAAAAAAAAATAGTAACATGAATTTGAATTTTACTATTTAAATTCATAGTAATTTTTTTTTATTTGAATGTTACTATTTTTTTAATGTTAGTGTATATATGTATGAGAGATAAAAGATTAACTTCCTTTCAAGGAAGGGTATTTTTGAGATAAAAAAAAAAGTGGACTTTAGTGATTACATATAATTTTAAACATGGACTTAGCCCCTTATAAATTTTCTTGCAGGATTTATCTCCAAACAAGTACATCTAGGAAGACTCACTTCTAATTTTCACATAAAAAAATGACGTGTGGGAGAAGGACCAATTTACTAACAAATATTCAGCAAATGTCTTTAACGATAATGGGTTCGGCATAAATCAGGCTTAAATCACATATGCAAACCAAACTCATATTAGAGATGCAGACCAACAAAGACTTAGTTACAATGTGAGGATCTCTAATTTAGGAAAGGAATCCGTAGAACGCAGTCATGGGAGTGCACATTGCCAGCTTCACAGAATCACCTCACCCGTTATCGGAATGATATCGGCCTCATAGAGACCACCCTGATCCCTGGTACGAGAATAACGCCTCAATCAGGGCTCTCTCAAAGCCTTTATGAAATTTTACTCACTTATAAATTATAAGCCCCGCTTATACATGGGGGGCATTACTTTTCTCTCAGCACTCTACACACCTTGAGTAATAAAACTTTCTGTCCATGGTAGCCATTCCCTGTGAAGTAGATCGTTCAGACCAAACCACCTAATTTGTGCGTTTGATTGTGTTGAGCATACCCCATTACATATTTCACTACATATTAGATTGATTTTGTATAATCAATTTTGTGCTCATCATTTTTGGCGCCATCTGTGAGAACGATTTAGTTTTCACTCTATTGTATTCCCGTTTCTTATGGCTATTTTTAACTAGATCTATTAATCAAAAAATGGAAGATAATGATCAACCATGTCACGATGAGGTCCTGCCCTGCAAGCATGCCCCTTCTTTAAACCACAAATATTGGAGACTATGCAGTTGTTGGTAAACCAAAATCAACAACTTCTCCAACTGATGCTTGTTGTGCACACTCGAGGAGCCGCGCCCCAACACCCAAGTGGGTTATCGCCCCCAATGACTCGCCCAACGTGCCAAGGCACCCCACATCAACGCCAGTGCCAGGGCACCCCTTCTCCCCCTCCTTGTGCGCTTGGCTCCTCATATGGGACAAATCTTGATAAGTCTATGCTGGAAAAAGCCGCAGAAGCGTTACCCATGGATTCCTGGTAACCATCAATAAAAGTGTCTGTGGTGCTATCTTGCAAGTTATGGACAACCTTCTCTGCAACTTACCTCATCCTCTCGATCTACTAGGAGTGAGCCTTTGCTCTAGTAGTCCTCTCATGAGTTACCCACTGTTCTACATCAGCTCCAATAGCCCTCTCATGAGTTACCGACAGCTCTACCTTAACTCTAATAGCCCTCTAGCAAGCTACCCACAAATATGCCTCTGCTCTCTCTCAAGCAACCTTAGACTCAGCCTTTAACTTAGCCGCCCTCTCGCAAGTCTCCAAAAGATCGGCCTACTCTACCTCTACTTTCGCGCAAGCAGCCTCAGTCTCAACCTCTAACTTAACTGCTTTCTTACGAGTCGCCAAAAGTTCGGCCTACTCTCCTTCTCCGCTCATGCATGCAACCTTAGTCTTAGCCTCTAGCTTAGGGGCTCTCTTGCGAGTTGCTAAAAGCTCGGTCTACTCTGCCCTTATTCTCACGCAAGAAGCCTTAGTCTCAGCCTCTAGCTTAGTGGTTCTCTCGCGAGTCGCCAGAAGCTCGATCTATTCTGCCTCTCTCTTGCAACCAGCCTCTGTCTTAGATTCCAACTTAGTGACTCTCTCGCAAGTCGCAAAAATCTTGGTCTCAAGTGATGCAGCTTTCTCGCGAGCTACCCCTCAAATCCTCCTCTACAGCCTACTGTGTCTACCTTTCCTCATTAGAGTTCTCGATATCTACTCATGTTGGTTGGCCCTCATGTCAACTGAATGGAAATAAGAAAGACATGATTTGTACCCATCAACAAGTACAAGAAATGCTAGTAACGCTCTCCAACCATTTGGAGCCAGTCGCCTTGGCACAAGTGACAAGTGTGTAAAGATATAGCACACAAGTGTAGTCATCAAAAATCTCAAACCTACCTCTAGCACCTCTTTGTAGATAACAATTTCTCCAGAAAGAGTCATTAGATGTCGGCTCACCCATCTCTGCCCGGCAGTACATCATGGTAATGGGAATAGAAAAAGTAGAGACGATCCTAACAATCTCAGCATCAATATTGATGGTATCGGAAATATTGCTCACCTTGGAACCATCGTCTTCAATGGCTACTTTGCCACTACGCTTGCGTCGATTGGACACTGGGTAACATATTTTCTGCCACCATCAGCTTCAGAGCCCGTCGCTCGCGCTAGCACCCAACGCTTTGTTGCCTGCACCCAGTGCCTCACCACCCTCGCTAGCGCCTTGCAGTCTTTTGGCACCCTTGCCTCTTATGCCACTCTCTATTCTCTTACTGTAACTTGATATTTCACCTTTCTCTATCTGCAACTAATAGAGGATAAAGACAAGCTTCTCATACGAAGATTAAAAAAATAACCATGACCGTTTATGGAGTGAAAAAAGTTTGCAACAAGAGGAGGCATGGAGAAGGAGAATGATTGAAAGTCACCATAGTCAATACCCAGAAGGAAGGGTAAAAAAGTAGAGAGCAAAGTTTATTCTTACTGATGCCCTCTCCTCCAAATCCCATTGGACTTTGGGTATAGGGGGCAAATGACGGGCCCGACCCAGAATATGGCCCAAATAACCAGATCTATGTGTTTGATTGTGTTGAGCATACCCTCATCACATATTTCATTACATTCTAGATTGATTTTGCATAAACACTTGTGTGCATCATCAAATGACTTAATAGAATATTCTTTGTTCTTACTGGTAATACAGATTAAGAAAGTTTTCGCAAATATTTTTAGATCATATTCTAAACCTAGGTCTTCAAAAAATGGCCTGATACTATATCTGTCACAGTCTATGCCCTAGCTAGAAACACCAATTCGTGGCCTAGTTCTTTTTTTCCGGGAAGCTATTTCTGGTCTCAAAAAACATCCCTTATGAGTCACAGTAAACTAACTCGTGGGCTAGTTCACTCTAACTCATAAGGGATGTTTTTTAAGACACAAATTAAGCATTAATGTTTAACAAATTAAATTTTTGGTCTAAGAAATGGGTATGAGATAGGAAAAAATATTTGGTTTAATTGTTACACTGTGTCAAGATAGGAGAATCGATACATTGATGCATCCAATATATTGTTGCTACTTCAAAATATAAAAATAACATAGTATCAAAGCTCATCAAAATTTAAAACTTCAAATGCCCCGAAGCCAACCTGATCTGGTCTCTGAGTTGCAACTCACAACACTTGTTTTTTAAAAGGAAAATTAAGCATTAAATTTAAAAAATAATTTTAGAATTTTTGTCTAAGGAGTAGGTCTGAGATAGAAGATAGATATATTACTTTTCACACAATATACTAGCATTGCACATGGGCATTGCATGTGAACATATTTAATTAATACTTTTTGTATAAAAATTTAAATTGTATATTTATAATTTAATTGAATAATTAATTATTATCAAATAATTAATTATTTCTAAATCTACTTATTGTTTTATTCTATCCCTCTTTGATTACCTTATCCATCATTTTTTAGGTATCTCCCTAGGTTTTTTTAGACATTTATAAGACATATATTTGACAATAAAATCCAATTTACAAACTACATGTATAGAATAATAGAATATAGATTGAACTTTATTTTTTATATAAATAGATATAGTTATTGTAAGCGGTGAAAACATATTTACCTCTTTCGCTAGTAAATGGATATGGTTTCGTTGTGTTTTGCCCTCTCTTTTCTGCAAAATGAGCAAACAGTCAAGGACCGAAGTTCTTCAATTGAAGCCATTTTGATGCTTAAGCCAGTAAATGTATGAAAGAAATGTCTTTGCAGAGAAGGTTGTGCGTACCTTTTACTATGCACCTTCAGTTCTTTATATAGTGTCACCATTCTTTGTTAGGGTTCTCGTTATTGATGACACAAGGTGGCACACCTCCTATCAATTTGGGATGTTTGTTAGGGATTACTGAAATCTCTCCAGATGCTACTCCTATTACCTAGCTCTTTTCGAGGCAATGATTGTGCTTATATTTTATATCTAAATCCCTTGATTGTAGGTGCTCCCTCATGACTTAGTTTAAGGTTGTTCTGAGTAGAGCTTGGCATTATCAAAATCGAACTCTTACTCCAACTACCAAGCTCTCTTTGATTCGGCTCGACATCATGAACCGAGCCTTCGTAGTTCGGTTCAGCTTCTATTTTAATGTTTCCCCATATGATCTGTCTCATCATCCTCACGTGAATGCATTAATTGTCTCCTACTTGTGGCACAATTTTAAGCCCCTTCACTAGCCCCCAAGAAATGTGTGTTAGGCATTTTTTCTTTTGGCAATCGTTTCATGTTCCAAAGTTAATCATTACATAACTCCTTGAGACATTCACTTTGTTCTGACGGCAAGTCTTGCATTGAATATTTGTCCTTTGAGCTTCAAGCGCTTCATTTGGTTCATGTTCATGCTTTAAAAATGGGTGCAAGACTTCTTGTTTCTACACTCGTTCTTTTTCTCTTCGCTTTCTGTTTCTTTGTTACTTCTCATATTATCTCCTTATCTCACCTCTTACTCCTTCAAACATTTCTATTTTTAGAGTCAAGCACTAGATTCCTGACGATGTCTATATTCATGTCATTGGAACTGATGAACCCTGGATTGGTACCAAGGAATGTATCTCTATCCAAACCCGAGCCATCACCGAGGGTGGTGTTCAGTTTCCTCTTCATCCTCTCCTCTTAAAGGTGCTTCAGCATTGAAGTTGTGCCTCATTCAATATTGTCCTAATTTCTTTAGGATAGTAATGGGCATTGTTGCCCTTAACAAACTTCTAAAATTGACTTTGGGTCTATGGGAGATCCTATTCTGTCACATTATCAAGTGTGCTGGAGACAAATATTATCTTGTAGTGAGGAAAAAAGACCACTATTTTGTGACCCGCCTTTCTAATTCTAAAAAAGTTCATGAAAAATTACATTGTCTTTATTTCTTGTAACTAGGAATACGCTGCTGATGAAAGTTCCTCCTATCGATATCCTTACGAAGAAGGCGCACTAGGTTGTTGACAATATGCCTTATCCCTTTTCCAAACACTTTCTTTATAAATATTTCTTGTATTTTTCTCCTAACTGGATATGCTTCTTGTAGGTGAAACTATGAAGAGAAGGATCCTAGAGCGATTCGTAAAAAAAGATGAACTGCAGAACATATGGGGCTTCAAGAAGACTCTTTTTTTGCCAAGCTGCTCATACTTTGCTCGAGTACACTCTAACCTACACGTCCTTTATTGCGGGTCCTCCTTGTCCTAATGCCACCCTTTCTGGTGATCGGCAATCCATCCAAGCTACTCAAGATCAAACTCCTCAGTCCTGTAAGAAGGCTGTTGTTGGTCCTTTTGGAAAGAATAAATCGGTGAGGAATTTCCTCAACTTTCTGTCTTCCTCAAGTGCACCTGAATTCCTCCTACCCCAATTCAAGCTTCCTCTGATCCTAAAGGACCTACTCGGGAAAAACCTACCGAGTTAGAGCAGATTGTGAATCCCAAGGAGCCAGTTGATCAAATGGCTAGGGCTTTAGCCGAACATGAACTTGGGGCTTCTATCATTCAGCCCAGACTCCCTTCTACTCTTTTGGAACCTATCCCTCCTTATTCCGAACCAACGGAAGAAGTTACATTAGTTTCGTCTGAGAAGCATGCCCCCTCCCCCAAAATGCAAAGTGTCAAAATCTGATACTCTTCTGCCCCCAGAACTTGCGATTCCCCTATTTGACCCAGTCTTGAAGGCGAAGGTGAGGGAGATTAATGTTCATGATTATGTTGTTGAAGACTTTAACGTGGTAGTGGGTTTTTCCAGAGGAGTGATTCTTCCTCGTGATTTGACTGTAAACGAGGTGATGTTTGATGATGAAATCACTCAATAAGCTATCCAGTAGATGATTTAGGTATTTTCTTCTTTTTTCCCTCTATTTCCCTTTGGAAGATGGTTTTTTTATGCTTTTCATTCACTTTTTTCTTTGCGATTTATAGGGACATCAAAAGATTTATGAAGTCGGGGTGAGGATTGCCAAAAAGGACAAGGCGATGACATAGAAGTGTTATGATCGTATGGATGCGTTGGCCAAGAGGGAGATCACTGATGCAGAGTA
Source organism: Ilex paraguariensis (assembly GCA_963454935.2). Classification (NCBI taxonomy): domain Eukaryota; kingdom Viridiplantae; phylum Streptophyta; class Magnoliopsida; order Aquifoliales; family Aquifoliaceae; genus Ilex; species Ilex paraguariensis. The sequence continues at coordinate 264,815 of CAUOFW020007569.1, forward strand.
CGCCAAGTTTTGTTAAGAGATGTTAATTCTTCAGGCTCAAACATCAAATTTGATTAAAGAAAACAAAAGGCTTGCTGCTGAGGTGGAGGATTTCAAAGCTTTAGAGTCTGCAATCAACACCAAGCTCTCCTAAACCCAGTTGAGCACTCTAAACTTTTAGAGGAATTTGAATCTTTCAAAACCAAGTCCAAAAGATTTGGAGGATTCCGCCTTTGATCAGGTTATGGAGAAGGCGGAGAATGATTTGGCTATGCAAATTTCTTCTCTAGAGAAGGCATACTTCTCAAAGGGGTGGGTTGCTACCTTAAAAGCTGCGGATGTGACTCCATCCTCTGAGCTATTCACTTGTCATTATGCTACGAGCTCCTCCGAACCACCTCCTTCCTATAAAATAATTGCTTCGCCTGTGTTTCCCTCCTTTTTTTTTATATATAAATGTAACCCTCTTCCCTTTTTGATGTATATATGGAAGATCATTTTTACAAGTTTCTTTGGAATTTTCTTTTTTCTTTGTTTTACTTTGGTGGTTTAGACCTTAGCACCTACATAGGGATCTTTCAACACTTAGAAAAAATTTATGCTCTAAGAAGTTATGGCCCTGTGCTCGGCCTCTCTTCAGAGAGTTTGGTTTTTAGCACATAGCTAGGGACCTTTCCACATGTAGAAAATTTTTTAGCTCTAAGAAGTTATGGTTCTTTGCTTGAACTTTTTTTCAAAGAGTTCTCGGTCCTTAGCATCTAGTTAGAGACCTTTCAACACTTAGAAAAAAAATTATACTCAAAGAAATTGTGGCCAGTTGTTTGGCCTCTCTTCAAAGAGTTCGGTCCTTAGCACCTAACTAGGGACCTTTCAACACATAGAAAACATTTTACGCTCTAAGAAGTTATGGCTCTTTGCTTGGCCTATCTTCAAAGAGTTCGGTCCTTAGCACCTAGTTAGGGACCTTTCAACACTTCAAAAAAATTTTACGCTCTAAGAACTTATAGCCTTTTGCTCGGCCTCACTTCAAAGAGTTTAGTCCTTAGCAGCTAGTTAGGGATCTTTCAACACTTAGAAAAAATTTATGCTCTAAGAAGTTATGGCCCTGTGCTCGGCCTCTCTTCAGAGGGTTTGGTTTTTAGCACATAGCTAGGGACCTTTCCACATGTAGAAAATTTTTTAGCTCTAAGAAGTTATGGTTCTTTGCTTGAACTTTTTTTCAAAGAGTTCTCGGTCCTTAGCATCTAGTTAGAGACCTTTCAACACTAAGAAAAAAAATTATACTCAAAGAAGTTGTGGCTAGTTGTTTGGCCTCTCTTCAAAGAGTTCGGTCCTTAGCACCTAACTAGGGACCTTTCAACACATAGAAAACATTTTACGCTCTAAGAAGTTATGGCTCTTTGCTTGGCCTATCTTCAAAGAGTTCGGTCCTTAGCACCTAGTTAGGGACCTTTCAACACTTCAAAAAAATTTTACGCTCTAAGAAGTTATAGCCTTTTGCTCGGCCTCACTTCAAAGAGTTTAGTCCTTAGCACCTAGTTAGGGACCTTTCAACACTTAGAAAAAAATTCATACGCTCCAAGAAGTTATAGCCCTTTGCTAAGCCTCTCTTCAAAGAGTTTGGTCCTTAGCACCTTGCTAGGTACCTTTCTACACTTAGAAAATTTTTTAAACTCTATGAAGTTATGGCCCTTTGCTCGATTTCTCTTCAAATAGTTCGGTCCTTAGCACCTAGCTAGAGATCTTTCAACACTTAGAAAAATTTTTAGTTCTAAGAAGTTATGGCTCTTTGCTCAACTTTTCTTCAAAGAGTTCGGTCCTTAGCACCTAGCTAGGGACCTTTCAATACTTGTAAATCTCTCTAAGAAGACTTGGCCCTCATGGGCCTTTTTTCAAAGTGCTTGTTTGCATATATGCACCGACCTGTTGATCCAATTGGACTCAGATCACTACCTATTTGGTTTATATTGTCATGCCTAACCTTCGGCCTAGATCTGATTGGGTGGCTACGCTTGATTTAAGTTTCTATCTCTATCAGGATTTTTGCCTCCTTGCCGTGACAGTAGGATGGGTTCAATAAACTCAGAACTTGATAAATTCATAACAAATTTTTATTAAAAATGATTTCAAATTATAAGGCAAAATATTCTTAAAGGACGTAGTCCTCTTTCCTAAAGGTATGATCTTATAGGGGGCACTCTTATTTCTCGAAGGTACTTGAGATCGTTAACTGATATTGTTTTAATTCAAAATGATATATGTTATTTTACAAACTATGGTTGATGCGTTTTCATGATTTCTAAAACTTGTTTGGGTTTGAGATGATTTTTTTCTACTGGATTTGTTTGCTTATCTTACGATATAAATATTTTTCAAATTTTGGCATTGAGAAATATATAAACTCTAAGTGAATAGGTGGATTGGGATTTTTTAGACGGATCATGACGTGGATCCGAAAGTGTATTCTTAAAGATGTTCTCTTTAGTTTATAAATTTTGCACTATGATGATGAAACAATATCTGTAGTTTTTGTTAGTTAGTTGGTTGGAGTTTTATTACTTTAATTTTGGATGTAACCTTAAGAAGTTATTATATTGGATTTGTGATTTATTTTGTTATCTATTATATTAATGACTCAGGTAGTGTGCTCTCATGATTTAATGATTGTTAAATAGTTAATGCCTGGATATAAATTTGAGTGTTATAAAAATCGCTATCATGAGGTTTCTCTTGAATGTGATTATAAAAGCTCCTAACCCCATATGGGTTACATGGACCCACACATATCCATTGAAAAGGAGATGCTTCTAGACCGTGAAAATCCCTCAAAACTCTTCTTGAGTTTGGAGGAAAATCCTTAGGCTCAGAGCTGAATTTCTTCGTTTAATTAATTACAAGATTGGCAATGGTCGCTCCATTTTCATTTGGTTTGATCCTTGGCATCCTCTGGGGTCTATTAATTTCTGTGGGCGCAAAGACTCTGGTTTTGCTCTAGATGCTAGAGTGAGTAGTATTATCTACAATGATGATCGGTGTTGTCATGTTTCTCCTAGTAGTGTTGTTTTGCAACTCCAAACAAGTACTCCTTCAAGCTTCAAGCCTATCTCAAATTTGAAAGACTAAGTTTTATGGTTACCAAAAAGTTTTTTCCTTTATGCATGTGGTCAAATGCATGAGCTTTTAATAGTAGTTTTTAGTTCTAAAACTGGCAAATGATTAAAATAAAGGGTTAATAGTAATTTTGGTCCTTAAATTATATATTTTTTGTCAATTTAGTTTTCATTGTATCAATTTTTTCAATTTAGTCCCTAAAGTATTCAATTTATATCATTTTGGTCATTACATAGACGGATCGTTAAGTTTTTGACACAATGCTTAGGTGTTGGACATGTGATACCGCATAACAATATGATACATAGTCACTTCCGTAAAAAAACTTAACAAATTATCTGATTAAGGACCAAAGTGACACAGATTGAATACTTTATGAATCAAATTGATAAAATTAATATAACGAGGACTAAACTGACAAAAAATATATACTTTAAGGATTAAAAGTGTTATTAATCCTACAATCAATATCATATTAGATAGAAACAATTTATGATGACTCTAGTAAATGTTACTCAAAATTTGTCATTGGAAAAAGAGTAGGCAATAAGCAGGAACACACCCAACTGGGGAGTGTTCATCCCCTCAAGGAGTAGCTAACGCCTTCCTCAAAAGATCAATCCTTCGAAACCACATTTGATGGCTTAAATTGGACCAAGAACAGCCAGATACATTTATTAAATAGAATTTAAATATATTTTTATTCTAATAGTTATTTATGCCACAGCCAGGCCAGCTGTTGTACAGCCACACTCTTCAGCAACATGATTTCCACTACCATATCCCCCTCCCCCACGACCAAAAAAAACAAAAAAAAAAACCCACTTGATCCCTATATAAATGGTCAGTAAAGAGCTCTCATTTTTCGAAAATCATAACTTCCCCCTACACCCAATCCCCCCCAAACCCATTGACCAGTCAAAGGAAAAAATGGCTAGTTATTCAAGAGTTTCAACTGTGTTGCTAATTGTAGTTCTTGTGGGTAGTTTACTCATGGTTGTCACGGCTGGTGACTTCTACGAAGATTTTGACACCCCTTGGGGCGATGATCGTGCTCAGATACTCAACAATGGGGAGCTTCTTTCTCTCTCCCTCGACCAGTTCTCCGGCTCGGGCACACAATCCCGAAATAAGTATCTGTTTGCAAAGATAGATATGCATCTCAAACTTGTCTCCGGAAACTCTGCCGGCACCGTCACCGCTTTTTATGTAAGTTACACAAGCATTCCTTTCTTTGTGTTCTATACATGTAAGGGTGATAATCAAATTATGTCGTAATTTTTTTTCAGATTCTACTAATTAGTGCTAACCATCTCATTTAATTAATTGTCTTTCCTAGCACTCATTAACATTTTATTAGTCCGTGTCGATTTCTTATTGACCCAAAAATCCATGAACGAAAATTCCAAGAGTAGGATTCCTTTTTTTGCTCGACTAAATTTGCAACCTATAACCCTCTTCTAAACCAACAATCTCTTTGATTTATATGGTATAAAATATTAAAGAAAGTGATTCCATATTGTTACAAGAATTCATAACATATAAGAAATAAAAATTCAATTTAGTTATTTATGTTTGGCAATAATTCAACCCACTTATTATTTGTGTGACGCGTCATATTATCTTTGAGTGCATTTCANTCGTTCTCTTAAGACGATTCATACAGAAAAAACTTATATAGTACGGAGATATTATACTTCATTTGTTCCTAAATATCTGTCGTTTTATATAAATTTTTTTGTTTCATAATATCTGTCGTTTTATGAAACCAAAGCATAATTAATATTTTTTCTTCCATATTTATCCTTAACTTTTCAATGCATTAAATTAGGTAGAGGCTAAGTGTCTTTCATATTCTTTTCATTTCCAATACGTATTGAATAAGGGTATTTTAGTCTTGTGCAATTATTTTTTCTCATATTATAGCTATTTAATAACTTCCTTAATTTCTGTGTAAAATCTTAAATAACAGATATTTAGGAACGGAGGGAGTAGCTAATATGTTATTCCATTTAGAGATTTTAGATATGCGCATCTCCTTTGCTTATTCCACTTCTCTACACGTGAGAGTCCAAAGGTCTCACTTTACCTCAAAGGCTGGATAATAATAATAATAATATATATATATTAGTCATAACTCATGTCTAAAGGCACGATAAAATATAAAATTTGAGTTTCCAAAAAATCGATCAGATTATATTAATTTTTTTCAAAATATATTAATTACATATTAATCAAATATTAAATGATTAAATATATGATAGAAATGAGTGATATAATATTTTTATGGAAGAAATATATAAATGATTAAACATATGATAGAAATAAGTTATACGATTTGACGTTTGAGTTTGACAAATGGATGATGGATGAAGTAAGTGATTGATGATGGTTTTGAGGGAAAAAATATGATTGAGATAAAATTCAAACACACTCTTATTTTATTATATATATTTATACTCAAGTGCTTTTAAATATTTAATCGATATGAGATTGAGTTTCTACATAAAAAAACATTCTTTTAATTAAAATACTCTAACAATTTTGATTATCAAATTTACTTTTTAAGTGTCTATGACATTACTTTTTTTTAAAAATTTAAAGGACTATAGTGACAAAATCAATATAATGAAGATAAAGTTGGCAAAATTGAAAAAACCAAAGTGCCCCTCAATAGTGGTTGTATGAGAAATATGTAACCAATTCTGGTAATTCATCTAAATCATTGTTTTTAGATCACACCAAAGTGGCACAAATTAAAATATTGATGAATTCAAATGATAAATTGAATGAATAAGAATTTAAATAATACAAAGCATACAATTGAAGGACAATTACCATATCTAATCATTCTTTATTTTTTTTTCAGCTTTTCTGTGGATGGCACACCCATTAGAGAGTTCAAGAATGCCGAGTCAATTGGTGTTCCATACCCAAGTAACCAACCAATGAGGATATACACCACCCTATGGAACTCTGATGACTGGGCCACGCAGGGTGGTCGGGTCAAGACAGATTGGACCCAGGCTCCATTCAATGCTTCATTCACGAATTACACCCTTAATGCCTGTGTTTGGTCTTCGGGTTCATCATCTTGTAGTTCAATTTCTTCATCTTCAACCTCAAGCAATGGTGCTTGGCTCTCAGAAGAGTTGGATACCACAAGCCAAGGGAGGTTGAAGTGGGTGCAGGAGAATTGGATGATCTATGATTATTGCAAAGACCCAGAGAGGTTTATTCATGGGGAACCTGCAGAATGCAGCCTATCTTAAAGAAGTGAAATTGTTCTTGCTCCTTACGCCTTCTGTTTATCATATACTTTTTGTATGTAATTTCAACAATTTGATTATTTTATTTTTTATTAAGCATAAATCAACATGATATGCCTTCGAATGGTTCGTAAATGAAAGTGGGTGCCCCTAGAAGTTATGAAAGTAGCATTTATTTTTGTATTTTTGTATCTTTGTCTAGGCTTGTTCGTTAATCACATGTACAGTAGTACCTATATGCGTTTATTAAGTGTGGCATTTATGAACTAAGATGCATCTAGATCGCATTTGTATAATAGTGTGTAAACATGTTTTTAATTTTTTTGACGACCGTTTTTTAAGAAAAAATTGCTAAAAAAGTAATCTGATAGGACATTAGTTTTTTTTTGACATGCAATGGCAAATACCTATAAGAAGTACAAATTACCACTAATACAATGAAGTCTCAAGGAATCAATATTACAGTGATGTGAGAGACAAACTCAAAAGAAGAGCATAATATAATTCTCTAAACAAGCAACCAGACATAGCNTTTTTTTTTCAGCTTTTCTGTGGATGGCACACCCATTAGAGAGTTCAAGAATGCCGAGTCAATTGGTGTTCCATACCCAAGTAACCAACCAATGAGGATATACACCACCCTATGGAACTCTGATGACTGGGCCACGCAGGGTGGTCGGGTCAAGACAGATTGGACCCAGGCTCCATTCAATGCTTCATTCACGAATTACACCCTTAATGCCTGTGTTTGGTCTTCGGGTTCATCATCTTGTAGTTCAATTTCTTCATCTTCAACCTCAAGCAATGGTGCTTGGCTCTCAGAAGAGTTGGATACCACAAGCCAAGGGAGGTTGAAGTGGGTGCAGGAGAATTGGATGATCTATGATTATTGCAAAGACCCAGAGAGGTTTATTCATGGGGAACCTGCAGAATGCAGCCTATCTTAAAGAAGTGAAATTGTTCTTGCTCCTTAAGCCTTCTGTTTATCATATACTTTTTGTATGTAAATTCAACAATTTGATTATTTTATTTTTTATTAAGCATAAATCAACATGATATGCCTTCGAATGGTTCGTAAATGAAAACGGGTGCCCCTAGAAGTTATGAAAGTAGCATTTATTTTTGTTTTTTGGTATCTTTGTCTAGGCTTGTTCGTTAATCACATGTACAGTAGTACCTATATGCGTTNATGATTATTGCAAAGACCCAGAGAGGTTTATTCATGGGGAACCTGCAGAATGCAGTCTGTCTTAAAGAAGTGAAATTGTTCTTGCTCCTTACGCCTTCTGTTTATCATATACTTTTTGTATGTAATTTCAACAATTTGATTATTTTATTTTTTATTAAGCATAAATCAACATGATATGCCTTCGAATGGTTCGTAAATGAAAGTGGGTGCCCCTAGAAGTTATGAAAGTAGCATTTATTTTTGTATTTTTGNGAAAGTGGGTGCCCCTAGAAGTTATGAAAGTAGCATTTATTTTTGTTTTTTGGTATCTTTGTCTAGGCTTGTTCGTTAATCACATGTACAGTAGTACCTATATGCGTTTATTAAGTGTGGCATTTATGAACTAAGATGCATCTAGATCGCATTTGTATAATAGTGTGTAAACATGTTTTTAATTTTTTTGACGATCGTTTTTTAAGAAAAAATTGCTAAAAAAGTAATCTGATAGGACATTAGTTTTTTTTTGACATGCAATGGCAAATACCTAAAAGAAGTACAAATTACCACTACTACAATGAAGTCTCAAGGAATCAATATTACAGTGATGTGAGAGACAAACTCAAAAGAAGAGCATAATATAATTCTCTAAACAAGCAACCAGACATAGCATAATACAGTTTGACGTAGAAAAGCTGACAACAGATTAATTACTTGGAACAGAATGATCCTGGTACCTTTAAAACACAATGAAAGGCTTGAAAATAATAGTTGACACAAAATGGGTCAAACTCGATAATCAGTGGAATCAATGGTGTTTGATTGAGGTCAAGCTAACGATAAAGACTCATCGTTTTGTCACGAGCTCTTTTAGTTTTGGGCCAAAATCTATCATTTAGGCTCTCAAGCTTGAAAGTAAAAAGTAACAGCTTTCGCACTTATTTGAGCTATTAAGGTATGAAATTTCGTTTTTCAACTATACAGAAAAGTTTATACTTTCTGCGAGATCTGATTTCTGTGGGATGCTCTTTTGCACTACTCTTTCTTTTGTCCTATACCTGTAGCTACTTTTACCACGCTCTCTTTTATCATGCAGAAGACCCCCCTTATGTAATAGGGGTTAAGAGGGGTTTACACCATGGTAAAATTCGAGTGAAAAAACTATAGGACCTCGTTAATCAAAAGTATTATGCTTCCACATCCCCCTCTAATCAGATTCTGTACCCTACTACCTTTGAGTTACTTTCCTTAATCTCAGAAGTGATAGAACTCTCTTCCCTTCCGAAAGAGCAAATCGACTAGNAACGCTTCAGTTTTTTATTTGTCTTCATTTGTTATGAACTCTGCTAGCGTTAAGATATTATTCTATTCCACTTCTGTTAGTTGCTTTGCCTGTCATGTTGTCCTCTTCCAACAATTTTTACTTTTGGCTATATTCTTCCAAATCGGAGACCAGCTCCATTTGCAATGTATTTCTAATTTATCACAGGATAGTATTTGTAGAGTATAATTTCCTTCCAAAGACCCTTTTGTACCGTAGTTAGTCTCCAGTACTACTTGGCTGCAAGTGCTTGACTTCCCCTGAAACTATTTCTGATATGCAGACCTCCTACATCTCTTGATTGAATGACTTCTTCCCATTTCACCGGGGTTCCAAACATGGCCTTGAGTTCCCACACAGATTCATTTCCTGATCATCTTATTTCATTCTTCTAGCTTTTGGGAATCCCTATCCGGGAGGCTCTTTAGACTGGTGTGTTTTAGATGATTTTATTAGCTTGACCCATTCTATCAAGGACAACCATCCATCTATTGGCATATCTAATCTTAACAATAAGTGAATCTTTCTTTGAATATTATTCCACCTAGTCTTTTTTCTCAAACTCCTTAGTTTGGATGAGGATTCAAAGGTGCTGGAGCAGCTCCTTAAAGTGAAAAATGAGTTTGTCGAACCTTATAGTTTCCTTTGAGTTGTAGGATTAACCCTTGACTTGCTTTTTATTATTGATTTTTAGTGCTTTAAATAAAATGTTTATTAGCCTAAAGAACCTAGCCCCTACCCTAACACACTCGCCTCCTTCCTCTATGATTGTTATACACACAATTTTCACCTTTCATAGATATGGGAAAAATGGTTTTGGTTTGGGAAGTGACATTGAGACTGGGCACGTGATAAGTAATAAAGAAAGCAAAGGGAGCCTAGAAAACAAATATTAGAGTAATGAGAAGACCTATAGCACCTCTACTACTGCCTTTCCTACCAAAACCCGAAATTACATAAGGGAGCAACACTGATGGACACGAACTATTATTGGCAAAGGAAAAACGACGCTTGCATGGGATCTTGATGCCTTCTCTTGAAATAATAGAAGTTTCATTCGAGTTGTTATCATGCCCAATCAGAAAAGTAAAAAAGTTGTACAAAGAGCTAGTGGACCTGCTCACAGGAGTCAGGCATGCTCTTTAGCTAGCTTGAAAGAATATAGGACAAAGAGTCATTAGAAGAAAACAATTTAGCTGGTTCTCAATTCCATGAAGTATGCAATAAGTTTGAATTGACCCGGTTAGCTAGAAGGTTCCTTTCGCTACCGTCTTAAGGTTCATCATTGCTTTGATTTAACAAGATTTCACTTTAGTGAACCCGATACGAAGTTGGTGAAACCTGACCATAGCTATGTCACGTGAAGTGGAGAACCTATGCTTCCTCTTTTAGAAACCTTCTCTGATTATTCCTTGGAGCACAAGAGATGGGGTAAACGTCGTTGGCTGGATAGCTATATTAAAAAGTTTAAGGGGGATCGAGAGAAAAGGAAGAAGATATCGAGCCAGTGAGTGGCACTGGTTCAACGGTGCTATCAAAAACAGTATTCTATGTGTTATCAGAGCTACTCATCACTTCTCCTTGATTAAAAACCTTCTCTCCTTTTAGAATTATTTCTCCCACACACCTTTGCCCTCTTTCACCAAAGGAAGAGGAAATTAAAAAAAATCTTCCAAGCGGACAGAGACCTAAATTTTCATTAGATTCATATTGAAGCTTGCTTTGTTGCAACAAGATGATCAGACCAAGATTGCTGGAGAGAAGAGAAAGCGATAAAAACCTCTCAGATTCGGTCATCGAGTAGTCGACGATTCTTTTACTATATACCCCCCATCCTTTGAAGATGGAAGAAAGGGCACTATAATTATATACAATAGGCCCTAGAATGGTAAAAGGTGAGGGAATAAGAGTTGTCACGATAGAAAATAGAAATAAATGACTATAAGGAACCAACAGTTCTCTCTTCTTAAGCAACCTATATCCTCTACACTTAATTAGCATTTGATATATTATCCAACCCCAAGCAATCTTAGTTATTGGTGGGGGTTCGGTTCGTTAGTCGGCATTTGTTTAGTCATTCAGATAGTGATTGACATTTTTTTAGCTATGCATCACACACCTCATGTGGATCTAGCTTTCAACAGCGTAGACCACATCATGAAAGATGTTGAAAGAGCTTGGTTGTTCCATTATATGCTTGCTAATGGGACAAGTATGTTTCTCATTGTGGTTCACCTTCATCTTTTTCGTGATCTATATCATGTGAGTTATATTAGTCCTAGGNTCTATTGGCATATCTAATCTTAACAATAAGTGAATCTTTCTTTGAATATTATTCCACCTAGTCTTTTTTCTCAAACTCCTTAGTTTGGATGAGGATTCAAAGGTGCTGGAGCAGCTCCTTAAAGTGAAAAATGAGCTTGTCGAACCTTATAGTTTCCTTTGAGTTGTAGGATTAAACCTTGACTTGATTTTTATTATTGATTTTTAGTGCTTTAAATAAAATGTTTATTAGCCTAAAGAACCTAGTCCCTACCCTAACACACTCGCCTCCTTCCTCTATGATTGTTATCCACACAATTTTCACCTTTCATAGATCTAGGAAAAATGGTTTTGGTTTGGGAAGTGACATTGAGACTGGACACGTGATAAGTAATAAAGAAAGCAAAGGGAGCCTAGAAAACAAATATTAGAGTAATGAGAAGACCTCTAGCACCTCTACTATTGCCTTTCCTACCAAAACCCGAAATTACATAAGGGAGCAACACTGACAGACACGAACTATTATTGGCAAAGGAAAAACGACGCTTGCATGGGATCTTGATGCCTTCTCTTGAAATAATAGAAGTTTCATTCGAGTTGTTATCATGCCAAATCAGAAAAGTAAAAAAGTTGTACAAAGAGCTAGTGGACCTGCTCACAGGAGTCAGGCATGCTCTTTAGCTAGCTTGAAAGAATATAGGACAAAGAGTCACTAGAGGAAAACAATTTAGCTGGTTCTCAATTCCATGAAGTATGCAATAAGTTTGAATTGACCCGGTTAGCTAGAAGGTTCCTTTCGCTACCGTCTTAAGGTTCATCATTGCTTTGATTTAACAAGATTTCACTTTAGTGAACCCGATACGAAGTTGGTGAAACCTGACCATAGCTATGTCACGTGAAGTGGAGAACCTATGCTTCCTCTTTTAGAAACCTTCTCTGATTATTCCTTGGAGCACAAGAGATGGGGTAAACGTCGTTGGCTGGATAGCTATATTAAAAAGTTTAAGGGGGATCGAGAGAAAAGGAAGAAGATATCGAGCCAATGAGTGGCACTGGTTCAACGGTGCTATCAAAAACAGTCTTCTATGTGTTATCAGAGCTACTCATCACTTCTCCTTGATTAAAAACCTTCTCTCCTTTTAGAATTATTTCTCCCACACACCTTTGCCCTCTTTCACCAAAGGAAGAGGAAATTAAAAAAAATCTTCCAAGCGGACAGAGACCTAAATTTTCATTAGATTCATATTGAAGCTTGCTTTGTTGCAACAAGATGATCAGACCAAGAACGCTGGAGAGAAGAGAAAGCGATAAAAACCTCTCAGATTCGGTCATCGAGTAGTCGACGATTCTTTTACTATATACCCCCCATCCTTTGAAGATGGAAGAAAGGGCACTATAATTATATACAATAGGCCCCAGAATGGTAAAAGGTGGGGGAATAAGAGTTGTCACGATAGAAAATAGAAATAAATGACTATAAGGAACCAACAGTTCTCTCTTCTTAAGCAACCTATATCCTCCACACTTAATTAGCATTTGATATATTATCCAACCCCAAGCAATCTTAGTTATTGGNTAAAGCAACATACTCTCAGCTCCGGGTACGTAGGATATCCAACCAAATAGCTGCCAAGCCAAGGGTGGAGGTTAGGGGACCAGAGTCGACTAGGTTAGGTCCAAACACTCGTATGAATGTATATATTTTCTTCCTTGTTCTTAGTTTGGCTCTCATTTCAAGAACATAGGTTGAAGCTTCTGGTGTCCATAAGGCTAACGCAATATACTATAGGACTTGCAAACATGGAGTATATTCAAAGGTCAGTAACAAAGGCCACACTCAGTAGTTAAGGCTAAATTTCAGAGAAGCAAAGGATGAACCCTTTAAGGCAAGTTTTAATACTCAAGATAACAGGTTTTTCTTCCAGAGAATAAGGTTAGCTAAGCGTAGGATAAGGCAGAAGTTAAAAAGGCAAGAAATAAGATGGAAATAATAAAAGGCAATGAGTTACTCTAGAGTGACCAGTAGCTAATAGACTGCCTGAAAGAAAGGTTTACTGGTGATAAAGAATGGGAGCTAGGTCTTATGAACAGATGAAAAATGAGGGACCCTAAAATATATTTAAAGTCAAGAAAAAAAAAGGGTTTAGTCCATTGATGGATATTCGATGGCTCTCTCTTGAACCTTCCATTGTCACGAGTCATTGACAATTGTAATGTGCCTTGGCCATCGAGCAACTGAAGGTAAGACTTCGAAAACCTTTCTTTTTTCGGTATGTTGCCCTGCGAGCAAGGAGTGCCACGCATGAGCGGAGCGAAGACAAAGCAAGAGGAATTCTTCAATTTTTTTTTTGGGAGGGGGGANTGACAATTGTAATGTGCCTTGGCCATCGAGCAACTGAAGGTAAGACTTCGAAAACCTTTCTTTTTTCAGTATGTTGCCCTGCGAGCAAGGAGTGCCACGCATGAGCGGAGCGAAGACAAAGCAAGAGGAATTCTTCAATTTTTTTTTGGGAGGGGGGAATCCTTTGATTGCGTATTTAATATAGATCCATGTCTTTTTTGTTCCACTAGCTAGGACCAAATTATTATATGTCCGTTTTGTTATTACAACCTTTTGTTTTTTGATTTCAAAGACCAGAAGCTACGGAAAAATTCTCATTGGATTTCGGTTGTTCTTAATAGTGACGGCTATTCATTTAAGTCTTCGAGTAGCACTATTAGATCTTCAAGAAGGTGAAAATTCTCATGTTCTCTATGTACATGTTCCTGCGGCTCAGATGAGTATTCTTGTTTATATCGCTATGGCTATAAACACTTTCTTGTTCCTATTAACAAAACATTCCCTTTTTCTTTGTTCTTCAAGAATCAGTAAAGAAATGGGTGCTTTTTCTATGTTGTTTACCTTAGTTACTAGGGGGTTTTGGGGAAGACCTATGTGAGGCACGTTTCCGATGTGAGATGCATGTTTAACCTCTGTATTCATCTTGTTACTTATTTACATAGGTGCACTATGTTTTCAAAAGCTTCTTGTCGAACTGGATTATATTTCAAAAACAAGTCTTTCGTCAATTGGTGGAATACATCGCATCAACTTGGGAGCATTAGCTGATCTGGTACATCAATACATGTTCCTATGTGCATTCCAATCTTGTCTAACTTTGCTAACTCCCCCTTCTTNGAATTCTTTCTAAGATGCGCTTTAACTCAGGAATACTTCTTAACTTTTAATACACTCCATATTACCTCTCTCAAGGTTTCTCGACCTTCTAGATTCAATGGAAACTTTATTTTAACCTAAAAATATTTATAAACCTACCTAATCATTGTTCTCAAGTTTAAATACCTTTAAAACTAAGTTTGACCTAAAAGTCAATTTGTTCGAAACTCAAAATTTTTGATCAATCTTTCAACAATGATTCTAAGTTTCTACCCTCATTTTATTCATCTTTGGAAAACTCTTAAGATAATAGTATCATTATTTAATTTTAATACGGGGTCTTACAATTTCCTACTAATCTGAATTTGAATTTTTCATGATTGTTTATCAACAAGTGTTTGCATTTTGATTGCATATGGTTGCTTGGTGATTGTTCAATTCAGTCACTAATCTGTCAATAAATATGATAGACTTCATTAGTATTAAGTACTTCAACATTTTGTCATTATCCAAAATCATACTTCTAATTCGTTTATCATACAAATTGCAATGCTTCATCTGTTTATGATGATCATTGTACTCTAGGTAGTAGACGTTCAACTATCCATAAGGCACCAGTGTGTAGGTGAAATCTATCTTAAGGACATAATATCAAACACTAGCCTTGATCATAATTTATATATATTTCCTAGTCTACAATCAAGTTAGTTTTTTTATATGTTATTATCTTAATTGCATAGTTTATATCAGAAATTTCTATAAACTAATTATTGCACACGTGTGTTGCACGTGAACTATTTTGAGTTATAGTTAGAAAATGCATAAATAAAATCAATAGGGTTAGAATGCAAAAAATCATTACAACAAATGTCAAAGCAATTGGTCGTTAAATTAAAAAGTCATTCGATAGAGTTGAAAATCACCTTATTTCTTTATCCTCAATCTTACAATAGGTAATAAAGATAGGGATTGAGCATATTTATTGGTAGAGAGAAGGCAATTACTTTGTAATCATTCAAATTTCCTAAAAAGATGTATCATTTGGATATTATCTTAGTTTTTCTCCACACTTGATTTCCCAATGTAGTTACATATGTTACCCTTGGCTTTTCCTCATTCAAGTCTTTGTGAGAGTTAATTTTGCATGCTCCTTCTCTGTGTTTTGCCCTACATGGTAGGCAATTCAAACTAAACACAACCAAAGTAATGCTGAGCCATTTAAAACCATAAAATATTTATAAATGCATAGAATCAAACAAAATAATTATTATTAGAATTTGCTAGGAGTGCACTAAATTTCAAATAAATCATATTTTGTAGTCTTTCTTCTATAACATTACTATTTTGTAATTATTATTCTTTGGTCTCGGATAAGGGTCATTAAGAAGAATACTATTAAGAGCTACAATCTGGAAGCATAAAAGTCCAATGAAGCAAAGCATTTTGACTGGAGGGCTTTCCAAGATATAGCTCTTATTGAAGAAAGTTTTAAGACAAAACAATTTTAGTAGATTTATATGTCGACTAGCATGGCACCCTTTTTTGCACTCCTGACTAAGCGAGACTCATAAAAAGAGTTGCTTTATACATCTATTAGATAAAAAAGATCCCGGACATGACATGTGCCTCAGTCCATGCCAATGTTTTTTTGTCATTCATGTACAACAGCACAACCACCATATTACACATCAGTCCATCAACAACTACACTTAAGGCTAGACACCTCAGTTGCCACATTTCAGTCTTTTTTTCCATGGTAGACCCAAGTATCAATCTAGTCAGCTACACCAGAAGCAGGTTTCTAGATCATCAAATAGCCTAAAACACATGCGCATTTTGGACACCAACACAGGAAGCTAGGCGGCTACCATGGCATGCCCTAATTGAATTCAACTAGAGGCAAGCATCAGCGAAGACTTTCCTCAAAATTTTTTTGAGTTTTGATGAACAAAATAGCCATTCATCCTTTCATCTACTCCTGACTTCACAGGGCTCTGATATAGTTTTGTCTTATTAAAATCAGGTGCAGAACATTCACTTTCAACATTAAAACATTTGTTCTTTTAAAGGTTAAATTGATATTCATCTTATTACTATAGTCCAAAAAAAATATTTATCAACCATATTAAGTTCGTCAAGGAACAAGAATACATTATAAATAGTAGATAATTTGAAACCATCTCAATTTGCAAAATTAAGTCCAAAAAAATAATGGCGCAATATTCACAATGATCATAATAAATATGTAAATACATCAAGGGGTCAAATTTAATACCTATTAACGAAACTGAAAACTCTAAATTCGCAGCCTTCAAGGGCATCTTTATTAAAACTCAATGCCAAGAACCCTTTCAGGCTTCAAATTGCTATGAATCACACACATGAAAAGGCAATTATACACCACACACTATTGATACAGATTGGTTGTGGCATGTTTTGAACAATGCAACCCTTCAAAAAATTTATCGATGCTAACAATAGCTGCTACTAAATTTGAGAGGAAGCAACACAGACGAATATATCGTCTAATAAATTTGCTCCACATAACTATGGTAATGCAACATGTGTAATTTATTAAAATAAACTAATTTTTATTAATGCAACCTAAACAGTAAATTTGGCATAACTAAGTACGAAAAATTGTATATTAAAATCGAGAACCACTTCTCCCGAAATTCAAAACCTTGGTGGACAGTAACCCTTAAACAATGAAAAACTACTTGCTACAAAGAAACCTGTACCAGGGAAATTAAGATACTGATAAATGTACAAACCTTGTAAGGTATAGTTTTTTAAGATCGACAGAAACCTTGATTTGATGTCATTTTTGTGAGATCACAATGGCGGTTTGTATTTGGATGAGCACAACTTAATTTGTTTCTGTACAACAATATCAAGTTGTTATTTTGTGGATACTAACTTTACCTACGAAAGAAAAGTATGTATGATAGAAAATATTTTTGTAAGAGACAAACCTTCATAAGAAAACGTCTAGTGTAGCCTTCCACTGACATGGTGGAGCCTCAACCCTACACATAATGTTAGAAAATGTAAGAGACTAACTGTAACGCCCCAAAACCCACCCTGGACGGCATTATAAATTAAAAACCATTCACATCATGAGAGGAACTAAATAATTCATCCATAAAAAAATTTTATTCATCAAATATATCATTTACAATATCATCGCAAAAAAATAGGCCAACCATGGCCACTATATCCAAAAGAATATGCCAAGTTATGACAATTACATCTCAAAAGAATTACATTTAAACTTAGCAGCGGAATAAACAAAATATTAGGCTATACATTATCGTAAATAAATTTTCTAGTCTAGCACAAAAATAAACTATAGTTCTAGACGTCCATCTCGGGATCAACGAACCCGTCTAGTGGAGCTTCCAAATGTGTCGGTTCCTCAATTCCCAAATCCTCCTCGAGTACATAATCTGAAAAATGTAGTTTGTAGGGGGTGGACACTAAGCTCTGTAACAACATTCCTCCCAAACTCGAACAAGATTTAGAAAATCATATAAACATGGTCGGTCACCTTTCACAAATGGAATATTAATTTCGAAAGAAAATCGGGACATTTAAACAGATCTCAAGTTTAAGCAACAGTAATAATTTAATGCATAAGTGAAACCAATATACAACTAATAATCCATTCCACCATAAACCGTCTCTCCAAAGTTCTTGTAGAATCTCATACTTCCCAAAATTATTGTAGAAACTATTTATGGTACAATGAACAATAATCAACCATTGTATTCGTATCTCTGGTATGAAGTAATACCTCGCATGGATACCATCGAAAATATCATGGCCCATGTACAATCCACACAAATCCTCGCAAGAATATCCAACCTTTAGGAAAGCGTATGCCAACACCATGGCAGTAACATATCCAACCAAAGAATAGTATACTAACACCTTATTTTTCACGGTAACCCGTAAGCGATAATGATTTAGTCCTCGTAAGGCACTAACCCCATTACGAGTGGTAGAAAAAGTTCTAACCCATACGGAGTAAGAAGGCGTCTACACACTCCAAGATACCCAGTCAATAGTAGCCCATATTTATCTAACAACCACACAAGAGATACAATATCAACAATTTTCTCAAATAACAACAATTCCATAAATCTCTAATTTCACATGTAGTGTTTCAATAGAACATTTAAAAAAAATGCAAGAGATCATCATCAATAACATTTTGTTACTTAACACCAAGCACTAAAGTTTCAAAGTCAAGAACAAAAGAAGAATCAAGAAGAAAGTCCATCTCTTTTGAAAACTAGGGTTTTATATTAAGAAAATGAGATTTCATGGTTGTTCAACCCTAACTAGTGTAAAACATGGTAATAATTGCAAGAAGACTAAGGAAAGATTATTTCATAGCAAATGTATAAAATTTAGGGTTAAAGAATACATATATATTAGCCTTAGCATCAAGGAACAAGAATGGAAGAAAACCTCCTACCTTGCTTCCTTAGTTTTAAGCGAAGAAGATGAAGATTTGATCTTTCCAAAACTTGAATCACCCTTTAATCCTTTGCTTTTCCCGTTCTTTCTTCCTCTCTAAGCTTTTCTAGGGTTAGAAGTGTTGAAATGGGGCTTAGGGAGGTGTCTTTAGGTATTTATAGTGGAAGAAATGGTGTCTTGTGCGCAATTTTTAGAGTCAAAATTCGTAACTAACGTTCGAACGTCATTGTCATTCGAACGTCCTTAGCTCCCAGTACTTTGGTTTTTCCATTAGACAAAAAGTATTGGAACACAATGTCATTCAAACGTAATTCACGTTCGAACGTCATTCCTGTTTCTGCTGAAACGTTCAGTGAAGTTTTGGCCTATTTAGAGGTTGAATTGGAAAATGTTCATGAAATATACTTTTGTAGCTCTAGACGTCTACCATTTACTCTCAAAATTTCAGATCAAATGGACATCAGGATAAATAGTGATGATCAAAACACTAGACAATGTCCAAAAATCCTTTTTACCCAAATTCTCTCTAAAGTGTGCTCTAACTCCGATATACTTCCTCACTTCTGATATACCCCATATTATTTCTCCCAAGGTTTCTCGACCTTCCGGATTCAATGAAAATCTTATTTTGATCTAAAAATATTTTGAACTTACCTAACAACCTCTTCCAAGCTTAAATACATTTGCAACTTAAACTTCACAATCAATTTGCCTCCCCAATAGTTATTTCTACCGTTATAATCTATGTGGTGCATTCTTGCGTCATTACATATACTAGAATTACTAAAAAATTATATCATTATATTAATATAAACATGTTGGGGTTTACAATCCACCCCCCTTAAAGAAAGTTTTGTCCTCGAAACTTACCTCAAGTAGCAAACAAATGCGGGTACTTTTCTCGCATTTCTAGCTCCGGTTCCCAAGAAGATTCTTCCACTCCATGGTGTTGCCACAAAAAATTCACTAGTGAGATGACTTTGTTGCGGAGCACCTTGTCTTTGGTGTCAAGAAACTTCACCGGTTGTTCTTCATACGTTGTTCCATCTTGAACTTCGATATCTTCCAAATCTGTCACATGTGTGGTTTCCGACTGGCACTTCCTCAACATCGACACAAGAAACACGTCATGCACCCCTGACAACTAAGCCGGTAACTAAAGTTGATACGCTGCTTTGCCCACTGCTTTGATCACTTCAAATGGTCCGATGTACCTTGGAGACAATTTTCCCTTCTTGCCGAATCTCAGAACTCCCTTCTTAGGCGACACTTTGAGGAAAACATAGTCCCTTTCTTGGAACTCCAATGGTCTTTATCTTCTGTCCGCATAGCTTTTCTGTCTACTCTGTGCAGTGCGTAGTCTCTCTTGGATGAGTTGAATCTTCTCTGTAGTTTCCCAAACAATTTTTGGCCCAAACAAGCTATTCTCGCCCGCTTCTAACCAACACGTCGGTGATCGACATGGCCTTCCGTACAATGCTTCATACGGAGCCATTCCAATACTTGCCTAATAGCTGTTGTTGTACGCAAATTCCACCAACGGCAAATGGTCACTCCAACTTCCCTTGAAGTCCAATACGCAAGCACGGAGCATATGCTCCAAAATTTGTATCACCCTCTCGGATTGGCCATCTGTTTGAGGATGAAAAGCGGTGCTAAAGCGTAACTCTGTCCCCATAGCTTATTGTAGACTTAGCCAAAATTGTGCCACGAAACGAGAATCACGATCCGAAACAATAGAAAGCGAAACTCCATGCAATCGAACAATCTCGCAAATATATAGCTTGCTCAAGCTCTCCAAGGTGTCTGTGGTCTTCATAGTCAAGAAATGAGCCGACTTGGTAAGTCTATCCATAATGACCCATATGGCATTATGACCACATGAAGTTCGTGAAAAACCTGACACGAAGTCCATGGTGATGTGATCCCACTTCCACTCTAGGATAGGCAATGATTGTAGTAATCCTCCCAATTTTTTATGTTTGATCTTCACCTGCTAACACACCGCACATCGTGCTATGAATCTTGCCACATCCTTCTTCATTCTCTTCTACCAATATTGGCACTTCATGTCTCTATACATTTTTGTGCTACCAGGGTGGATAGCAAACTTAGAGTGATAACACTCTCCAAGTATCTCCTCCTTTAGGGACGAATCATTGGGGACACATAGTTTCTCCCCATATCTTAGTTCTCCACTTCTCAAAGACCAACCCTCCATTGTTTCTCCATTCTCCAATTTAGCTCGAATTGACGCTAAATCAGGATCTAAGCAGTGCAATTCCACAACCCTACGTTGAAGGGTAGGTTGGGCCACAAGGTTGAATAGGCATAGCCAAGATCCATCTTCTCCAACCCATAGCTCATAGTCTCCAAGGGCATCCCTTATCTTTCATTTACTTGCAAGAACATTGAGTTTACCCCAAGATTTTTGGCTAAGTGCATCGGCGACTACATTGGCCTTCCCCAGATGGTAGTTGAGTGTGAAATCATAATCTTCTAGATATTCAACCCACCTTCTTTGCTGAAGATTCAAGTCTTTCTGTGTGAACACATACTTGAGGCTCTTATAATTAGAGAACACTTGAAACTTTTCCCCATATAAGTAACATCTCCACAACTTAAGAGCAAAAACCACAGCGGCAAGCTCTAAGTCATGGTGGGATAATTCTGCTCATGAACCTTGAGTTGTCTAGAGCCATAGGTAACCACCTTTCGTCCTTGCATTAGCACACACCTTAAGCCTCGTAGTGAAGCATCAGTGTACACATCGTCTCCTTCCCCACTACTCAAACTAATGAGGATAGGTGTCATCGTCAACCTCTCCTTCAAGATGTTAAAGGTTAGTTCACACGCTTGAGTCCACACAAATTTTTATCCCTTCCTTGTGAGGCGAGTCATCGGCATCGCAAGTTTTGAAAACCCTTCCACAAACCTACAATAATAGCCGGCTAACCCCAAAAAACTACGTACTTCTGTCACATTCTTAGGTGGTTCCCATATCGTCACGGCTTCACTCTTTGTAGGATCAATAGCTACCCCTTGTTCTGACACAACATGGCCAAGAAACTTCACTTCCTTTATCCAAAACTCACATTTACACATTTTTGCATATAACTTATGTTCTCTCAGTGTCTGTTGCACAATAGAGAGATGAAGTCCATGTTCCTCGTGAGTCCGAGAATAGATTAGTATGTCATCAATAAAAATAATGACAAACTGATCGAGGTATGGTCGAAACACCCTGTGCATCAAATCCATGAAAGTTGCTGGTGCATTAGTCAGTCTGAACGACATCACCATATATTCGAAATGACCATATCGGGTATGAAAAGCTGTCTTGGAAATATCCTCTTCCTTGATCTACAGTTGATGGTACCTAGTGCGAAGATCAATCTTGGAATAATACTTGGAACCCCTCAACTGGTCGAACAAATCATCAATCCTTGGCAATGGATATTTGTTCTTCACTGTTACTCGATTTAACCTTCGGTAATCCGTACACAAGCAAAGTGTCTCGTCATGCTTCTTCACAAAGAGGACTGGGGCTCCCCAAGGTGAAGTACTTAGACAGATAAACCCAATAGCCAATAAATAGTCCAATTGCTTCCTTAGCTCCTTCAACTCTAGTGGTGTCATTCTATAGGGAGCAATGGATATGGGTTCGGTTCCCAGGTAGAGATTAATCTTGAACTCAACCTCTCGTTGTGGGGGTAACCTAGGTAGTTCATTTGGAAAGACATCTGAAAAGTCCAACACCACCAATATTACGTCCGTTTGGGATTTGTCCCAATCATCTCCCATTAAGCTGGCCATGAAACTCAAATTGCTCCCTACCTTAGCTTTCAAGAATCTATTTTCCGTCGTGAAAAATGGATGAGAAGAATTGCAATCATTCATGAAAGTAAAAACTACTCCTCCCGATAGTTGAAAGAAAATTCGCTTGCGAAAATAATCCACCATCGCACGGAAAGCGGACAACAAGTTCATCCCAAATATAACGTCGTACCCTTTCATATCTAACACAACCAAATCGACAACCAACACTTGTTCCCTAACGCGAAGCACACATCCTCTACACACCTTTGTTGTATCCAACCGTTTTCCCATGGGTATGTCAAAACTAAGGGCATGTTCTAGCTTCTCAAATCTCAATCCCAAATTAAAAGCATATGCAGTATGTATGAATGAATGTGTAGCACCGGGATCAAATAAGATTCGGGCCCAAGAGTTATAAAGAAGCATGATACCTTCCACTACGGCATTAGAAGCATCCTCCTCTGATTGAGTCAAAACAAAAAATCTCCCTTGATTGGCGCCGCCGGGGGCTTGAGCTTGTAACGATCTTTGCTGTACTAGCCTTTGTAGGGGTGGCTTGTTTGTTGGTACCTGCCCGGTTGCTTGATTGGTCCTTGGGGGAAATGATGGGCATTGATTTTTGAAGTGCCCAAAATTTTCACATGCAAAGCAATGTCATGGGTCTGTGCCTGTCCTAGTCTGAGCAACTCCATCTCCTCGAGCTATCAGAAGTCTCTGTCCACTTGCTTGGTTTGGCCGTTGGCATGGTGTCACTCGTTGTAATTCGCTACTACTAGCATCCGTCTGGATTGGACCTCCTCTCGTGAAGCTCTGTCGTCGTTGGCTGTCCTCTATATCTCTTTCCACAAGTGTAGCTCGGTCAACCATATCCCCATATTCCCTGATCTTGAGGGCCACCAACTTCTCTTGAATAACAGGCCTTAGTCCCTACTCAAAGCGCTTGGCCCTGCTGGCCTTAGTAGATATAAACTTCGTAGCATAACGGGATAGCTCATCAAACCTCCTCTCGTACTTGGCCACCATCATGCTGCCCTGTTGTAGAGTAAGAAAATATGCCTTCATTCTGTCTCTAACTGATTTCGAAAAATACTTGTCTTGGAAGATTTGGTCAAACTCTTCCCAAATGAGTGCATCGGTGTTCCTCATTCTCTTTACGAAATCCCACCAATGGTCGGCCTCTCCTTCAAACAGATATGTAGCCAAGCCAACCCAAAGGTCCTCGGCAACTTCCATGTCGTCACACATCTTCCTTATCTGTCGGATCCACCTATCCGCATCCAAGGGGTTAGAACTCCCTTGAAAAGTAGGTGGATGTTGTCTCAGAAACTCCCGAAGGACGACCATCCTCCGATTTCCTCCCCGTTGCCCGGTACTTGGGCTAGTGGATCAGCTCCACCATTGTGGTTGTTGTGGTTTTCATTTTGGTTTTATACCAGAGTGGTGATCTCCCTTAAGCATTGGTAGATGTCGTTCATGGCATTGGGAGGCGGTGGTGGTGATGGATTTGCTTGTCCTCTACGACCACGCCCACGCCCACGTCCACCGTCCATCCTGCACATCAATTGACAATTTAGTTTCATTGATGTATAAGACCTCCTAGTTATCACTTTGATCTAAAACATAAAGTTTCAATAAAATTTGATCCAACAATTTCATTCAGCCTAGTTCTATTTCTCTAGTAGTGATTCATAACCTACAGCTCTCATGTAAGACCTAAAGTCTAGGCTCTGATACCAAAACTTTGTAACGCCCCAAAACCCATGCTGGACATCATTACAAATTAAAAATCATTCACATCATGAGAACAACTAAATAATTCATCCATAAAGAAATTTCATTCATCAAATATATCATTTATAATATCATCGCAAAAGAATAGGTCAACCATGACCACTATATCCAAAAGAATATGCCAAACTATGGCAATTACATCCCAAAAGAATTACATTTAAACTTAAGCAGGGGAATAAAAAAAATACTAGATTATACATGATCGTAAATAAATTTTCTAGTCTAGCACAAAAATAAACTATAGCTCTAGATGTCCACTTCAGGATTCACGAACCCGTCTAGTGGAGCTTCCAAATGTTTCGGTTCCTCAATTCCCAATCTTCCTCGAGTACATAATCTGAAGAATGTAGTTTGTAGGGGGTGAACACTAAGCTCTGTAGCAACATTCCTCCCAAACTTGAACAAGGTTTAGAAAATCATATAAAAATGGTTGGTCACCTTTCACAAATAGCATATATGAATTTCGAAAGAAAATCAGGACATTTAAACAGATCTCAAGTTTAAGCAAAAGTAGTAATTTAATACATAAGTGAAACCAATATACAACTAATAATCCATTCCACCATAAACCATTTCTCTCAAGTTCTTGCGGAATCTCACACTTCCCAAAATTCTTGTAAAAATTGTTTTTGGTACAATGAACAATAACCCACCACTATATTCGTATCTCTGGTATGAAGTAAGACCTCGAATGGATACCATTGAAAATATCATGGCCCACGTACAATCCACACAAATCCTCGCAAGGATATCTAACCTTTAGGAAGGCGTATGCCAACACCATGGCAGTGACGTATCCAAGTAAAGAGTAGTATACTAACCTTTTTTTTTTCACGGTAACTCGTAAGCGATAATGGTTTAGTCCTCGTAAGGCACTAACCCCATTACGAGTGGTAGAAAAAGTTCTAATCCACACAGAGTAAGAAGGGGTTTACACACTCCAAGATACCCGATCAATAGCAGCCCATGTTTATTCAACAACCACACAAGAGATACAATACCAACAATTTCCTCAAATAACAACAATTCCATAAATTCCCAATTTCACATGTAGTGTTTCAATAGAACAATTAAAAAAAATGCAAGAGATCATCATCAATATTATTTTATTACTCAAGACCAAGCACTAAAGTTTCAAAGTCAAGAACAAAAGAAGAATTAAGAAGAAAGTCCATCTCTTTTGAAAACTATGGTTTTATATTAAGAAAATTAGATTTCATGGGTGTTAAACCCTAACTTGTGTAAAACATGGTAATAATTGCAAGAAGACTAATGAAAGATGATTTCATAGCAAATGTATAAGATTTAGGATTAAAGAATACATATATATTAGCCCTAGCATCAATGGACAAGAATGAAAGAAAACCTCCTACCTTGCTTCCTTAGTTTTGAGCGAAGAAGATGAAGATTTGATCTTTCCAAAACTTGAATCACCCTTTAATCCTTTATTTTTCCCTTTCTTTCTTCCTCTCTAAGCTTTTTTAGAGTTAGAAATGTTGAAATAGGGCTTAGGGAGGTGTCCTTAGGTATTTATAGTGGAAGAAATGGTATCTTGTGCGCGATTTTTAGAGTCAAAATCGTAACTGACGTTCGAACGTCCTTAGCTCCCAATACTTTAGTTTTTCCATCAGACAAAAAGTACTGGAATGCACTGTCATTCGAACGTCATTCACGTTCGAATGTAATTAACGTTCGAACATCATTCACGTTTGAACGTCATTCCTGTTTCTGCTGAAACATCCAGTGAAGTTTTGGCCTATTTAGAGGTCGATTTGAAAAATTTTCATGAAAATACTTTTGTAGATCTAGAAGTGTACTATCTACTGTCAAAATGTCAGATCAAATGGACATCAGGATAAAGAGTTATGATCAAAACACTAGACAATGTCCAAAAATCCTTTTTACCCAAATTTTCTCTAAAGTGAGCTTTAACTCCGAAATACTTTCTCACTTCTAATATACCCCATATTACTTCTCCCAAGGTTTTTCGACCTTCTAGATTCAATGTAAATCTTATTTTGACCTAAAAATGTTTTGAACTTACCTAGCAACCTCTTCCAAGCTTAAATACATTCGCAACTTAAACTTCACAATTAATTTGTCTCCCAATAGTTATTTCTACCATTATAATCTATGTGGTTCATTCTTACGTCATTACATATATTAGAATTACTAAACAATTATATCAGTATATTAATATAAATATGTGGGGGTTTACACTAATAGAGAGACAGAGTGAGGGAGAAAGACTCTAATTGCAAACCAAAAGAGTTCTAAGATAGAACACGTGAAAGAACGTCAAAATAAAAGCAATCAGAATTTTGGAATTCCAATAGCTAAGAGATGCATTGAGTGGAGATTTCATATTAATTCCCAAAATTCAAAACAATGGCTAAAGGAAATTAAATATAATTAGTTTGATACTAAAAGAAGACCAAAAGACATAATGGATATGATTGATTTTATACTAATAGTTAGGAGTAAAAATGGAATATAAAAGTTTTTCAAGTATCCTCACATTTTAAAGTAGTATAGATGTAGATAGATATTTTACGTACATTACACAATCCTCCCAACAAGATCAACTTCTGAAACTTCAATCAACCATGGCATATTCTAGCCAATTAGCTACACTGATTGATCTGTATAATAAAGCAGGAAACTCTTAAACTTACAAAGCATAACAAAAGTCCACACTATTTAAATCTAACGCTTTATACTGCGATTTATTTTTTAACTTTTTAACCATAATAAATTTGTCTATTTACATTTAGTTAACTATAATAAATATTTTAACCATACTCGTCTTTTAACCAAAATATACATTTTAATTATAATAAACATTTTAACTACAGTAATAAAATGTCTTGTACATAATACCCTAGTACTATCATACAACCAAGTTTAAACACGACAATGATCTCTCCAACTAATCAATTAATTTAAATNCTTTTAACCAAAATATACATTTTAATTATAATAAACATTTTAACTACAGTAATAAAGTGTCTTGTACATAATACCCTAGTACTATCATACAACCAAGTTTAAACACAACAATGATCTCTCCAACTAATCAATTAATTTAAATTAAACCTAATTATTATTGGTCAAATGAGAATTAATTATTTTGTTTGTCATATAAGATGACTCACACTAAATTAACTAGAAAATTGTCTACCCCATCCCAATGTCCCACCCCATACTTTTGATGCCTAATTATGTATAGAGAAATGTTTATTGGACCTAATTTGTTAATTTAATCATTCATTACCATTGAATTGACAATGAGTCTCAGTGTTTGTTGCGACACACAACCAATTAAATAGTTGTAATAGATCAAGTCAACAAATTATGTCATCATAGATCCAAATAGCACTATTCTCATGAGATTTAAATTCTCTGTATTACACTTTCTCTTAATTTTACTCAATAATAGATTACCTATCATGTATAGATGTCAGGCCCACTAGTAAATGGTAGGTTCCATTTATATGAATGATCATGATAGATAATTTATCATTAAATAAAAATGTAATTAAGGGAGGCTAGATCCATTGTTATGTATAATTCATAACGGTTGCTTCGGATCCACCACTGTAGTCAAACTCGTTGAATGCCATACAAAATACAAGGTGTTATGTGGTCAGCATTGCATATACTAAATTTGTTGTTTTTCGATGATAAATTTATGTTCTACAACTTTAAGTTATGGCTCTGAATTCACTTCAGCCCTCAACTATTCTGTTTATCACATCGCCACCTAAACAACTTGAAATCACTTTTGACCCCAAATCTTACATGTTCATAATGTTTTGTGCAAGAATGTGCACATTTCAATTGATTTTGTATTCAAAGTAAAACTAAATTAAATAGTCCGGGAGAAAAGAAAATCGAAAGTATANCCTAAACAACTTGAAATCACTTTTGACCCCAAATCTTACATGTTCATAATGTTTTGTGCAAGAATGTGCACATTTCAATTGATTTTGTATTCAAAGTAAAACTAAATTAAATAGTCCGGGAGAAAAGAAAAAAGAAATCATTTGAGCGTAACAAATGTTGTTGATTCTACACTAATGACGTGCTTATTATAAGTTACATCTTCTGGATGTTGGAATGGATTAAATTTAATAGAAATTTCTCTTCAAGACCCCATCCTAATGTTCCAGTTCACACTTTCTGGATTAGAAATGTTAGTTAGACAAAAAAATATTGACACTTTTTGCTGATTCCAGCTATCATAATTATTTAATAAGTAATGAGTTTCANTTTCTCTTCAAGACCCCATCCTAATGTTCCAGTTCACACTTTCTGGATTAGAAATGTTAGTTAGACAAAAAATATTGACATTTTTTCCTGATTCCAGCTATCATAACTATTTAATAAGTAATGAGTTTCAATAAATATTGGGCTCGCAGTTAAATTAATAACAATGATGTTAGAAGTTAGCAAATGTTGTCAATATTTTTTGTCCAAGTAATATTGCTTTATCTGGATTCATGGCAACCGCCACTAAATTAAACACACAAATATGCCATATTAAATACAAGGTGTCATGGTTGAGTCTAGTATTTAGTAATTCAAAAGTTTCAAATTCAATTTCTTCTTACACTCCATAAACACTAGTCATCCTTATCTCTTTAAAGACATGCTCCAACCCAACTCAAGCCACGGTGACTAGCTATTGAGCTCAAAAAAGTAGTCGACGTGAGCCTGAACTCCCTGCAGCAAAAAAAATAAATAAATAAATACAAGTTGTTGTGTGCTCAAGATAAAACTAGAAGTCCCCATTTGGGAGAAAATATTAATTTTAACTATTTTACCCCATAATATTGTCATGTGACGTAACCGTTTAATAATTACTCAACAAATGGACAAAATAAACTCNTCCATAAACACTAGTCATCCTTATCTCTTTAAAGACATGCTCCAACCCAACTCAAGTCACGGTGACTAGCTATTGAGCTCAAAAAAGTAGTCGACGTGAGCCTGCACTCCTTGCAACAAAAAAAAAATAAAAAAAATAAATACAAGTTGTTGTGTGCTCAAGATAAAACCAGAAGTCCCCATTTGGGAGCAAATATTAATTTTAACTATTTTACCCCATAATATTGTCATATGACGTAACCGTTTAATAATTACTCAACAAATGGACAAAATAAACCCTACTCATTTAAATAATTATCCCTTCATGTAAGATAATACCTAGTCCAATGTGAAAAAATAAAATTTATATTGCCCAATTATATAGTTACACCACGTAACAATATTTTACTCCCCCAAAGGGCGAAACAGTCAATGAAAAACAAGTCAGCTTGGGAGAAACGTGAAGCAAAAGTTTTAAATTTAATCGCTTTTAACACAAATAAAGTGTTATATCTTAAATACTTGGAAAATAGAAGAACTAAAATATTAACGCAAAAAAGTTTTACATTTTTTCATTCCAAATGTATGGGTAGCAAAAAAAAAAGAATTATAGATATATATAAATGCTAAATCCGTAGGGTTTTAATGGTATCTTATTTATTTACTAGTTATTTTTCATGTCTAAAGACACAGAGTAATAANTGGGAGAAACGTGAAGCAAAAGTTTTAAATTTAATCGCTTTTAACACAAATAAAGTGTTATATCTTAAATACTTGGAAAATAGAAGAACTAAAATATTAACGCAAAAAAGTTTTACATTTTTTCATTCCAAATGTATGGGTAGCAAAAAAAAAATGAATTATAGATATATATAAATGCTAAATCCGTAGGATTTTAATGGTATCTTATTTATTTACTAGTTATTTTTCATGTCTAAAGGCACAAAGTAATAAAAAAAAGTCAACAATAAACATATTTGTATTCACACTCAAAATCAAATTATAAAGATAAAGGAAATAGAAAAGAATTTAAGTACCGATTATAGTTGGGGCAAGCGGTGGTTGTGGTGGTGGGTGGGAGTCGTGGTAGGGACGAGCAGTGGGAGTGGTGGTGAGCGACAGTGGTGGTGGTGGAAGACAATAATAGTTGTAATGGGTGATAACGACCAGTTGTGATGGGGGCAGTCATGGGTGACAATAGTGATGATGGTAGTGGGACGGTGAGGGTGGTAATGATGGTGGGATAGTGGCGATTGNGACCAGTTATGATGGGGGCAGTCATGGGTGGCAATAGTGATGATGGTAGTGGGACGGTGAGGGTGGTAACGATGGTGGGATAGTGGCGATGGTGGTAAAGTGGCGGTAGTTGTGGAGGTGGTGGGGTGACGGTGGAGGTGGTACGGTGGTGGTGGGGCAACGATAAGGGTTGTGGGTAGTTGTGATGGTTGTTGTATGGCAAGTGGGTGTGATTGTCGTGGGGGTGGCGACAATGGTAATGGTGGTGGTGGTTATGGCAGACGTGGTGGTGGGGTGGCAACAGTAATGGTGACAACGACGGTGGTGGTGGTTGTTGTGGAAGAAGTGGTGGTTGTGTTGTAGGGGTGCTGGTGGTGGCGGTGGTAGGGTGGCGACAGCGGTGGTGGTGATAGTTGTGTTGGCAGAGATGGTGGTGGAGGTGGGGGTAGTTGTGGTGGTTGGATGACGGTGGTGGTGGTAGTGATGATGATGGTGGTCGTGGTGGTGGTGGGGTAGTTCCAAACATTAATTTTTTTTTTGAAGTACTTATAAAAAATTATAAGTTCTAGAAACACTTTTAAAAAATTACCCCAAACACAACCTTAGGGGCTTATTTATTTGCGATGTTAATATTAACACTCGGATTAACTTTAAAGCAAAATTTAAAAAAATCTCAACCTCAAAAAGTAAAAATCATTTTATTTATCTTTTAAAATTTGAATTGTATTGTATTTTATTATATAGATTAAGGGTAACTTGTACACGTTTCAATGTGAATTATTTTGAAATGAATGTTAAATGAATCTATTTGAGACCGTCAGATAAACTTATTTTTGTCGGTCCTATTTTATATTATAGACTATTAATTGTTTGTGCCTAAAGACATTATCTACCATAAACCAAACAAAAATTGGCTAATGAATTTTTCCAATATATTTGCAAATAATTTTTGTTGAACAAAAGTAATACCGAAAAACAGAAAAAATTGATAAAACCCATACTGAATTCGAAACATCAATTAGATATATACATACATTGCACAGGTTTATATGAATCCAAAATATATGTTATTTGCACTCATAGTTGAAGCAGTCAAACCTTAAATGATACAAAATATCAAGAAAACCCATCTCAATACAAAAACAAAAATCACTAAAAAAAATTCCCAATCAACTAGCAACCGACAATGACACGTTTAGTGACCAAAGAGAATTGTCAATCACCACACCCTATGGATTGGGCAATTCCAATATGTTACATGAGCAATGGTAACAGCCAATTAGCAATTTCATGCACATATGCACACTCATCAGTTTTCTGCTTTCCTTTTTTTTTTCGGATAACCTAATAGAAAACTTTATTAGGATTGGAAATTATAGCTCATCTAGGAAGACAGACCTTTTATTTGGGCCTCAATGACGACATAGCTATGAATAACAATTAAAAGAACAATATAAACCAATCATGCATGATTAATAGAATATGAAACTCTCCAATTGCATCGCACAACCATCAATTTCAACCTTCCATGGTATGGACAATGCCTAAAAGTACCCCACTGCATGATAATGAGAATGGTAATCAAGTGCATATAATGAGATTTAAATGAGACACAATTACAAAAGCCTTATGATCTTTTCTCACTATATCAAGCAACTAAGATAGAATATCCTTCCTTCTACAACAACACTTCTGAAGCAATTTTAAGGGCCACATGCAAAAAAAAAAAAAAAAAGATCACCATGTTGACTTCAATTTAGTTGTTTACTCAAGTTCTTTTGGAGTCCATGGATCTTCGGCCAATCATAAATTCAAGTAAAACCATCTAGAAGTTGCATTATAATTATAGTGTACGAAAAAAAAAAAAAAAGATAAGTGTGAGCTAACACATAAACCTCGAACAACATACTTCAAATGAAATTCCTACCATGACAAAGACATTGTTTACGATTCGAGTCAAACAATAAGCTTCTTGAGAAAACATTGCTAAACAAAGTGCATAACATTCCTCCCCTCACCATGCGATAATCATCAAACGACCTCAAACAATTCATAGTAGAAAAAAAAAAAGTAAAAGTGAGGACTCAAAATTTTAAATCACCTCATTTCATCAATTTTTGGGATTGGAAAAATGACTTGAAATAGCACACACTTAGCCTAAGGTAACTACAACACATAAACCAACTAAGAGACATGTGAAGTGATGTAGGAGCAGATATCTTGCTTTCTTCCACAGATTGCAAAAGCATGTGTATTAGTGCATTAAGGTAGCAGTTGAATAAACACCGGGATCATAGATTAGAGAAGCAAGGATTTTATACACCATTGCTTTTACTGCAAAAGAAAGAAAAACGTAAACATGTGTCATAACAATTGCCTTTGTCCCATATAAGGGGCATCCCCAATATCATTAGAACTCCGAAATTGGGGAATCATTAAAAGTGATACTCGACAAAATTTCAAGAGACAACATAAGTAAAAAAATGTAAACTCTACTATCCCACGTAAGTAAAACAGGCCGACACAACTAATTAAAGTATTTAGCAGCTAATAAAATGAAGTAAAAACAATAACACTTATCACAAATTTTCATAGTATAATTAACCTGAAATTTTCATCGTTCACATTCCAAAAGCCCTGAACAATACACAAAACCAAAAAAAAAAAAAATGTACAAAATTTCCATTTTCCCGTTTTCAACAATTTTCTCACCCAATCAAACAGAAAATCAGTAATGAATTTCATTATCAAAATAAAAACTCATTGTCATTATCAAAGTCAGAACCCATTTTCTTGAGATCCTTGCATATAAGAACTAATCACATCCATATTCAAAACGTGGATCATCGAACGATCAAATTAAATCAAAAGGAAGATATTAAAACAAATAGATGTACGACCCTCATTGAGACAGTTCATCGAACATACATTATGCTTCTAACAATTATACAATGATTGCACAAAATGGTATCAATAGTGGAGTATACGACATGAAAGACTAACTGATCCTAAATGCAAATAGACTTTCAAAAAATGCAGATGAGCAAATGTATTCACTAAAAGAAAATAAAGTAAATTCAAGATCACTTTGGGGGCTGTAAAGGTTCAGAAAAGAAAGGAATGTAAAATTTTAAATTTTGATGGGATATTTTTGTAAAAGTGCTGGTGTGACGACGCGTGTCCTCGGCCCTGAGAGCCTATCCTTTGCTTTGGTCTAACGGGTTCACTTGTCCTCGGCCTCAGTATCTATCTCGGTCCCGAGGAACCATGGCACGATGAAGTCAGTATGACTGGATGAACTAGACATTCAGCCAAAGGGAATTAGACGTGTGGCATAAAGTGTGGAATGGGTGGTAAAAAGATAGAACAGTCCCTATAGATATGCGGCTAACAGAGACAGGCATTTAATGCATTGTCAGTTGATAAGACGTGAAGCATGGCTTGATAAGTCAGGCAAGAGCAGCACTAAAGGCTCTAGGATCTGANATGGTATCAATAGTGGAGTATACGACATGAAAGACTAACTGATCCTAAATGCAAATAGACTTTCAAAAAATGCAGATGAGCAAATGTATTCACTAAAAGAAAATAAAGTAAATTCAAGATCACTTTGGGGGCTGTAAAGGTTCAGAAAAGAAAGGAATGTAAAATTTTAAATTTTGATGGGATATTTTTGTAAAAGTGCTGGTGTGACGACGCGTGTCCTCGGCCCTGAGAGCCTATCCTTTGCTTTGGTCTAACGGGTTCACTTGTCCTCGGCCTCAGTATCTATCTCGGTCCCGAGGAACCATGGCACGATGAAGTCAGTATGACTGGATGAACTAGACATTCAGCCAAAGGGAATTAGACGTGTGGCATAAAGTGTGGAATGGGTGGTACAAAGATAGAACAGTCCCTACAGATATGCGGCTAACAGAGACAGGCATTTAATGCATTGTCAGTTGATAAGACGTGAAGCATGGCTTGATAAGCCAGGCAAGAGCAGCACTAAAGGCTCTAGGATCCAAGAATTAAATACCTCAACATTGGAGAAAGAGCATTGAATGCCCGCACAGTACGAGCAATTAAGATGGGAGCATTCCCCATGATAAGTATGGGAACACTGTCCTATCTCTGAAAATTACCAACTGACTAGACTGTCAGCAATGATTAGCTTTTAAAGGTATAAATAACCTTCAAAAGCATATGGCTAAGGTACGCAAAATAGACTCTCAAGAACACTACACTATTTTCTTCTTCTCCTCTCTCAACGAACTGACTTGATCGTCGGAGGGGACACGCCGAAAAATACTCTGCCGTCCTTTTAACTTGTTTTTTGTGTTCCAGGAATCCATTGTGAGCCCCCAGCATCAGTTCAACGACACCTGAAACAATTCATCAGCAGTCCTTAGGCCCCCTTTGGCCCTTTCAACCTAAACTTTGTTGACGGATCCACCTTTCCGACAGGACGTAGTTTATTGTGGGAGAGATCTGTTCGCATCACAACCATTGTGCAGAAGTTTGCCTGCACAATTTGGTGTCGTTTGTGGGAAATGACTAGAGTTTCCAAAGAACAGTGACCATGGTGACCACTCGACAAAAGGGGAAGGGTCCTCAACAAAGGGATACCGGTTTACCAGCCCCCTCTTGTTTGAAAACTAAGAACTATGCCAAAAGTGCTAACAAAGAACTCACCGTTCATGCGNTGTGGGAAATGACTAGAGTTTCCAAAGAACAGTGACCATGGTGACCACTCGACAAAAGGGGAAGGGTCCTCAACAAAGGGATACCGGTTTACCAGCCCCCTCTTGTTTGAAAACTAAGAACTATGCCAAAAGTGCTAACAAAGAACTCACCGTTCATGCGAAGGAACGTACCCACCAGACTAGTGTGGATATTGGGTCTGAAGGGTCCGCCCCGTTAGCCCGTCAACTGGCCGAGGTGATTGAAAAAAAGTTTGGGAGTCGATTACGGCAACTGGAGGAAGACAACGTGAATGTCCTCAATCGCCTTGACGAGTTTGCAGCCTCCGACGGAGGATCGCGAAATTCTCTTCGATCCCGGGAGCCTTCCATCAGGGAGGTAGAGCCTGAGGATCTGAGAAATCATTTGAGCAATCGAGCGGGAAGCTCTAGGGCTCCAAAGCGCCCGAGGGCCAAGGGACAGCTCCCATAGATTCTAGCCAAGAGGGTGAGATCGTTGGCTTGGGATAACCTCCGTCGGGGACTATCCGGGCGAGGGGGCGTGGAGGAGACCGAGGAGGGGTCAACCCTCTCTATCCGGCATGAGATGAAGGGTCATACCACCCGACGCCGAACGCACCAAGAGACACTCCCTGAGCAAGGGGGCGACCTCAAAGCTCGACTGGACTCCAGGAGAAAAAATAAGACCCTACAAGAGAACAATACTGACGACGAAATCATCCAATCACTTTTTACAAGGAACATAATGGAGATGAAGGTGCCCAAGAAGTTTACGGTGCCTAGGTTCAAGGTCTAAGATGGACGATCAGATCCGGAGGCCCCCACCTCAGGCAGTACAAGCAAATGATATCCCTATACAACTTGGATCAGCGATTACTATGCCGAGTATTCTCAATGAGCCTAGGGGACTTCGCCGAGTAATCACAGTGATTAACTCTAATTAGTGTGTAAATAAAATAATTAAGTAATCAATTTTGTAAGATAAAATAACTAAACATTATGAATTATAGTTTGTGTGTAAATTAAAGTTTTAAATACTTTATGTTTAAATTTTAGGGTCAAATGCAGGAATACCAGAAAATATAGGGCAATTTTACAAGACTTGAAACTATGAAGGACTAAGGTGTAATAAAGAAACATGGACAACTCATAAGGCGACAAGTGGCAGCTCAAGAACAAGACACCTTGCACCACTGCAAGGCTTGACCTTTAGTAAGGGTGAGGTGGGGGTTAGGACCCCCCCTTTGGCCGAAATCTTCATCCTCCCCTATAAATAGGGGTCTTCATTCCATGCTAACTCCAAGCCTTCACAAGAAGTCTCCCTCACCTTAAAAGACCAGCCAGCCACTATAGCTTCAAAGAGAGAAATCCTTAGAGAAAGAAAAGAGAGAAAGAACCTTTGATAGCCGGTCCGTTTGTTACTCTGTATTTCTACATATCTGCAATATCTTTTTATTCGGATAGTTGAACTGCCGCCACTTTTTTTTTNATTCCATGCTAACTCCAAGCCTTCACAAGAAGTCTCCCTCACCTTAAAAGACCAGCCAGCCACTATAGCTTCAAAGAGAGAAATCCTTAGAGAAAGAAAAGAGAGAAAGAACCTTTGATAGCCGGTCCGTTTGTTACTCTGTATTTCTACATATCTGCAGTATCTTTTTATTCGGATAGTTAAACTGCCGCCACTTTTTTTTTCTTGCATGATAATAAAGGTGGTTTTGTTTCAATTGTTCCTTGTGAAAGAAGTTTTATTTTTTGTTGTAATGAATATTACTCACACTCCTTGCTTGTTTGTAGCTATGGAGCGTGAGTAGTCATTTATCCCCTCCAGTGCGAGGGGAACATATGTATATTATTGTTTAGATTATGGAAATACTGATGTCTTATTTATATTTTATTTTATTTATGTATTATATGCTTAATGCGTGATACAGTGATGTGCATAATTCTGGTGCTNTGTTCCTTGTGAAAGAAGTTTTATTTTTTGTTGTAATGAATATTACTCACACTCCTTGCTTGTTTGTAGCTATGGAGCGTGAGTAGTCATTTATCCCCTCCAGTGCGAGGGGAACATATGTATATTATTGTTTAGATTATGAAAATACTGATGTCTTATTTATATTTTATTTTATTTATGTATTATATGCTTAATGCGTGATACAGTGATGTGCATAATTATGGTGTTGTACTTTGAATTATGTCATCAGTGCATCACAAGACCCGCCGGTTAAACAACCACGACCTTCCTACCGGTATGGCTTGTCCTCCACCAGAATGTTGAGGATGTTCTACTGATGTATGGTACAGAACCTAAATGATTCTCATGAATGGCTTGTCCTTCTGGGTTATTAGGGTTATTTAAATACTATATATAACTATATTGCTAGTCTAACAACCACGGCGTTCCTACCGGTATGGTTTGTCCTCCATCGGAATGCTGAGGATGTTTAACTGGTATATATATATCACAGATGATCTATTGGGTAATTCAAGTATTCCTCATGACCAGCCTTTTGGTTTACTTGAATTAGTGAATTGGTACGTCTATAACCAGCTTTCTTAAGAAGTTGTTATGTTATGCTATAATACCACCAGTTAACCTAAGACATGGCTGTGTTATGGTTTATTATGTACGCACTTATAATCATGAGATCAAGTGAATAACTCAAGTATTCCTCATGAATGGCTTGTCCTTCTGATTTGCTTGAGTTAATCAATTGATATGGATATAACCAGTTAGCCTAAGAAGCGGTTGTGCTATGATTTATATACATCAGACCAATCGATTGACTTGCCAATAAAATGGAAGTTAATCTTGGTATGGTATCATTTCCAGTATCTAACCAATATAATGCATATGAGACCCTTAAACTGAAGGGTATCTTTTATATTCTTGTTATTAACGCACTTACTTACGCACTTTATTTGTTTACTCATGCACTTTATTTAAATTAAACTAGCTGTCAAGCTAAGCTTACATCACAAGCTATCAAACATCATACTACTTCAAATAACAACTTTACTGTTTTTCTTTTATTTTAACTACTAAATTACTAAACTCTTTGTAGGATCGATACTTGGACTTAAACTGAGAAAACTGTAATTTGACCACTTATACTTGGGTGTATAATATATAAATCAGACCACTAAAAAGTGCGAATCAAGTTTTTGGCACCGTTGTCGGGAAGTTATAGTTATTTGAAAAAGAAATAAAAAATAAAAAGTTATTTGTTTACTTGTTTTATATGTTTATAGTTTGTTTGTTTGTTTTTAATAGTCTATGTTTGTTTATTCATCCGTAGGTTCTATAAATCTATCAACTCCTACATCATCTTCTTCTACGTCTACACAAGAATCATTCCACTTAGGTATGACACAAAACGTACCTAGAAATCAAGAAGAAAGAGAACATGAAGTAGTTCAAAATGTTCGACCATTAAAAGAATATCTACATCCTACAAGAACTAACGTCCCGTCATGTTTTGCTTTTCCAACAGACGCTCCAAATATTAATATTAAACTAGGAACTATACAGTTACTACCATAGTTCCATGGTTTAGAAATTGAAAATCCTTATGTTCATATGAAAGAATTTGAAGAAGTCTGTGGAACTTTGCAAGATAATTCTGAAATGATTAAATTAAAACTTTTTCCTTTCTCGTTAAAAGATAAAGCTAAACTATGGCTTAACTCTTTAAGAGCAAATTCTATCACGAATTGGCAAGCTTTACAAACTAAGTTCTTTAAAAAAAAAATTCCTGTGCATCGTAAAAATACATTATTACGTCAAATAATGAACATTTTGTAAAAGAAGGGAAACTTTTTATCAATGTTGTGAAAGATTTAAAAATCTTCTTCAAGCTTGTCCACATCATGCATTTGAAGACTGGACTTTAGTTGGTTTCTTTTATGATTCACTTCCATCTGCCATGCGACAATTTGCTGAAATGATGGCCCAAGGAGAATTTATGAATAAACATCCCGAAAAAGCATTTTAATTTTTTGATACTATTTCAAAGAGTTCCNACTTCCATCTGCCATGCGACAATTTGCTGAAATGATGGCCCAAGGAGAATTTATGAATAAACATCCCGAAAAAGCATTTTAATTTTTTGATACTATTTCAAAGAGTTCCCAAATGTGGGACTCGACTTCTTTAAACATTGTAGAAAATAAGTCATCTACATCTACAAGAGGAAAATATGTATTACAAGAAGATGATGAGTTAAGAGCGAAAATGACTAATTTATCTCAAAAACTAGAAGCCTTGGAAATGAAAAAACTTAAGCAAGTATCTGTTGTAAACTCTAGTGATCAAATATGTGAATTTGTGCATTGTCAGGACATCCTGCTGGGGAATGTCCTGCTTTCAAAGAAGTCTTAATTGAACAATCAAATGTTGTTCCAACTTATACTAAACCATATTCAAATCCATATTCTGAAACTTACAATCCAGGATAGAGAAATCATCCGAATTTTAGTTAAAAATATACACAACCTACAAATCAAACACAAAGTCTACAACAGCCACAAAATCAATCACAATATCAACCGTATCTACCTCCACAAAAAAGAACTCTGGAAGACACTATGAATCAATTTATTCAAAGTCAAATAAATTTCAACACTCAAACAAATCAAGCATTCAATGATTTTAAAGCTCAAACTTCACAGAGTATTGAAGATATTAAAAGTCATCTAGCTAAGTTGACTCAGTCTTTAAGTACTACAAAAAAAGGAAAGTTTTCATCTCAACCTAAACCTCCACAAAGTCAAAATCAAACTAATTTTGTATCATCTGAAGCCTCGCCAAGTCAAGTACAAGCAGTCATGACATTGAGAAGTGGTAAGGTAATTGATAAAACTATTAAACCCAAGATTCCAAAACAAATACGTAAATCAATTTCTGTAAATGAACCACTTGAATCTGAACCTTTAATCGAAAAACAATCAGAAACACAAATTCAAAAAGATTCTTCATGCCCTATTCCTTTGCCTTTTCCTCAAAGAGTCAAGAAACTTTTATCTGAAAAATATCAATCTGACATTCTTGAGTTATTTAAACAAGTAAAAATTAACCTTCTTTTGTTGGATGCAATAAAACGAGTTCCGATTTATGCTAAATTTTTAAAAGATCTTTTCACGATAAAAGGAAGAACTAATGTACCAAAGAAAGCATTTTCAACAGAACAAGTTAATACTATAATACATAAAGACACACTTCTTAAGTACAAAGATCCGGGTAGTCCTACAGTCTCATGTCTCATTGAAAATTTTCAAATTGGACAAGCCCTACTAGATCTTGGATCCAGTTGTAATTTAATGTCATATTCAATATATATGCAATTAGGATTAAGTGAATTAAAACCTTTCAATGTTAAACTGCAACTAGCAGACCAANATGTCTCATTGAAAATTTTCAAATTGGACAAGCCCTACTAGATCTTGGATCCAGTTGTAATTTAATGTCATATTCAATATATATGCAATTAGGATTAAGTGAATTAAAACCTTTCAATGTTAAACTACAACTAGCAGACCAATCAATAAAAACTCCACGAGGAATTATAGAAGATGTGATTGTCCAAGTTGATCAATTCTATTTTTCAGCAGATTTTATTGTTATAGAAACGGAGCCATGTTGTGAAGGATGTTCATTTGAATACATACCTCTAATTTTAGGTCGAACATTCCTAGCTACATCAAATGCGTTGATTAATTGTAAGAACGGAAATATGAAAATCTTTTTTGGAAACATGACTTTGGAATTAAATATTTTTAAAAGTGCAAAATGACCTAGAGAAAAAGAAGAAGAAATATATGAAGTAAATCATGTTGAAATAATAAGTCATGTTGAAAAAATAACCCAAAGTTTTTTTGAAAAGAACTTTCTGGAAAAAGAGTTATTAGCATTAGAATCAATACCTGAAACCGAATCTAAAAATACATATGCCAAGGATCTAAAATGCGAAGAATTGTTACCAAAACTTATAGAATTTAATGTCAAAGTTTTTAAGCCAGAATTAAAACCTCTTCCAACCAACTTAAAATATGTATTTTTAGCAGAAAATGAAGTTTATCCAGTTATAATATCGTCAAAATTATCTGAAATTCAGGAAAAAGAACTAACAAAAGTTTTAAAAAATCATCAAAAGCGTTATTGGATGGACAATAACAGATATAAAAGGTATAAGTCCACTTCTATGTACTCATTGTATCTATTTAGAAGACGACGCTAAACTATCCCGTCAAATACAAAGAAGATTGAATCCCCACTTAAAGGAAGTAGTTCGTACTGAAGTACTAAAGTTGTTAGATGCAAATATTATTTATCCTATATCTGATAGTAAATGGGTTAGTCCTACACAAGTAGTTCCAAAAAAATCTGGTGTTACAGTCATAAAAAATCAAGAAAATGAGTTACTCCTGATGCGTACAGTCATAGGTTGGCATGTATGCATTGACTATCGAAAACTAAACTCTCTCACAAGAAAGGATTACTTTCTGTTACCATTCTTAGATCAAGTTTTGGAAAGAATAGCGGGGCATGCATATTATTGTTTTCTAGATGGATATTCTGGTTACAATCAAATTAAAATTTCAATAGATAATCAAGAAAAAACTACTTTTACATGTCCGTTTAAAACTTTTGCTTATAAAAGAATGTCTTTTGGGTTATGTAATGCCCCAGCTACTTTTCGGCGTTGCAGGCTAAGTATATTTAGTGATATGGTAGAACGATATCTACAAGTTTTTATGGACGAATTTTCAGTATAGGGTAATTCATTTCTTTTATGTTTAGAAAATCTTGAAAAGTATTGATTAGATGTGAGGAAACAAACCTTGTCTTAAATTGGGAAAAATGTCATTTCAAAGTTACACAAGGTATTATTTTAGGTCACATAGTTTCTCAAAAAGGAATTGAAGTTGATAAATCAAAAATTGATTTAATAGCTAATCTTCCTTCACCAAAAATCGTAAAATATGTTCGGTCTTTTTTGGGTCACGCTAGATTTTATCGAAGATTCATTAAAAATTTTAGTTCAATATCGAGACCAATTTGTAATCTTTTATGTCGAGATATAATCTTTGAATGGAATGATGCATGTTGGTTAGCATTTGATAAATTAAAAAATATGCTGATTTCTGCACCTATTATGCAACCTCCTGATTGGTCTTTACCT
Source organism: Ilex paraguariensis (assembly GCA_963454935.2). Lineage (NCBI taxonomy): Eukaryota > Viridiplantae > Streptophyta > Magnoliopsida > Aquifoliales > Aquifoliaceae > Ilex > Ilex paraguariensis. Next base: position 307,142 of record CAUOFW020007569.1, read on the forward strand.
TTCGAATTAATGTGTGATGCAAGTGACTATGCGGTAGGAGCTGTATTCGGTCAAAGAAAAGAAAAAAAATCATATGTTATTTACTATGCTAGCAAAACTTTAAATGGTGCACAAATGAACTATTCAACCACAGAAAAATAATTACTTGTTATTGTGTTTGCATTAGATAAATTTCGATCATATCTGATTGGATCGTCAATTGTAGTGTTTACAGATCATGCAACTTTAAAATATTTGCTTACTAAGAAAGATGCTAAACCACGTCTCCTACGATGGATTTTATTACTTCAAGAATTTAATCTTATCATAAAAGATAAGGAAGGAGTAAAGAATGTGGTAGCAGATCACTTGTTAAGATTAAATTATGAAGTAAAAGAAGAACCAGTTCCGATTAGAGAAACCTTTCCAAATGAACAATTTTTAGCAATAACCGAAGTACCATGGTATGCAGATATAACCAATTATCTAGCTACTAGTACTTTCCTTCTAATTATATCTGGTTTGATAGGAATAAGTTCCTAAGTGAGGTACGTAATTTTTTCTGGGAAGATTCTTATGTGTTTAAATATTGTAAGGAGCAAATAATAAGACGTTGTGTGCCTAATCATGAAATCCATCAGGTAATTTAGTTTTGTCACTCTGAAGCTTGCGAAAGTCATTTTGCTTCAAAGAAAATCACTGCTAAAATTTTACAATGCGGATTTTATTGGCCAACACTTTTTAAAGATGTTCATATCTTTTGTTTAAATTGTGACAGGTGTCAAAGAATGAGGAATATTTCAAAAAGAAATATGATGCCTTTGAACCCTATTTTAATTATTGAAATTTTTGATTGTTGGGGCATCGATTTTATGAGACCATTTCCTTCATCCTTTGGATANTTAAATTGTGACAGGTGTCAAAGAATGAGGAATATTTCAAAAAGAAATATGATGCCTTTGAACCCTATTTTAATTATTGAAATTTTTGATTGTTGGGACATCGATTTTATGGGACCATTTCCTTCATCCTTTGGACATCTGTATATTTTGGTTGCAGTTGACTATATTTCTAAATGGGTAGAGGCAATTCCATGTAAAAATAACGACCACAGAACAGTGATTAAATTTTAAAAAAAAATATTTTATCCCGATTTGGAATTTCTTGAACAATCATCAGTGATGGTGGATTACATTTTTGTAATAAAATTTTTGAGAATCTTATGAAAAAATACTCAATTTCACATAAAATATCCACTCCATATCATCCACAAACAAGTGGTCAAGCTGAATTAGCTAATAGGGAGATAAAATAAATTTTAGAAAAAACAGTAAATCCAGATCGTAAGGATTGGTCATTGAGATTGACTGATGCGCTTTGAGCTTACCGTGCTACATATAAGACTATTCTAGGAATATTTTCTTATCGGTTAGTTTATGGTAAACCATGTCATTTACCTATAGAATTAGAACATAAAGCCTATTAGGCAATCAAAATGATGAATTTTGATATGGATAAAGCTGGAATATCACGTAAACTTCAAATCAATGAGTTAGAAGAATTAAGAAATAAAGCTTATGAAAATGCAAAAATTGTAAAATCCAGAACCAAAATATTCCATGTCAAGAATATTATGCAAAAAATTTTTAAACCATCTCAAAAAGTTCTGTTATATAATGCAAAGTTTCGTTTGTTCCCTAGAAAACTAAGATCTAGATGGACAGGACCATATATAGTCAAGCAAGTTTTCGACTATGGGGCAATTGCAATTGAAAACCCAGTAACTGGGACTATCTTCAAAGTAAATGGACAAAGACTTAAGTCATACTATGATAGATTCACACAAGATGTAACTTTTGTGCTACTTTTTGATCTAATCTATGTGCACTAAATATATATTGTTGGTTGTTTGTAAGTAAAAATACTAATTATGTGTAATTTATTTGACAGATTAAACCTCCTACATAAAAGCCAGATATCCTAATCTCTGAAAGACAACAGATTCCTGGTTTTTATTTTACTATCAATGCTGGCTATTATTGTATTTACATTTCAAATACTGTTTAATTTAAGATGAGAAAATGTGAATGTTAATTTAAGTTTTGTGTTTACAATAGTAATTGTAATTTAAGAATTTAGGTTTATCTTTGTGACTGGTAGACGTTAAAGAACCGGATAGAGAGTCAACTTGCAATAATTTTTTGAGTCATCTTTAATCTTTTTCTAAAAAAATCTGAAAATGGACAAAAAATTATTTTGATTAAGTTTAGTTTTATTACTTCATTTTTTGAAATATATACATACATTGATCATGCAAAAAGCTAAATATGTCATAAATTTAAAAATTTTTGAAAGCCAAGCACGACCCATGTGTGGAAAAAGTACATATGCTAAATACCGATGAGCAAATCGTCTTTGTGCTTGTGTAAAATGTGGTCGTACAAAATATTTGAGACAATATAATAAGTGTGCGGAACCAATTTTAGGATGAGCGTCTGATCGTTTACGGTGGATTAGGTATGGGCAGAGTAAGGATTATCCTGAGACGCCATTCTATTCTACCCCAATGTTAATAAGCTACGTGAGAAATGAAGTTAACAGTATCACTAGTATTACTGAGCCAGATAGTTCTGATACTAACTAAATATGATCAATAAGATGTATAGTTTTGTAAATATATGTACATAGTTATAAATAACTGTAAATAACTATAGAATGAAGTAGGAAAATTAGTAAATATAAAAATAACGAATAAAAAGAATAATAAACCCAATTCTTTTGAGAAAAAAAAAAGAGTGGTTAGCAAAGTTTTGTAGAATGGATAGTTAATTTTGTAAATTGCAGGAAATACAGGAAAAAAAGCAGAATTCCAGAAAATCAGAGAAGTAGTTTGCAGTTACAAATCAGAAACCAGTCAAGAAAAACAAAATATGGATTTAAGACGACAAACAAGAAGGTCTTCAAGCCAAGCACGAAGGAATTGATCTCCGCAACCTAAGGCACCTTCACAACAACCTCAACTGGGAAATATCTTCAATGAGGTGATGTTTGAAAATTTTGAACAACAACTCTGGTATGATATTAATTTTCTGACTAAAACTATTATTTCAGAAAGAACAGTGATATATGAAGATTTTGAGAACATAGGAATAAAAAAAATTCTCCATGCAAGAGGATGGTTACATTATGTTAGGTTATCTGTTCCTGCTTATGACTGCTTAGTTCGTAAATTTTACAGTAATGCTGAAATTAAAGGGAAAAGACAATTGCGTGTATTTGTTCGGGGAATGGTTTTTCAAGTTACACTGGCTACTATAGCCGATTTTATTTAAACCCATGCAAAGACCACCCAACCCACAATATCCATACATTGAACTACCTGATTTACATGAGGTAGGAAAAGAATTAACAGGAAATTCACAATTTGCTTGGGGACGCCCAAATAATTACATTAAATAAGGAGATCTAACAGACAAATACCAGATTCTGAATATGATAACAGTGTACATTTTGTTACCCCGAGCCCAAAAGAATCAAATTTTTATTGAGCAGACTTATTTCTTATATGCATTTGGGATGGGACACACAATTGACCTGCCGAACTTAATCATAGACCAAATGATACTCACTGTGGATAGAAAAAAACTCATACTCCCATATGCTATGTTAGTTTCTCAGCTATGCAGGAATGAGGGCGTGATCATTAATCCAATATGGACGACAGTGAATCATCCTGGAGTATTGGGTAAAACTTAATTAAAAAAGAGTCATGGAGGACAACTGAAAAACCAACAAGGAATACCTTCACCACAAGAAGAGGAACCATTTTGGGTACCTGAAGAATTGATATCACAAAAACAGCAACCACAAGAGGATCAACTATACATCCCAATGGATGACAGAACTGATAGATGCATCTTACTAGAGGTGGAGAACAGTATTACTCAGATCAACCAACGCATAGATGAATATGAACAAAACCAAGCTGAGATTTTGAAGCTACCTCAAGATCGTTTCGGAGAAGGATCTTCTACTTCCTAAACATACTGGAGATTCTACAAAGCAATTTGTTATCTTTCACTCATCTTTTACATTACGCACTTTTACTTTATGCACTTGAACTTTTAAATATTTTATATTTTGAACATATTTATGTGTTTTAAATTTGTTTGTGTTTTAAACTAATTTATTTGTGAAAATTTTAAGTTAGGAAGACTAGTTCATATGATTCATAGTTAAATTAAATTAATATTCCTATGTTTTATAAAAAATAGCCTTAATTTGATCACGCGGGATTTTCATACTTTAGTTGTATATTATCTTAATATTTTTGTTTAAACTTAATCTTATAGAGCACGATTAGATTTCTTTATTTCAAAAATCTTGTGAAATATTACACTCTTTACATATTTAGTGAAGATGTATAACCAATTGAAGAATTTGAGCCAATCTTTCTTGGAGAAATATTCTACATTTACTCAAATAAACATCTTCGATTCTACGGTAAACTTTCTTTAAATAATCTCATTAATTTTGTCTTGATTAGTACTTGTTAGATTATATTATTAGTATTGTCCTTGAAATTATTTTATGTAAGATTGATACAGATGAATAATTTCTTGAAAATGATCTTAGGCCATGTTTGATTAATCTCGAGCCTTAACTATTTCTTTTATAAAATTATATCCTTAGTCAACCATGACTGAGCCTAAAAGAGTATAAAGTCTTTTCATGAAACCCGAAAAATATCCGAGCCAAATGNAGAGTATAAAGTCTTTTCATGAAACCCGAAAAATACCTGAGCCAAATGAAAATATGTTAAACCTACATTTGCTACATAATTTTCTTGCAACCTCTTTTAAATCAGCGTGATATAGAAAAGGTGAAGAATGTCTTATTTTTTTTTTTAAAAAAAAAAATCTTGGCTATTTAAAGCAAAAGAAAAAGAAAAACCAATGAAAAGTTGAAAAAAAAGAAAGAAAAGAGCCAAGAAAGTGAAAAATGAGAAAAATAAAAAGAAAGAGTAGACAAAATCTCTATAGAATGAGGTGTGCCACAATACTAAAAATAGGGTAGCTTTTGAATCCTATAGATGTCATTTCTTAAACCCTAAAACCAATGGCCACATTACAACCTAAAGAAACTCCTTTTTGATTCCAGAAATCATGCATCTATATTAATTATATCTTATAAAAGGAGAATGTTGATGATATGTTTGGTATCGTGTTGATATCCAGTCATGAGATTATGTCAAACTCAAATTTTATTCAAATATCAGTTCTTCAAATACTTACATGTGATATTATTTGCTTTGTTAACAATATTCCAATCACATGTAACTCATGAGAATAGTCAGTATAATGAATATGTATTATTTGCTGAGTGTATTCCAGGAAAGGATTGACATCAAAACTATCATAAATGATGGTAATATGTCTTGAGTGATTTTTGAAACAAAAGAAATCATCACACACACACACAAGTTTGTATAAAAATATATAGATAATATTACAACTAACGTATGTTACTCTTATAGTGATCAGAAAAGGAACTATCCTAGCAAAACAGAAGGAATATTAATTTAATTATTTTTGTGCAAAGTATAAATTATAAACTCCTAACTACTAAAGTTTGTAGGTAACTTCAATAGAAACCTTCACGAGACAAAACTCATCTATTAGGGATCACCTAGAGGTTTAACGGCTTATTGCNTTGTGAAAAGTATGAATTATAAACTCCTAACTACTGAAGTTTGTAGGTAGTTTCACTGAAAACCTTCACGAGACAAAGCTCGTCCACTAGGGATCACCTAGGGGTTTAACGGCTTATTGCATATGCTAAATGCAATCGTGAAAAAATCTACGAAAATAATTTTACTTCTGTTTATGTTTTATTTTGTGAAATAGTTTTTATAATCTATATTTACTAGGGACTAGTAAAGTTTAAGTTGGGGGGTGTGATTAACCCNAAACCTTCACGAGACAAAGCTCGTCCACTAGGGATCACCTAGGGGTTTAACGGCTTATTGCATATGCTAAATGCAATCGTGAAAAAATCTACGAAAATAATTTTACTTCTGTTTATGTTTTATTTTGTGTTATAATCTATATTTACTAGGAACTAGTAAAGTTTAAGTTGGGGGTGTGATTAACCCTAATTAGTGTGTAAATCAAATAATTAAGTAATCAATTTTGTAAGATAAAACAACTAAACATTATAAATTATAGTTTGTGCATAAATGAAAGTTTTAAATACTTTATGTTTAAATTTCAGGGTCAAATGCAGAAATACTGGAAAATACAAGGCAATTTTGCAAGACTTGAAACTACGAGGGACTAAAGTGTAATAAAGAAACATGGACAAATCAGAAGGCAGCAAGTGGCAACTCAAGAACAAGACACCAGCACCACTGCAAGACTTAACCTTTAGGAAGGTTATGGTAGGGGTTAGGACCCCGCGACACACCACCACCACTGCAAGGCTTGACCATTAGAAAGGGTGAGGTGGGGGTTAGGATCCCCCTTTGGCCGAAATCTTCATGCTCCCCAATAAATAGGGGTCGTGCCTTTATTCTTCAAGCATGCTAACTCCAAGCCTTCACAAGAAGTCTCCCTCACCTCAAAAGACCAGCCGGACACTATAGTTTCAAAGAGAGAAATCCTCAGAGGAAGAAAAGAGAGAAAGAAAAAGAAAAAGAATCTTTGATAGTCGGTCCGTTTGTTACTCTGTATTTCTACATTTTTGTAGTATCTTTCTATTCGGATAGTTGAATTGCAACCACTTTTTTTTTCTTGAATGATATTAAAGGTGGTTTTATTTCAATTGTTCCTTGTGAAAGAAGTTTTATTTTTAGTTGTAATGAATACTACCCACACTCCTTGCTTGTTTGTAGCAATATAGTGTGAGTAGTCGTTTATACCCTCCAGTGCAAGGGGAACATATGTATATTATTGTTTAGATTATAGAAATACTGATGCCTTATTTATATTATATTTATTTATGTATTATATGCTTAATGCGTGATATGGTGATGTGCATAATTCTGGTGTTGTGCCTTGAATTATGTCCTCAGTGTATCATAAGACCCGCCGGTTAAACAACCACGGCGTTCCTACCGGTCTGGCTTGTCCTCCACCGGAATGCTGAGGATGTTCTATTGATGTGTGGTACAGAACCTAAATGATCCTCATGAATGGCTTATCCTTCTGGGTTATTAGGGTTATTTAAATACTATATATAACTATATTGCTAGTCTAACAACCACGGCGTTCCTACCGGTATGGCTTTTCCTCCACCGGAATGCTAAGGGTGTTTAACTGGTATATATATATATCACAGATGACCGATTGGGTAATTCAAGCGTTCCTCATGAATGGCTCAACCTTTTAGTTTACTTGAATTAGTCAATTGGTAAGTCTATAGCCAGCTTTCCTAAAAAGTTGTTGTGTTATGCTATAATACCACCAGTTAACCTAAGACGTGGTTGTGTTATGGTTTATTATGTATGCACTTAGAATCATGAGATCAAGTGAATAACTTAAGTATTCCTTATGAATGACTTGTCCTTCTGGTTTGCTTGTGTTAATCAATTGAAGTGGATATAACCAGTTAACCTAAGACGTGGCTATGTTATGATTTATTACCCTCAGTTAGCCTAAGAAGCGGCTGTGCTATGGTTTATATACATCAGACCAACCGGTTGACTTGCCAATAAAATGGAAGTTAATCTTGGTATGGTAGCATTTCCAGTATCTTTTATATAAAATGCATATGGGACCCTTAAATCGAAAGGTATCTTTTATATTCTTGTCGTTAACATATTTACTTACGCAATTGATTTATTTACTTATGCAATTTATTTGTTTACTTATGCCCATTATTTAAGTTATATTAGCTGTCAAGCTAAGCTCACTTCACAAGCTATTAAACATCATACTACTTCAAACAACAACTTTATTATTATTTTTTATTTTAACTACTAAATTAGTAAATTCTTCGTGGGATCGATACTTGGACTTAAAATTGAGAAAACTACAATTTGACCACTTATACTTTGGTGTATAATATATTATAATTCAGACCACTAAAAAGTGCGAATCAAGTTTTTGCCAGCCCCCAAGATGCAGAAGATGGCAACTCGTATATATAGGCAAAGGTGAAGTAGGAGGTGGAGGATAACCTTGAACTGCCTAGAGCCACCGTCTGAATAGTCCTTGTTTGCTGGTGGAGCTTCCATGACATTCTTGCATGTTCTTATTGTTGAATTACACTTGCCTCGTTAGTTTATTTAAGCTTTGATAGATTGTTCCTCCTGATTTTTGGCAATTCTGCACAAAAAACCCTAAAATTTTTAATAGTACACACATAAACCATAGTTTATGCACAAACCCTAATTTACTATTTTTAACTATTTTATCTTACAAAGTTAACTTATTTAACTATTTAATTCACATACTAATTAGGGTTAATGAGAAACTAAAGTTGATAAGTCAAAAATTGATTTAATAGACAATTTCCCTCCACCTAAGACTGTAAAAGATGTTTGATCCTTTCTAGGTCATGCATGATTCTATAGAAGATTAAATATTTTAGTTTAATATCTAGACCAATGTATAATCTTGTATGTCAGGATCTACCATTTGATTGGTATAATGCATTTCAATCAGAATTTTATAAACTTAAAAGCATGCCTATTTATACATCAAATATGTAACCTTCTGATTGGTCCTTACCTTTAAATTAATGTATGATGATAGTAATTATGCTGTAGGGGCTAGTTTAGGCCAAAGAAAAGATAAGCGACCATATATGAATTACTACGTAAGCAAAACATTGATTGATGCACAAATGAATTATTCCACCATAGAAAAAGAATTGCTTGTTGTTTGCTTTAAATAAATTTTGATCATATTTAGTTGGATCCTCAATTGTTGTGTTTATTGATGATGCATCTTTGAAATATCTACTTACAAAGAAATATGCTAAGGCACGTCTCCTATGATGGATACTATTACTTCAGGAATTTGATCTCATTATCAAAGACAAGAAAGGAGTCGAAAATATGGTAGTTGATCATTTATCAAGGTTAAATTATGATATAAAATAGGAGTCAATGCCAATCAAAGAAACTTTCCTTGATGAGCAATTATTTGCAGTAACAGAGGTACCATGGTATGCAGATATAACCAAATATTTAGCAACAGGTACCATTCATTTTCATTATACTTGAACCTATAAGCATAAATTTTTAAGAAAGGTATGCAATTTCTTTTGGGAAGATCCCTATGTGTTTAAATACTGTAAAGATCAGATAACAAATTGTTGCGTACCCGATCATAAAATAGGCCATGTAATTTCATTTTTCCATTCTAAAGCCGGTGTTCATTTTTCCATTCTAAAGCTGGTGGTTTACATTTTTCTTCAAAGAAAAATTTTGCTAAAATTTTGTAGTGTGCATATTATTGGTCCAACCTTTGCAAGTATGTACATGTTTTTTTGTCTAAATTGCGACCGATGTCAAAGGAGGGGAATATTTCAAAAAGAAATGTGATGCCTTTAAATACTCTTTTGATTATTCAAATTTTTTTTTGTTGGGGCATTGATTTTATGGGACCATTTCTCCTTTCTTTTGAATATAAGTACATTTTGGTTGCCATTGATTATGTTTCTAAATGAGTTAAGGCCATTCTTTGTCGAAACAATGATCACTAGTTTATATGCTTTGGGCTTACCGTACTAAATATAAAACTATTTTGGGAACGTCTCCTTATCAGGTGGTTTATGGTAAACCATGTCAGTCATGTCTGGAATTGGAACATCGAGCATACTAGGCAATCAAAATGATGAATTTTGATACAGACAAAGTAAGTGCATCCTGCAAACTACAGATTATTGAATTGGAAGAATTGAGAAATGAAGCTTATGAAAATGCAAAGATTGCCAAGACCAGAATGAAAATTTTTCATGACAAAAATATTATGCGGAAGTCCTTAGTACCATCTCAAAAAGTTATGTTATAAAATTCAAGGCTCCACCTATTTCTTGGAAAGTTAAGATTAAGGTTGAGGGTCCATACATTGTCCAAAAAGTTTTTGAACATGGGACAATTGAAATTAAAAATCCATTAATTGAAAATATTTTCAAGGTGAATGGTCAAAGGCTTAATTATGATGGATTTGTTCAAAACGTGGATTTCATTCAACTAATGGAACCACATTATGTGCCTTAAAAAGTGAATACTTGATTGTAAAAAGTAAATATTAATTGTTTTATCGTTTGTTTTGCATATTATGGTTTTGCACTATGGATGTCTTTCCAATCCATCTGACCTATGAATAAGGGTTGGTACATTAAATTTATAACTCATCTACTTTCGTATTCAAACTAATATAGACACATGATATTCAACTAAAAAATTAGAAAGAACTAATGTAGAAATTGAAAGATGGTTTATTGTAAAACCTAGGTAAATTTGAATTTTTATGAAAAAGGGTAAAATGGTAATTTATCATTATGATACGGGTTGAAAAACCAAATTTTTCTAGAGTTTTCATGATGAAACAGACCTCACCTTTGGATTCATCTCACAAAATTTAGTTACCTAGGTAAATTTCATTGAATATCGAGACAGTCAGATTTTTTGCGTTTTACGAGGCGATCGAGTGTGTGACCTAAAAACGGGATATAGAATTAAATTTTGAAATTTAGAAAATAATTTAAAGGAAGTTCATACAAAAATTTTTGAACTTGAACTAGGGCAAAATTTAATCGTTTCTGGACAAAATCGGACCCGGGAATGGTGAACGTGTGGCACAAGGAGGGCCAAGCTTCTAGAGAGCATAAAAAGGGGAAGAAAATCAGATTTTCTTCCCCCCAAAGCTCTGTTGTGGTTCCTAATAGAGAAAGATATAAAAGAAGAAAGGGAAGCTCCACATTCTCTCTACGATCTACGCCTCCACGTTGCTCGAATTAACACGAGCCAAGAATTAAAGTTGTTCTACTCGTCGAGAGCTACAAAATCATACCAAAAAGGATGGGTTTCACTAAAGTTCCAAAATTGAGCTTGGATTTTCTCCCTAATTGGGTTTATTTCCACACTAGGGTTGTGATATGAAATGGGTAGGTTGTTAGAAATTTATAACACTTGCCTATTGTGGTTAATTTGATGAAATGGGTAGAAATCAATTCTAGCTTTAATTGGTGTATAGAAATTGCTAGGTTGCAATTTCATGGAAAATGATGTTATGTGGGTATGTGTCAAGGGGTTAAATTTCTCACCAAATTTCTGCCTCGTGACACCACTGAGATCCAACACTCAGCCTCAGCCAAGAACTCAAAACACTCACAAAAATGCACAGAGGAACAGAGCAGAGATAACATGCAAACTCACACACAACACACAAGCTTTATAGGCCAATGGCCAAACCTTTCTTTCTTAGTAAAGTATAAGGAAACTCAGTCTTGAGTCTGCTTACAAAAACGTGCACAACTCTCTTGGTTGCACTACAGATCCATACATGCCTATTTATAACATTCTGGGTGGCAATTACAAGCCCAACTACCTAGGCAACTACATACAATTCAAATCCGCCCACAAGTCTATTGAGAATAGCTGACCACCTTCAACCACTCCCTCTATTGTTGATCAGAAGTTTCAATTGGTTACTGACCCAGCCATCAACTACCTATAACTTCTCTACATGTTGTGTGCACATGACAGAGACTGCCACATGTTGTGCACCTGCTAGCAATTGCAGTGAACTGCCGCCATCTGTAGGGCACATGCCCAACGTCCTCACATGTTGTACATGTGCCTTCCTCACGAGGCACATGTTGTGCATTCGTGCCTAGCCATGGCCCAGCCGATGGCTTAGTCCTCTAAGCTACCATTACCCCACAATTTAAGCCACTTGGCTACCTTGCTTGCATGCTGACTTGTGCCTGCGAGCCCATGTGCATAGACTGCCTCCCTTAGCCATGCATGGGCTTCTGCCAATTTGGCTAAGGCATGGGCGCCTTTAGGTGAGGCTGCCTCATCCCAATTCCGCCATCGAGCTAAAGGGGTAACAAACCACCACCACTAGAAGAGCTCAACGTCCTCGTCGAGAGGTTGTCCCAATACTCCTTGATATGTTTCTCGAACTACCAAAGAGTCACATCTCTTTCCCAACTCGCGTCTACCTTAAAACCACCTTTCCAATGCACCAGAAAATCAATCCTGCGATTCTTCTTACTCTGACCCATGGTCCAGTGAGAAAAAATCTTATCGACTTCTTTCTCAATCTATTTCCTGATTATAGAAGGAGCTTTTCTAACTTGTTTTCTTCTAGCATTTAGCAAGTCTTCCTAAAAAGGCTTCAAAAAAGTCACATGAAATGTTGGGTTACTTTTCAATTGATCAGGTAGCTTCAAGCGTTAGGCAACATTCCCGACCTTCTTTATCACTTCGAATGGGCCATCGTATTTTTGGAACATGCCCACGGTGTACTACCTTGCTGTTGAACCTCTTCCATATTGCAGGAGTCAATTTCAGCAAGATAATATCACTAACTTAAAATTCCAGTGGTCTGCGGCCTTGATCAACCTACTTCTTCATTCGACGGGTAGCTTTAGCCAAGCTGTCCTTTGCATCGTCAAGCAGTTCCTACTTGGCACAGGTAAAATGATAAGAAACAAGACATTTTCATTCAGTCCTCTACTTCATCACTTCCTGAGGAGTAAGTGGTTGTTGTCCTATAGCCAACTCACTAGGATTCATTCTTGTTTCTGAAGATCTGTGCAAGTTGTAGAAAAATTGGGCAGTATCCACAAGCTCTACCCAATTTTTTTGACTTGCAATGACAAAGTGTTGTACGTAGTCCTCCAGCAAGGCATTGATCTGTTCAGTCTATTTGTCAGTCTGGGGTTGACTCAGTGTAGAGAAATTTAACTCAGAACCCATAAGATTGAACAGTGCAGTCAAGAATCTGCCAATGAATCTAGTGTCACGATCATTGACTATATCTTTCGACAATCCAAAGTACATCATCATGTACTTTATTAAACATCTTTGCACTAACATTCGTAAGGCAAGCATGAGGTACAGGAAGAAACACCGCATACTTGGAGAAATGATCGACCACCACTAAGATCGACTGCATGCCTTCAACCTTTGGCAGGTTGCATATGAAATCCATAGAGGCTGACTGCCACGGTCCGTCAGGAATGGGCAGTGGCTGAAGCAAGCCTACTGCCTTCTTCTTCTCTACCTTGTCAAGTTGGCATACGAGACAAGTTCTAACATAGCCTCAACATCTTCTTCTATCTTGGGCCAGTAATAGGAACGAGCCAGCAATGCAAACATCCTTTGAACTCTGGGATGTCTAGTGATTAGTAGTTAAAACTAGCATCTTACTATTCCTTTGTATGACTAATTGTGGTTCAATAGAGTTTTAGTGATGGCATTTTGAAGAAATATTGTACAAGGGCCTAAAGTCAATGCATATCAAACTTTTATGCAACAACCGCACATTCTGGAAGAAAATTGGAGAAGCTTGAAATAAGGTATGAACACTCGAACAAGACTGCTGAGAACATGATACATGGCGTGTTGCAGCTAGAAGAAAAACAAAAAGGTACTTGAGTACGACGTTCGAATGCTAACTAACGTTCAAATGCTGACTTGAAACACTTGAGGACCCCCTAAAGAGTGTGTTATTTCATATGGCATGTGGAAGTTGCTCTCACAGAAGAACAAAGGCCACTTGAGTGGGAAGTTCAAACCCCATCCAGCATTCAAACGCCCATCAAAGAAGACAGGAGATCACGTTCGAATGCCAACTAACGTTTGAACATTGTCCCCATATAGGCTGCATAATGGTTGATATTCTATCCAGACCTTGGGGCTTTCACTGAACTTTGAAGACCTTGCACTTTTCTTTCACACTTCCTTGTCCCCTCCTCATTGCCTATAAATACTCCCATTATGGGAGCTTCAAAGAGGACTCACACTAGTAGAGCTACTGGTAGAGTTAGACTTATATTTACATTTACTTGCATAGAAGAAGATATATTATCTTTTGGTTGAGATGAAAACCCTCCAAAAGTGACTAGTTTTCTTCTACTTTAATTATTAGTTTTATTTGCTTCCATCGTTTGAGCTTTCTTCTTCCCTTAGAGGAGTGAAACTCTTCCATTTTTTTAAAGCTTTACCAAAGTCGTGAAGGGTGGAACGTGATTCACTTATACTTTATAACTCCTCTATTTGGAGGGATGAGCAACACTCATTTTTCTAGCTTTACCAAAAGCCATGAAGAGTGAGTAATTTCTCATTCACTCTTTAGTAAGAGGTGATAAAAATGTATAAATCATTCAGAAGTTATGTTTGTGCATTTCATTTATGCTTAATTCTTTATATTACACCTGCTTATTGAATGATTAAATGCATCTAGCAAAGTTAAGGTACTTTATACAACCATGGGTGCTTTCTATGACATAGATGACTCTTGCATAGAAAGACGCATTGGTTCTAGGCAAGTACCCCAACTAGATCTTCATGACTACATTTCAATTTTCACCATTACTGTACTTCATTTAAAGAATGAAATACTAATGTAATGGTTGGATGCCTTGTAGAGACACTTGTTTGTTTGTAGATGGTTTGAGTCTCGGCACAGACAATTTGTAAAACCTGAGAAAATTTAAACTTTTTCTGATAAAGGGCAAAATAGTAATTTGTTATTATTATGTGGGTTTAAAATGCATATTTCTAAAGAGCTCAGATGGAGCAACAGACTTCACGGTTGGATTCGTATCACAAAATTGAGTTACCATGTCAATTTTCATCAAATTTTGAGATAGTCAGATTTTACACGTTTTTTGAGACAATTGGATAATGAATGAACTTTCAAAGGTCCCTAAAAATAGAAAGTATAAAATTTTATTTTAATTGAATAAAATTTCAAATAAAATTAATTTAAACTAAAATTAGAATTTAATTAAGTCATTCCGGGTTAAAAACAGACCCGGAAGTGATAAATGAGCGGGGCGATGTGGACCGTGAAATTAAAAGTATAAATAGGAGCCAAATATCTGAAAAATCAGATATTTTCACCCTTTGACCGGCTGTGTTGAGATGTTGGAAGAGAGAAAAGAGAGAGAGAAGAGGGAAAAATTATTTTTCAAGGCTTTTTTCTTCGATCCAAGAAGTTTCGTTGGTCGGAATCCGTCGGACTAAGAGTTAAAGTTGGTTCACACGACAAGGACTATGTGTACGTACCAAGAATGAAGGATTTTACCAAAGATCCAAAGATGGGATTTTGGGAAATCAAAGGTTTTGGGGCTTAGGAGGTGTCCTTGACGTTCTAGTCTTCATCTCACACTCCAAGAGGTAGGGTTTCTCCTACCTTGGTTCACTTTCTTACATTGAGTGTAATATGAATGGGGTAAGGGTATAGAATAACCTAGGTCACTTGACTATGGTTATGAAAATGAGGAAATGGGTGGGGAATTTGGCCTAGACAAAGGCCTAGTTATGTTGGCATAGGAAATTACTTGTATGATTTCATTGGAACTTGATGTTTTGGGCATGCTATATGTTTTATATTATGCCTTATGAATGATGTGGAAAATTCTTGTGTGAGAGCGTGGATTATGTATAACAAGCTTGTGAAATTGTTGAGAACGAATGAATTGCTATATGTTGTTAATATATTAGGATCATGTTGATTTATGGTAATTATATGCAATTGATAAAAATTGTCATGACATATGTGGATAAATTGCTCAATTGGCACTCACTACATATAGAGCATAACATCGATATAGCAATGGTGCACTACATTGCATATGCATGGGGCAAACACATCCATAAGCATGAGTGTGGGTGTGTAAATGCATAGTTACGTCAAACACCATCCTTGGTGGATGACACGTGAGCTCGATACCATTGGACCAAGGTTCAATAGAGTCACACGGTTTCATGAAAAGAAAAAAATTGGGTCGAGGTAGCAAGAAGGGCTAGACTATCCCTCGGGTGAGAGGCCGGTGATTGGATATGCATTCCGTTGGTATAAGAGCCCATGAAGTGTGTCGGTGTATTCGGAACCGTTGGTGGAAGTCCATGAATTCCGTGTTGGTTGGATGCCGTTGGTGTAAGTTCATAAATATCCACCCCAAATAAAGACCCGGAGATTTTTNGTGTATTCGGAACCGTTGGTGGAAGTCCATGAATTCCGTGTTGGTTGGATGCCGTTGGTGTAAGTTCATAAATATCCACCCCAAATAAAGACCCGGAGATTTTTAAATAGCCATTTAGGGGATAATATAAATGGCGGGAGCTAGAAGGGCNATTCCGCGGGTTGATGGGTAATCAACGGACCCCCGGATTTTGGGGTGTCACACTACATATAGAGCATAACATCGATATAGCAATGGTGCACTACATTGCATATGCATGGGCCAAACACATCCATAAGCATGAGTGTGGGTGTGTGAGTGCATAGTTACGTCAAACACCATCCTTGGTGGATGACACGTGAGCTCGATACCATTGGACCAAGGTTCAATAGAGTCACACGGTTGCATGAAAAGAAAAAAAATTGGGTCGAGGTAGCAAGAAGGGCTAGACTATCCCTCGGGTGAGAGGCCGGTGATTGGATATGCATTCCGTTGGTATAAGAGCCCATGAAGTGTGTCGGNAGAAGGGCTAGACTATCCCTCGGGTGAGAGGCCGGTGATTGGATATGCATTCCGTTGGTATAAGAGCCCATGAAGTGTGTCGATGTACGCAGAACCGTTGGTGGAAGTCCATGAATTCCGTGTTGGTTGGATGCCGTTGGTGTAAGTTCATAAATATCCACCCAAATAAAGACCTGGAGATTTTTAAATAGCCATTTAGGGGATAATATAAATGGCGGGAGCTAGAAGGGCTCGGTTTTATATGCATTGGCATTTGCATGTGTTCGGGAGTGAANGGAGATTTTTAAATAGCCATTTAGGGGATAATATAAATGGCGGGAGCTAGAAGGGCTCGGTTTTATATGCATTGGCATTTGCATGTGTTCGGGAGTGAATCTCATTTCATTCATGGCATGGCATGATAAATTCCAATATGGAATACATATATTATTGATTGGCGTGATTACATGATTATATTTGTTGTGTATTGTGTTGCATGTATACATTCATGTGCACGTAAGTGGGGAGTACCCATTGTAGGAAATATTCCACTGGGCATTGACTCACCATATATGGGAACACATTTCAGGTGTGGGATTCATAGCGGTGGAGGACTCGCATTCGGGGCCTCAACGTTGAAGAAAAGTTGGGTTGTCGCTTTTGAAAAGAAGTTTTTGTAAAACTTTTGGTAAAAATTCCATTTGACATGTAAATGTATGGAATATTGTGTAATAGACCTTGTATATATGAACTTGTATGTGAAAAACATTGTTAAGTATGTTTGGGATGAATTTGGAAAGGTTTAAAGTGGATTGGAAGTCAAAAACAGGTGAAAAAGGCAAAATTGGGCAAAGTGTACTGGTACAGTGTACCAGTATAGTCTGGTCCAGAATGAAAACCGAACCGGTACGCATTTTTCAGAAGGTAAACCGTACCGGTACGCAGTACCGATATGTTTTTCCAATCTTTGAATTTTTTTATTTTCATCCAGGGTCTTGGGCTANTTGGTCCAGAAAGAAAACCGAACCGGTACGCATTTTTCAGAAGGTAAACCGTACCGGTACGCAGTATCGATATGTTTTTCCAATCTTTGAATTTTTTTATTTTCATCCAGGGTCTTGGGCTATACATTCTTTAGTTCCAATGCTACAAATGAAAGATAAATGAAAGAACACGGGTTACATTGAACTTCGATAGGATTGGATAAATGAAAGAACATGGGTTACACGTGTGANTACATTCTTTAGTTCCAATGCTACAAATGAAAGATAAATGAAAGAACACGGGTTACATTGAACTTCGATAGGATTGGATAAATGAAAGAACATGGGTTACACGTGTGAGTTATAATCCCGGCAATTGGAAGACTATTGACATGGTGTCGGATCATGCGACAATCACGGGTATTTCCACAAGTTGACGGGTCATCAACGGGAGCCCCGATTTTAGGGGCATCACAGCTTGGTATGAGAGCATAGGTATGTGATTGCCTAGGGCTTGATGGGCATTGGGTCTAGACCATTGCATGTATTGTACATTTCATCTTATGTGCTTACATTTTGCTACATGATTACGTGCTATGTGATTGTGTGAATGATATACATGGTAAATGTATGTGGGAAAAAGGGAAACACTATGGTTAACCTAGGGTTTTGGAAAAAGGGATGAACGGTGTAGTTCAATGTATAAATGTCTATTAGTAGATGGCATATGCACTACTAGTGAGATAAGGAGGAAAATCCCCAAATTTAAAATTTGATCCCTATCTTGGGACACAATGTGAATGTTCGATTGTTATTTGACATGTGTGTAGATGGAAAATCAAGGGAGAGGACACTGAGGCGGTGGGTGGAACAACCAACCACCACCGGCCTTTAACCAATAAGCCTTTGTTGACGCTATTGGTGCGGTGGCGGCTACCATTGCACAAGCAAGTGCAAGTGGGAGCCAAGGGGGTACAAGTCACCTTTAGAAGTTCAAGGCACACCAGCCTCCGATCTTCAAGGGAGGGGAGGATCCTCTAGTGGCTGACCACTAGTTCCGACAAGTGGATAAAGTTTTGCGGGCAATGGAGATAAATTCTGATGCCACAAAGATAACCCTAGCTACATTCTAGCTAGAGGGGGAATCCCAAGTGAGGTGGGATTGGGTGAAAGACTCCAAGAACTTCGAGGCTATGACTTGGGTTGAGTTCAAGGAACTCTTCATGNTATCCATTTGTTTTGTTTGTGCTTTATAACTCAATTAACTCCCGTGTCAACATCAAGTTAATCAAAAGATAAAAATGGACTATGAGAATTAAGCACATGATTCTGATGCCTTTCTNAATTAACTCCCGTGTCAACATCAAGTTAATCAAAAGATAAAAATGGACTATGAGAATTAAGCACATGATTCTGATGCCTTTCTAGAAGTTTATAAGAATTGTCTGTACCAAGACTTAACCCATTTACAAACAAGCAAGTGTTTCTACAAAGAATCCAACCATGGCATTAATGATCCATTCTTTGAATAAAGCGCAATAATAGTGGGGATTAAAAGATTGTCATGAAGAGCTAGCCAGGGTACTTGCATTAAACCAACAGATCTTTCTATGTAGGAGTCATTCGTATCATAGATTGAGCCCTTGCTTATACAAAGTACCTCAACTTTACTAGGTGCATTCAATCGTCCGATGAACAAGTGGAGTATAAAGCATTAAAACATGAAGAAGTTGCACAAACATAACTTTCGGATACTCTTTACATATTCATCACCTCTTACTAAAGAATGAATTAGGAACTACTCACTTTTTATGGCCTTGGCAAAGCTAGAAAAGTGAGTAATACTCATCCATCTAAGTAGAGACGCTACTAAGTAAGGCAACTAAACAAAGAGCTTTTCTTCAATGAAGAATAAGTGAATCACCTTCCACCCTTCACGGCTTTGGTAAAGCTCTAGAATAGTGGAAGAGTTTCACTCTTCTAAGAAAGAAGGATGCTCAAGCAATGGAAGTGAAATACATGAACAATAAAAGTAGAAGAAAGCTAATTGCTTTTGAAGGGTTTCCACCACAACCAAAAGATTAACTACCTCTCTTGATACTTTGTAAGTAAAAGCAAGTACAACTACAAGGGGAGTCTAAGCCTCCATAATGGTTGTCACAACAAGAATCTAATGNAATACATGAACAATAAAAGTAGAAGAAAGCTAATTGCTTTTGAAGGGTTTCCACCACAACCAAAAGATTAACTACCTCTCTTGATACTTTGTAAGTAAAAGCAAGTACAACTACAAGGGGAGTCTAAGCCTCCATAATGGTTCTCACAACAAGAATCTAATGACTTAGCATAAGTAAATGAAATACTTCAACTACAAGGGGAGTCTAAGCCTCTAACATGGTTGATATAGATGGAAAATGAACGCATAAACATGAAATATTCAAGAACTAGATTACTAAAACACTCTTACTTTACAGGATAAAGATTGCTCCCTCCTTTCTCTACAAGAGGAAGAATGCCCCCTTAAGCTCATAACAAGGGAGTATTTATAGGCAAGGAAGGGGAGGGGGGTAGGAGATAGGTGAGGATGAGTGAATAGTGTTTGCCTCCCATGGGAATCAACTATTCTGTAGGGCAGCCNTTACAGGATAAAGATTGCTCCCTCCTTTCTCTACAAGAGGAAGAATGCCCCCTTAAGCTCATAACAAGGGATTATTTATAGGCAAGGAAGGGGATGGGGGTAGGAGATAGGTGAGGATGAGTGAATAGTGTTTGCCTCCCATGGGAATCAACTATTCTGTAGGGCAGTCTGCAGGGGGACGTTCGAATGTTAAGTTTGCCTTTGCTTTGAGGCGTTCGAACGTGAGATGACGTTTGATTTCTTTCACTCAAGTGGCATGGGGTCACTGACTTGGCCTCTGACTTGGTCACTTACATATGCCTTGACATCATTAACTGCACACTTAGCAACTCCTTAGTCACTCAAGACAACATTTGAACGTGGAGTAACGTTCGAACATTGTACTTTAGTACTTCTGGTTCTTCTTTCTTACTGCAACATGTCAGGTTCCAGTGGTGTAGTCTTATCAGGATTCCAAAGGATGTTCGAACGTGGAGTGGCGTTCGAACGTGGTACTCAAGTACCTCAGCGTTTCCCTTTGTTGATTGCAACACGCCATGTCTCAGCAGCTAGTCTTGGCAGGGTTTCAGATGACGTTCGAATGTCCTTGCTTTGTTCCAACCTTCTGCATTTTTGTTCTCTTCTGTGCTGGTGATACATTCAAGTGTGATTTTTGTTGTTCTTGTGCCTTTGTTCAATTTAGTACCTGAAATGTCATTACTTAAACTCCATCAAAGCATAATTAGTCTAAAAAGGCATAGTAAGAATTGTCAACTTTACACACAAATCACCACCCTTTTGTCTTAACTGTTAATAAAGGTGGTTATGTTTCAGTTGTTTCTTGTGAAAGAAGTTTTACAGTCTGTATTTTAATTTTAGTTGTAATGAAAACTACCCGCACTCCTTGCTTGTCTGTAGGAATGGGGCATGAGTAGTTACTTATATCCTCCAGTGAGAGGTGAACATATGTACATTATTGGTTAACTACTGGAAATGCTGATATTTTATTCATATATTTATCTATATATGTATTATACGCTTCGTGCATGATACAGTGATGTACGTAATTTTGATGTTATGCCTGGAATTACGTCATTAGTGCGTCATCAACTTGCTAGTTAAATATCTACAGTGTTCCTATCGGTATAGCCAGTCCTCCACCGGAATGCTGAGGATGTTCTACTGATGCATGATACAAAACTTAAATGATCCTCATGAATGGTTTGTCCTTCTGGATTATCAGGGTTGTTTAACTATTATATATAACTATCATATCAATGACCTAAGTGATCCTCATGAACGGCTTATCCTTCCGGGTTACTAAGATCGTTTAACTGATATACATGATAATATTGCCAATCGAATATCTACGGTATTCCTATTAGTATGGCTAGTCCTCCACCAGAATGTTGAGGATGTTTAATTGGTATATATATATCACAGATGAGACAATTGAACANAAGTGATCCTCATGAACGGCTTATCCTTCCGGGTTACTAAGATCGTTTAACTGATATACATGATAATATTGCCAATCGAATATCTACGGTATTCCTATTAGTATGGCTAGTCCTCCACGAGAATGTTGAGGATGTTTAATTGGTATATATATATCACAGATGAGACAATTGAATAATTCAAGTATTTCTCATGAATGGCTTGTCATTTTGGTTCACTAAAATTAGTCAAATGGCACATCTATAACCAACTAACCTAAGAAGTTGTTTTGTTATAATTTATTATGCACGCACTTACTATGATGAGACAATTGAATAATTTAAGTATTCCTCATGAATGGCTTGTCCTTCTAGTTCACTTGGATTAATCAACTGTCATGAATGCCACCAGTTAACCTAAGAAGTTGTTGTGTGATGATTTATATACATCAGACCTACAGNTTAGTCAAATGGCACATCTATAACCAACTAACCTAAGAAGTTGTTTTGTTATAATTTATTATGCACGCACTTACTATGATGAGACAATTGAATAATTTAAGTATTCCTCATGAATGGCTTGTCCTTCTAGTTGACTTGGATTAATCAACTGTCATGAATGCCACCAGTTAACCTAAGAAGTTGTTGTGTGATGATTTATATACATCAGACCTACTGGTTGACTTGCCAGTAACATGGAAGTTAATTGTTGTAAGGTAGCATTTCCAATATTCACCCAATGAATCGTATATGAGATTCTTAAATTGAAGGATACTTTTTATTATTGTCTTATATCATCTGCAACCAACCATTTAATTATACTAGTTATCAATCTAAGCTCACATCACAAGCTATCACATGTTTTCCTATTCGAATTAACAACTTAACTATTTTTTTTTATTTCCAAATTATTCAAACTTTTCATGGGATCGATACTTGGATTTAAAACTGAGAAAACTATAATTCAACCATTTATACTTGGGTGTATAATATAAATATCAGATCACAAAAAAGTGTGAATCAAGTTTTTGGCGCCGTTGCCGGGGAGTTATGGTAATTTGAAATTAAATAAAATACAAAAGTTATTTATTTGTATTATATGTATAAAAAGTGTGTTTTCCTTAATAGTTTATGTCTGTACATTCATCTGTAAGGTCTATAAATCAGTCATCTCCTTCGTCTCCGTCTTCTTCTTCGTCTTCGTCATCTTTACGNTATAAAAAGTGTGTTTTCCTTAATAGTTTATGTCTGTACATTCATCTGTAAGGTCTGTAAATCAGTCATCTCCTTCGTCTCTGTCTTCTTCTTCGTCTTCGTCATCTTTATGTACACAAGAATCATTTAAGTTAAGTATAGCTAGAAACGTACCTAGGGAAGAACAACCTAGAGAACAAGAAATGGTTCAAAATATTCAACCGTTAAGAGAATATTTACATCTTACACGAACTAATGTCCCATCATGTTTTGCTTTTCCAACAAATGCTCCAAATCTTAATATCAAGCTAGGAACAATATAGTTGTTACCATAGTTTCATGGTTTCAANAACCTAGAGAACAAGAAATGGTTCAAAATATTCAACCGTTAAGAGAATATTTACATCTTACACGAACTAATGTCCCATCATGTTTTGCTTTCCCAACAAATGCTCCAAATCTTAATATCAAGCTAGGAACAATATAGTTGTTACCATAGTTTCATGGTTTCGANAAATGTGATACATAGGACCACGATATGATTAAATGATAAAATGTACACGGATTACACATGTGAGTTATAATTTTGGTTAAGAGGATGCTATTGACGTGATGTCGGGTACTTCTGCGGGTTGACTGGTGGTCAACAATTGAAAAATGACCCCTAGTTTTAGAGGTGTCACAGCTTAGTATCAAAGCTTAGGTATGCGATTTACCTAGGGTTTGATGGGGCATGGGTCTAGACCATTGCATTCATTGTGCACCACATGTTGTGTGCTTAAATTGCTATATGCTATGTGATATGTGCTACATGTTATGTGAAGCATATACACAGTAAAATGTATTTGGAAAAGAGACACTAGGGTTAGAAAACATAACTTTGGGGGTCAAAAAACAAAGGAACAGGATAGTTCAAGGTGTAGATGTCTACTAGTGGGGAGCATAAGCTCTATCAGGGAGACAAGGAGATAAATCTCAAAGTTTAAAATGTGGTCCCTATTTTGGGATACTATGTGAGGCTCTATTGCTATCTGAAATATGTGTAGATAACAAATAGGGGAAGAGGACGCTGAGGCAGAACAATGATCAACCACCACCGGCCTTTGACCAACAAGCCTTCGGGGAGGCTATTAGTGCTATAACTGCTACAATTGCACAGGCTAGTGCAAGTGGTAGTTAAGGAGGATCAAGTAACCTCCAAAATTCAAGGCACACAAGCCTCTGATTTTTAAGGGTGGGGCAGATCCGATGGTAGCCGACCATTGGTTCCGGCAGGTTAGTAAGATTTTAGTGGCAATGGAGATCACTTCCGATGCAACGAAGATAAGGCTAGCTGCATTCTAGCCAGAGGGAAAAGCCCAACTGTGGTAGGATTGGGTANAATGGAGATCACTTCCGATGCAACGAAGATAAGGCTAGCTGCATTCTAGCCAGAGGGAAAAGCCCAACTGTGGTAGGATTGGGTAAAGGACTCTAAGAATTTGGAGGCAATGACATGGGGCGAGTTTCGGGAGCTCTTTATGGACAAGTACTTCTCAGGGGCTGTTCAACAGGCAAAGGCTTGAGAATTCATAGATTTAAGGCAAGGGACAATGAAAATACTAGAATACAAGGCTAAGTTCACTGAGCTAGCCCGTTTTGCTGATGACTACATGGCCACAAACATGGTCAAGGTGAGGAAGTTTGAGGATGGTCTAAAATTATCCATTCGGGGTAAAATTGTGGGCCACTACCTATAAACCTTGGATTCGATGGTTACGACCACCATAGCCATTGAGAGAGAAGTTGAGGACGCATGGAACATCTAGGAAGTGGGTGCTAAAGACAAGATGAAGGAGACAGAGGACTTCTACTCAACAGGGACAGGGTTGTGGCTATTAGGTCCAAGGCCAAGGCCAATCCTCCCAAGGAGGGAGAAATCAGAGGCCTTCCTATCAGGCAAGTCAGAGGACTTGGTATTATTGCCACCAGCCAAGTCACGTGAAAAAGGATTGTCCTCAGAGGCAGAGATCCTAGAGTTATGGGGCGTCTTAGTCTTAGTCATCCATGGGGCAGCCACAAATATCCTTTTTTCCTCCCTACCCCACCATGGGCCAGGGAAGCCAGTACTAGTTCCAGGGTGCTACACAGGCCCCTACCACTTCAAGAATAGGGACTCCGCAATCAGGCCAGATGGGCTAGGGTATACAAGCTGAGACATTGGGGACCTAGGGGCGTGTCTACGCCATCACACCTCAGACTGAGTCAATAGATTGGTTGGTCATTTAGGGTACATTTCTACTCTCTCGCTTATGGGCTAGGGTGTTATTTGACTNACGTCAAATAATGAATTTTTCTGTAAAAGAAGGTGAAACTTTTTATCAACGTTGGGAAAGATTTAAAGATCCTCTCCAAGCTTGTCCACATCATGCATTCAAAAATTGGACGTTGGTTTTTTTTATGATGCCCTTGTAAAACCCGGGTAAATTTAAGCTTTTTATTNCACATCATGCATTCAAAAATTGGACGTTGGTTTTTTTTATGATGCCCTTGTAAAACCCGGGTAAATTTAAGCTTTTTATTAAAAAGGGTAAAATGGTAATTTGTCACTACGGTACGAGTTGTAAACTTAAATTTCTAGACCATGGATGAAAAAATGGATCTCACCGTTAGATTTATCTCGTGAAATCTAGCTACCCTATCAAATTTTATCAAATTATGAGATAGTCATATTTTTCACGTTTTACGAGACAGTCGAGTCTCAGGTGACCCAAAAATGAAATTTTTCATAAAATTTTAAAATTTAGAAAATATTTTAAGGCAAGTTAAAATAAAAATATGTTGAACTTGAATGAGGGTAAAATTTAACCATTTCAGGGCAGAAATGGACCTAGGAAAAAGAAAACACGTGGCGTGTTGTGGGCCAAGTGTTTTGAGGGTATAAAAATGGGAGAAATATCAGATTTCTCCCCATTCTTTAGCTGGTTTTAACGTGAGAGAGGAAGAGAGGGAAAAAGAGGGAGCTCCCCACTTCTCTCTATGATCTACGAAATTCAAGCGGTCGAATTCGCTTAGGCCAAGAGGGAAAGTCATTCTCCTCGACGTGGACTACAAGAGCATACCAATAATCAAAGAGTTTACCGAAGCTCCAAAAATGGGGCTTGAGGAAATCAAGGGTTTGAACTTTATTAGTGTTCTTGAAGGCCTTCTACGTTGATTTCACTTTTCAAGAGGTAGGGTTCCCTCCTACTTAGATTTATTTTATAGCCTAGGGTGTTCGTATGGAATGGGTAGGTGTATAGTTATATAATATCNTTGTGGGCCAAGTGTTTTGAGGGTATAAAAATGGGAGAAATATCAGATTTCTCCCCCATTCATTAGCTGGTTTTAACGTGAGAGAGGAAGAGAGGGAAAAAGAGGGAGCTCCCCACTTCTCTCTACGATCTACGAAATTCAAGCGGTCGAATTCGCTTAGGCCAAGAGGGAAAGTCATTCTCCTCGACGTGGGCTACAAGAGCATACCAATAATCAAAGAGTTTACCAAAGCTCCAAAAATGGGGCTTGAGGAAATCAAGGGTTTGAACTTTATTGAAGTTCTTGAAGGCCTTCTACGTTGATTTCACTTTTCAAGAGGTAGGGCTCCCTCCTACTTAGATTTATTTTATAGCCTACGGTGTTCGTATGGAATGGGTAGGTGTATAGTTATATAATTCCACCTACCTATTGTTATGAAGATGAGAAAATGGGTACATAATGGTTTAAAATAAATTCCTAGCTTGAAATTAGTATATGAAAATTACTTGTGTAATTCCATGAATTTGGTATTATGTGGACATGCTATGTGTTTATATTATGCATTGTGAATAGAGTATGTTATTGACATAGATTGTGTAATAACATGCTTGTGAATTATTGTTGATGCATGTTGTTAATATATTAGCATCATGATAAAGTATGGTAATTATATGCTTAAGATATACATTGTCATGGGATATGTTGATGTGCGATTAAATGGTTCATTTGGCATTCATTGCAGTTTGGGCATGAAGTTGGTATCACATTCATGGGCATTATGCATGAGTGTGGGTGTGTGAGTACATGGTTTAATCAAACACCATACTTGGTGGTAGATGGGTGGGCTCGAAAATGTTGGATTGAATATTTGACTGAGTCGCACATTGCATAAAAAACTTGTGTCGGGTATAACAAGAAGGGTTTGACACGTTCTCAGGTGCAAAACCCGACTTCATGGTTAATACACTCTCCTGAGGTGCAATTCTGAAAAAGTGTAACGGTGTGCGGAACCGGCGGTGAGACTTCAAGAATCCATATACCTAAATAAAGACACATGAACTTGTTTATAAAATAGTCATTAGGTGTGAAACATCAGTGACTGGAGCTTGGAATGCCTTGGGTTTTTCATACATGTAGCATTGCATGGTGTGAAGGGAGCCGAGAAGGCTCGGGATATATTACATGAGTGAATTTCATCTCATTTCATGGCATGACATGGTAGAATTCCAACATAGAATTGCATAAANGCATTGCATGGTGTGAAGGGAGCCGAGAAGGCTCGGGATATATTACATGAGTGAATCTCATCTCATTTCATGGCATGACATGGTAGAATTTCAACATAGAATTGCATATACTAAATTGAAATGGATGATGCTTGTTGATTGTACATGCGCACATTGCATATGCATCTAGGTTGGGGGAATATCTTCGGTAGGGGATACTCTATTGAGCATAGCTCACCCTATACAGGAAATCATTTTAGGGGTGGGATACACTCTGGCGGATGATTCTCATTCGGGGCCCCAGTGATGAAGAAAGGCCGACTTGTGGCCTTGAATTCATTTTTTTGTAAAAATATTATAAAAATTATGTTTTGGGTATGTAACCGTATGAAATTGCTATAATAGAACTTATATATATTAGGTTTTATGTGAAAAACCTTGTGACGCATGTTTTGGATGGTGGTGGAAGGGATTGAAATGAATTGGAAATGAAAAACAGGTGAAACAGGCAAAACTGGACAAAGCCTACCAGTACAGCCTACCAATACAACTTTGTCCAGTAGGCAAGCCTTACCGGTATACCCTACTAATAGGAATTTTCTAGTAGGCGAACCCTACCGGTAGGAATTTTTCAATAAGCTCACCCTATCGGTAGGCCTTCCAAAAATTTGAAATTTTAAAACTATTTAACCATGCTTTTGGACTATGGGTTCTTTGGTCCCAAGGATGTAAATGGACTGTAATGGAGTATGAAATGTGATACATAGGACCACGATATGATTAAATGATAAAATGTACACGGATTACATATGTGAGTTATAATTTTGGTTAAGAGGATGCTATTGACATGATGTCGGGTACTTCTGCGGGTTGACTGGTGGTCAACGGTTGAAAAATGACCCCTAGTTTTAGAGGTGTCACAGCTTAGTATCAAAGCTTAGGTATGCGATTTACCTAGGGTTTGATGGGGCATGGGTCTAGACCATTGCATTCATTGTGCACCACATGTTGTGTGCTTAAATTGCTATATGCTATGTGATATGTGCTACATGTTATGTGAAGCATATACACAGTAAAATGTATTTGGAAAAGAGACACTAGGGTTAGAAAACATAACTTTGGGGGTCAAAAAACAAAGGAACAGGATAGTTCAAGGTGTAGATGTCTACTAGTGGGGAGCATAAGCTCTATCAGGGAGACAAGGAGATAAATCTCAAAGTTTAAAATGTGGTCCCTATTTTGGGATACTATGTGAGGCTCTATTGCTGTCTGAAATATGTGTAGATAACAAATAGGGGAAGAAGACGCTGAGGCAGAACAATGATCAACCACCACCGGCCTTTGACCAACAAGCCTTCGGGGAGGCTATTAGTGCTATAACTGCTACAATTGCACAGGCTAGTGCAAGTGGTAGTTAAGGAGGATCAAGTAACCTCCAAAATTCAAGGCACACAAGCCTCTGATTTTTAAGGGTGGGGCGGATCCGATGGTAGCCGACCATTGGTTCCGGCAGGTTAGTAAGATTTTAGTGGCAATGGAGATCACTTCCGATGCAACGAAGATAAGGCTAGCTGCATTCTAGCCAGAGGGAAAAGCCCAACTGTGGTAGGATTGGGTAAAGGACTCTAAGAATTTGGAGGCAATGACATGGGGCGAGTTTCGGGAGCTCTTTATGGACAAGTACTTCTCAGGGGCTGTTCAACAGGCAAAGGCTTGAGAATTCATAGATTTAAGGCAAGGGACAATGAAAATACTAGAATACGAGGCTAAGTTCACTGAGCTAGCCCGTTTTGCTGATGACTACATGGCCACAAACATGGTCAAGGTGAGGAAGTTTGAGGATGGTCTAAAATTATCCATTCGGGGTAAAATTGTGTTCCACTACCTATAAACCTTGGATTCGATGGTTACGACCACCATAGCCATTGAGAGAGAAGTTGAGGACGCATGGAACATCTAGGAAGTGGGTGCTAAAGACAAGATGAAGGAGACAGAGGACTTCTACTCAACAGGGACAGGGTTGTGGCTATTAGGTCCAAGGCCAAGGCCAATCCTCCCAAGGAGGGAGAAATCAGAGGCCTTCCTATCAGGCAAGTCAGAGGACTTGGTATTATTGCCACCAGCCAAGTCACGTGAAAAAGGATTGTCCTCAGAGGCAGAGATCCTAGAGTTATGGGGCGTCTTAGTCTTAGTCATCCATGGGGCAGCCACAAATATCCTTTTTTCCTCCCTACCCCACCATGGGCCAGGGAAGCCAGTACTAGTTCCAGGGTGCTACACAGGCCCCTACCACTTCAAGAATAGGGACTCCGCAATCAGGCCAGATGGGCCAGGGTATACAAGCTGAGACATTGGGGACCTAGGGGCGTGTCTACGCCATCACACCTCAGACTGAGTCAATAGATTGGTTGGTCATTTAGGGTACATTTCTACTCTCTCGCTTATGGGCTAGGGTGTTATTTGACTATGGTACATCGAATTCATTCATATCTGCATCAAGTGTAAGGGATATGGACTAAGAGGTTGATACCTTGGAAGAGCTGTTGTATGTGAATTCACCCCTAGGAGTTAGGGTATATGTTGACCAAATATGTCAGGGCTGTGAGTTAGAGATCTCGGAGATTCTACTCATCGTGGACCTTAGGGTCATGGACATGAGTTCAATGTTATCCTTAAGATGGATTGGTTGGCAGTATATCGGGTCGTCATTGACTATGATCGAAAAAGAGTAACTGCTTACACACCAGACGATGTTTTTTTCAAGTTTCAGGGGAAAAAACATGAAGCTTTGCCCCAATTCGTGTATAACTCTCATTGGCATGGGCACTTGATGGGTTGGCTTGCAAGCCTTACCTTGGAGGACGAGGTGAGACAAGAGTTAGGGTCTACCTTGGGTTGTATTTGAGTATAAGGATATTTTTCTGGATGAATTACAGGGATTACCTCCCCATAGGGATGTAAACTTTAACATTAAGTTGCATCCCGGTACATCACCTATTTTTATAACTCCGAATAGGATGGTGCCAGCTGAGTTGCAAGAACTCATGGTCCAATTGCAAGAATTATTGGACAAGGGCTTCATTAGACCGAGCACTTCACCATGGGAACCTCCGGTATTATNCTCGCTTATGGGCTAGGGTGTTATTTGACTATGGTACATCGAATTCATTCATATCTTCATCAAGTGTAAGGGATATGGACTAAGAGGTTGATACCTTGAAAGAGCTGTTGTATGTGAATTCACCCCTAGGAGCTAGGGTATATGTTGACCAAATATGTCAGGGCTGTGAGTTAGAGATCTTGGAGATTCTACTCATCGTGGACCTTAGGGTCATGGACATGTCGGAGTTCAATGTTATCCTCAAGATGGATTGGTTGGCAGTCTATCGGGTCGTCATTGACTATGATTGAAAAAGAGTAACTGCTTACACACCAGACGATGTTTTTTTCAAGTTTCAGGGGAAAAAACATGAAGCTTTGCCCCAATTCGTGTATAACTCTCATTGGCATGGGCACTTGATGGGTTGGCTTGCAAGCCTTACCTTGGAGGACGAGGTGAGACAAGAGTTAGGGTCTACCTTGGGTTGTATTTGAGTTTGAGGATATTTTTCTGGATGAATTACAGGGATTACCTCCCCATAGGGATGTAAACTTTAACATTAAGTTGCATCCTGGTACATCACCTATTTTTATAACTCCGAATAGGATGGTGCCAGCTGAGTTGCAAGAACTCATGGTCCAATTGCAAGAATTATTAGACAAGGGCTTCATTAGACCGAGCACTTCACCATGGGAACCTCCGGTATTGTTTGCCAAGAAAAAGGACAAGACCCTTCGGTTGTGTATAGACTATCAACAGTTGAACCGGGTCACTATCAAGAAAAGGTACCCTTTACCAAGGGTTGATGATTTGTTTGATCAGTTGAGAGGGGCGCAGGTCTACTCCAAGATAAATCTCTGAACCGGTTACCATCAATTAAGGGTTAGGGAGGCAAATATCCCTAAGATGGCATTCAAAACGTGGTATGGGCATTTTGAGTTCACCTTGATGCCATTTGGATTGACAAATGCCCTGGCGGCATTTATGGATCTCATGCATAGGGTGTTCCAATCCTATTTAGATAAGTTCATTGTAGTATTTGTTGACGACATCCTAATGTACTCCAAGTCTATGGAGGAGCATGAAGGTAAATTAAGGGTTGTTCTCCAGGCTTTCAGAGATCACCAGTTATACACCAAGTTCAGCAAATGTGAATTTGGGCTTACGGAGGTAAAATTTTTGGGACACGTGGTGTTGACTTCGAGTGTATCCGTTGACCCAAAGAAGTGGAGGCGGTCATGAGTTAGGAGAGGCCGAAGACAATCTTTGAGATACGCAGTTTCTTGGGATTGGCAGGGTATTGTAGGAGGTTCATCAAGGACTTCTCCCGACTAGCTGCACCTATGACTAAGCTAACTCGGAAAAAGGTTAAGTTTCAGTTGGATGATTTGTGCGAGAAGGCATTCCAAAAGTTAAAGAGGAGGCTTACTTCAGCTCCTATTTTGATAGTTTCGGAGAGGGGACAAATGTACACGATATATTGTGACGCCTCCAGAGACGNGAGGAGGCTTACTTCAGCTCCTATTTTGATAGTTTCGGAGAGGGGACAAATGTACATGATATACTGTGACGCCTCCAGAGAAGGGTTGGGTTGTGTTTTGATGCAATCCGAGAGAGTGGTGGCTTATGGTTCTCAAAAATTAAAGAACCAAGAGCAGAACTACCCCACGTACAACATGGAATTGGCTACCATTATCTTTACCTTGAAGGCTTGGCGCCACTATCTGTATGGTGAGCAATTTAAAGTGTTTTCGGACCACAAGAGTCTGAAATATATCTTTACACAGTGGGACCTTAATATGAGGCAACACAGGTGGATAAAGTATTTGGAAGACTATGACTTTATTATGCATTACCATCTCGGTAAGGCAAATGTGGTGGTTGATGCACTTAACCATAAATCACGGTGGAGTTGTGGCTAGTGTGGCTTCCCAAGAATGGTGAATGCTCGAGACTATAGGACAGTTTGGGTTACATTATCGAGATCAAGCTTAGGATATTTTAGGGAGCTTGGTGGCTACGCCCTTCCTACTGAGTAGGGTGATCGAGTCCCAGGACAGGACCTAGATTTATTATCCATCAGGAACCGAGTACAAGCAGGTGCCGGTAGCGACGGCTGGGCCATTCACTGAGATGGCAGTCTTCGATATAGGAGAAATGTTGTAGTTCCCTAGTTAGCAGATTTGAGGGAGAAGATCCTTAGGGAGTTCCATTGCTCTCGATTTGCTATGCATCCAAGTGGCATTGTACCATGATCTTCGTCACCAGTATTATTAGAGCGGAATGAAGGGACACGTTAGAGACTTTGTCAGACGATGCCTTACGTGTCAGTATGTTAAGGTTGAGCACCAGAGACCAACGAGGTTGCTCTTGCCTTTAGAGGTAGCTGAGTGGAAGTGGGAGCACGTCATGATGGATTTTGTGACCCACTTGCCATGGACATCGTGGGGACATGACATGGTGTGGGTGATAGTGGACCAGCTTACAAAGTCGGCATACTTTTTGGCTATTCGGATGACCTTCACACTAGAGGAATTCTACAGGTTGTATATATAGGAGATTATCTGGTTGCATGGGGTGTCAGTATCTATAGTATCGGATCAGGATCCCAGGTTTGTAGCTTATTTTTGGGAGAGTTTCCAGCGAACCATGGGGACACAATTGATGATGAGCACTGTTTTTCATCCCTAGATGGACGGTCAATCAAAGAAGACCATCCAGATTTTAGAGGACATGCTATGGGCATACGTCCTAGATCTCAAGGGTAGTTAGGAAGAGCACTTACCCTTTGTGGAGTTTGCCTACAACAATAGTTATCAGACAAGCATACAGATGGCACCCTATGAGGCACTTTATGGGAGGCCTTGTCATTCTCTGATTTGTTGGACAGAGGTAGGAGAGAGACCCTCTACGAGTCCAGATTTGGTTAGAGACACCTCAGAGAAGGTGGACTTGATACGAAGACGTCTTCTCACGGCTTAGAGCAGACAGAAGAGCTACGCTGACAAACAGCGACAACCTCTAGAGTTTGAGGTGAGAGATCATGTCTTCTTAAAGGTGATACCTAAGAGAGGAGTGGTCAGGTTTGGTAAGCAGGGAAAGCTGTCGTCGAGTTTTATCAGGCCCTTCAAGGTACTCGAGAGGATGGGTACAGTGGCTTACAAATTGGCATTATTGCCAAATTTATCGGGTGTTCACGCGGTGTTCCTTGTGTCTATGCTCTGAAAGTATACTCTAGATCCGACACAAGTAGTGAATTGGGGTGAGTTGATTGTTGATGTTGAAGGGACCTTCGAGGAGGGACTAGTGCGCATCATGGATAACCGGGAGCAGGTTTTGCAAAGCAAGACTCTGAGGCTAGTGAAAGTGATATGGCAGCACCGAGGCGTGGACGAGGTGACATGGGAGTGTGAGGACACTATACGTATCAATTATCCTTTCCCGTTCAAGAATGGAGGTACAATTCTATAATTTTAAGTATAATGTTATTGTAGCATATGGATGCGGTTAAGTGTGTATGTGTGTGTGAATTTCGGGGACGAAATTCTTTTAAGAGGTGAAGAATGTAAAATCCGGGTAAATTTAAACTTTTTATGAAAAAGGGCAAAATGGTACTTTGCCACTATGGTACGAATTGTAAATCTAAATTTTTCTAGACCTCGGATGAAGAAACAGACCTCACTGTTGGATTCGTCTCACGAAAACTAGCTATCCTGTCAAATTTTATCGACTTACGAGATAGTCAAATTTTTTACGTTTTACGAGACGGTCAAGTCTCGAGTGACCCAAAAATGAAATTTTTAAGAAAATTTTAAAAGTTAAAAAATAATTTAAGGCAAGTTAAAATAAAAATATTTTGAACTTGAATCGGAGCAAAATTTAATCATTTTAGGGTGAAAATAGACCTTGGAAAAAGAGAACGTGTGGCGTGTTGTGGGTCAAGTGTTTTGAGGGTATAAAAAAGGGGAGAAATATCAGATTTCTCCCCACTCTTTAGCCAGTTTTAATGTGAGAGAGGAAGAGAGGGAAAAATAGGGAGCTCACCACTTCTCTCTACGATCTATGAAATTCTAGCGATCGAATCCGCCCGAGCCAATAAAGAAAGTCGTTTTCCTCGACGTGGGCTACAAGACCATACCAAAAATGCAAGAGTTTACCGAAGCTCCAAAAACATGGCTTGAGGAAATCAAGGGTTTGAGCTTGATTGAAGTTCTTGAAGGCCTTCTACGTTGATTTCACACTTCAAGATGTAGGGTTCCCTCCTACTTAAGTTTATTTTCTAACCTAGGGCGTTCATATGGAATGGGTAGGTGTATAGTTATATATATCACTTACCTATTGTTATGAATATGAGAAAATGGGTATAGAATGGTTAAAAATAAATTCCTAGCTTGGAATTAATATGTGAAAATTACTTGTGTAATTCCATGAATTTGGTATTATGTGGGCATGCTATGTGTTTATATTATGCATTGTGAATAAAGTATGTTATTGGCATAGATTGTATAATAACATGCTTGTGAATTATTGTTGATGCATGATGATAAATTGTGGTAATTATATGCTTAAGATATACATTGTCATGTGATATGTTGATGTGCAGTTAAATTGCTTATTTGACATTCATTGCATTTTGGGCATGAAGTTGGCATCACATTCATGGGCATTATGCATGAGTGTGGTTGTGTGAGTACATAGTTTAATCAAACACCACACTTGGTGGTTGATGGGTGGACTCAGAAACTTTGGATTGAATATACGACTGAGTTGCACATTGCATGAAAATCTTGTGTCGGGTATAGCAAGAAGGGCTAGACACGTCCTTGGGTACAAGACCCAACTACTTGGTTCATACACTCCCTTGAGGTGTAATTCCAGAAAAGTGTAACGGTGTGCAGAACCGGCGGTGAGACTCCGAGAATCCGAATACCCAAATAAAGACACATGAACTTGTTTATAAAATAGTCATTTGGTATGAAACATCAATGATGGGGGCTTGGAATGCCCTGGGTTTTTCATACATGTAGCATTGTGCTTGTTGGTTTCCGCTATAGTCCCTAATCTCCGGACATCATCCCTCAATGTGTGTATGGCTTATAGGGATAAGGGAGTGTCATTCTCCTTCAGAATGATGCGGGAAATAGGGTAATAGAATAGTGGTGGAATGAATGAAATGCGAAGTGTGTGTGTGAACAAAAGTGCTCCCCAAGCGCAAGGAGTCTTTTGAGTGTCATGTTTTACTTGGAAAAGTATTCCAAGCTCGTCTCCTCAAGGAAAGAAAGTTCAAGTGTGATGAAGGTGATTTTTGTGAAAATAAAAAGTGTAAAATGTTTTTGATCTTGAGTTTTGTGATTGTGTTTTTGATAAAAATGAAATGAAAACAAGTGTTGGCTAATCCATAGAGGTAATTCCAATGGGAATGCTAAGTCAACTCGAAATCTTCCTCCAATGGTGCATAGATGAACGATTGATTCGTGGGAAACAAGGGACGAGATAGAAGTGAGGATCCAAGCATAACCCATGACCAGGGCTACCGGATATCAAAGACTCACAACCGCATCCACTCTTAACCCAGTCAAGCCGAACCATCGTACACTGAGATGAGGAAAGAAAAAGGGTTGAAATGGGAAATCCAAGAGGAGGTCTCCCTTGAATTAGTCAACAATAAATCTAGCTACTCATGAAAGCAAGAAAGAAATGCATAATGTAAAGAGACATAATGAAGAAATGAAGATTAAAACTTAACTTAAAGCAAGAAAACTTGAACTATAAATAAAGAAATACAATACCCATTTTAAAGCATGAAATGAAGAAAACATAACATAACAATGGTGAATTGTAAAATGTAAGATTAAACTTGAAATGAACTTGAAATAAATGACATTAAGGTACAAGAATTAAAGATTACAAGAGATTTAAAGCTTACTACTACTGAAATGGAGGAGAAAATGCAAAAGCATAAGCTTTCTATCAACTATTCATCATCTTCTTCCTTGGACTACTCCTAAGCTTAGGTAGCCACACCTTGAAATGCTTGTGGAATGCTGAATATGTGGTGAAGAGCTCTGCATTTTCATCCATAGGGGTCCTCTAGCATGTGTGTGCAAGCCTCCCATCAATGGGAGGTGAGTGGATGGCTTTGGACAGGCTAGGACAAGCCTAGCCTGCAATCATCATGGCTGCCCTCTTCTCTCCCATCTCCATTAATGCCATTGCCTCCAAAGTCTTCAACTAGGGTGTAGGAGGGATAAAAATATGTGAGGGAAGTCAAGGGACAAGTGGGAGAATCAATGGTGGGAACCCCAAGCAATTGGAGCAGGATTTGTAGGCGTTCTGGGCATTTTAGTACAGCTTACCGGTATAGCCTATCGGTAGGTCAAACTCCAGTAGCTAAAACCCTATCGGTATGGTCTACCGATAGGTCCCTACACTGGACCAGTTTTCGTAGAATTGTCATAACTTTTGATCCAACCGTCCTATTGAGCTGAAATTTTGATAGAATACAGAGGACATCCAGATCTACAACTTTAATTGAACTTCTTTAGATTCGAAGTGGATCATGGTAAAAAAGGAGAAAACCGAGGTACTGCATCCAAATGGTGCGGGTGCCTATGTTCCAAGCACCGATACCTTCTTGATTTCTTTCATTTCTAAGCCTCCAAATCCTCGTGTAATGTGTCCATGTCTTCACCACACATCCACACGTAGTTGAAAGGTTCTAAAATCCATTGTTTAAGCTATAATTACCTGCAACCACAAGATTTCAACTTTATTCATAAACTCGACTAACTCTAAGTAATTAAATGCAAAGTTAAGTTAAAATGAATGCAACCAGGCCGTCAAATATGTAATATTATGTGCTCATCACATTGCATAGTGTGAAGGGAGCTGGGAAGGCTCGGGGGTATATTGCATGAGTGAGTCTCATCTCATTTCATGGCATTGCATGGTAGAATTCCAACATGGAATTGCATATACTAAATTGGAATGGATGATGTTTGTTGACTATACATGCACACATTGCATCTGCATCTAGGTTGGGGGAATAGCCTCTGTTGGGGTTACTATATTGAGCGTAGCTCAACCTATACAGAAAAACATTTCAGGTGCGGGATACACTTCGGTGGATGGTTCTCATTTGGGGCCCCAGTGATGAAGAAAGGCCGACTTGTGGCCTTGAATTCATTTTTTTGTAAAACTGTTGTAAAAATTATGTTTTGGGTATGTAATCGTGAGAAATTGTTGTAATAGAACTTGTATATATTATGTTTTTTGTGAAAAACCTTATTAAGCATGTTATGGATGGTGGTGTAAGGGATTGAAATGAATTGGAAATGAAAAATAGGTGAAATAGGCAAAACTAGACAAAGCCTACCGGTAGGAATTTTCCAGTAGGCAAACCCTACCGGTAGAAATTTTCAAGTAAGCAAACCCTACCAGTAGGAATTTTCCAGTAAGCTCACCCTACTGGTAGGCCTTCCAAAAATCTGAAATTTTAAAACTGTTTTGCCATGTTTTTAGGTTATGGGTTCTTTGGTCCCAAGGATGTAAATGGACTATAAAAGAGTATGAAATGTGATACATAGGACCACGATTTGAGTAAATGATAAAATGTACATGGGTTACACGTGTGGGTTATAATTTCGGTTAAGGGGATGCTATTAATGTGATGTCAGGTTGTGCGACAATTACGGGTACTTCTACGCGTTGACGGGTGGTCAACAGTTGGAAAAGGACCCCCGATTTTAGGGGCATCACAACTCTTCCTTCTGCAATGCGTCAATTCATTGAAATGATGGCGCAGGGAGAATTCATGAGTAAAAATCCTAAAGAAGCATTCCAATTTTTTGACACTATTTCTGAAAGTTCCCAAATGTGGGACTCGACTTCTTCAAATATAGTGGAAACTAAGTCATCTACATCCTAAAGAGGAAATTATGTGTGAAAAGAAGATGATGATTTAAGAGCTAAAATAGCCAATTTATCTCGAAAACTAGAATATTTAGAGATGAAAAAATAAAACAAGTGTCTGTTGTGTAAACTACTGACCAAATATGTGAAATTTTTGCATTGTCAGGACATCTTCCAACAGAATGTCCAACTATACCTGCATTCAAAGAAGTGTTAATTGAACAATCTAATGTTGTTCCAACTTATAATAAGCCTTATTTAAATCCATATTCTGAAACTTACAATCCAAGATGAAGAAATCATCCAATTTTTAGTTAGAGAAATACACAACCTATAAATCAAACACAAGGTCCACCACAACCACAAAATCAACAACATTATCCACTATATCAACCCTCCCAAAGAAGAACTCTGGAAGATACTATGAATCAATTTATTCAAAGTTCAATGAGTTTTAACACTCAAACAACTCAAGCTTTTAATGATTTTAAAACTAAAACTTCTCAGAGCATTGATGATATCAAGAGTCATCTAGCTAAGTTGACTTGGTCTCTCAGTATACCAGAAAAGGAAATATTCCCATCTCAGCCAAAACCTTCGCAAAGTCAAATTCAAGCTAATGTTGTACCCTCTAAACCTTCTCCAAGTCAAGTACAAGCAATCACAACATTCAAAAGTGGTAAGGTAATCGATAAAACTATTAAACCTAAAATCACCAAGAAAATGCAGAAATCAATTTCTATCAATGAACCACTTGAACTTGATCATTCAATTGAAAAGCTACTAGAAGTACAAAATGAAAAAGATCAATCATGTCCTATTCCTTTACCTTTTCCTCAAAGGATTAAGAAACCTACATCTGAAAAAGATCAATTTGAAATTTTTGAGCTATTTAAACAAGTCAAGACTAACATTCCTTGGTTAGATGTAATTAAACGAGTTCCAACTTATGCTAAGTATTTAAAAGATCTTTGCACAATAAAAAAAAATGTACCAAAGAAAGCATTTCTAACTGAACAAGTTAGTACTATAACACAATATAATACTCTTCTTAAATATAAAGCAGGAAGTCCAACAGTCTCATGCATCATTGGAAATTTCCAAATTGAAGAAGCTTTGCTAAATCTTGGAGCTAGCTATAATTTAATTCCTATTCAGTGTATACACAATTAGGATTAAGTGAACTAAAACCCACCAGTGTTATACTATAATTAGCAGACAGATCAATAAAAACTCCACAAAGGATTGTGGAAGATGTTATCATCCAAGTTGATCAATTCTATTTCCCAGCAGATTTTACCGTAATAGATACACTACCAAATTTTCACGCATCTGCATATATACCTATTATTCTAGGTTGACCATTCCTCGCTACATCAAATGCGTTGATTAATTGTAGAAATGGAATCATGAAACTTTCATTTGGAAACATGACCTTGGAATTAAATGTTTTTAATAGTGCAAAACAACCTAGAGAAGAAGATGAAGTGCATGAAATAAATTGTGTTGAGTCATTAACATAAAATTTTTTTGAGGAAGTTTTTCTGGAAAAATAATTATATACATTAGAATTAATATCCGATAATGAATTTGAAAATATCGAAAAACTAGAATGTGAAAGTCTATTATCTAAAGCTGTAGAATCCAATCTCAAAATCTTTAAACTAGATTTAGAACCACTTCCAACCAATTTGAAATATGTTTTTTTAGAAAAAAGATGAAGTNATTAGAATTAATATCCGATAATGAATTTGAAAATATCGAAAAACTAGAATGTGAAAGTCTATTATCTAAAGCTGTAGAATCGAATCTCAAAATCTTTAAACTAGATTTAGAACCACTTCCAACCAATTTGAAATATGTTTTTTTTAGAAAAAAGATGAAGTTCATCCTGTAATCATATCATCGAATTTATCTGAAAGTCAAGAAAAAGAATTAACAAGAATATTAAAAAATCATCAAAGTGTTCTTGGATGGACAATAGCTGATATAAAAGGTATAAGCCCACTTCTATGTACTCATTGTATATATTTAGAAGAAAATGCTAAACCATCTCGTCAAATGCAAAGAAGATTAAATCCACACTTGAACGAGGCAGTTCGCAATGAAGTACTTAAACTATAAGATGCAAATATTATCTGTCCTATATTTGATAGTAAATGGGTAAGTCCTACACAAGTAGTTCCAAAATAGTCTAGTGTTACTGTAATACAAAATAAAGAAAATGAATTAGTCTCNTTAAATCCACACTTGAACGAGGCAGTTCGCAATGAAGTACTTAAACTATAAGATGCCAATATTATCTGTCCTATATTTGATAGTAAATGGGTAAGTCCTACACAAGTAGTTCCAAAAAAGTCTAGTGTTACTGTAATACAAAATAAAGAAAATGAATTAGTCTCAATGTGTACAGTCACAAGTTATTGTGTATGTATTGACTATCGTAAGCTAAATTTGCTCACTAGAAAATATCACTTTTCATTGCCTTTTCTTGATCAAATGTTAGAAAGAATAGCTGGTCATGCTGTAAGACCCTGTATTAAAAATTAAATAAGGATACTATTATATTAAGATTTCTCCTAAGATTAATAAAATGATAGTATAAACTTAGAATTATTGTTGAAAGATTGATCACGAAGTTTAAATTTTGGACAAATTGACTTTTGGATAAAATCACCCCCCATACTCTTATCTTTATATAACAAGTAATCATTTCCTTTCCTGAAATGCTAATATTGTAAAACCCGGATAAATATATGAAATCGTTTGTAATAGAACTTGTACCAACTATATTTCATAAACAAATTTATGTTGTATAAGTTTGGGTTGGTGGTGAAAGGATTTGGAATGGATTGGAAATGAAAAATTAGGCGTTCTGGGCAGCGTACCGGTACTGTGAACACCGGTACAGTCTGCTCTAGACTAGTTTTTGTAAAATTGTCCTAAAATTTAATCCAACTGTTTGCTTGAGCTGAATTTTTGACACAATCTAGAGGACATCCAAAGCTACAACTTTCATGTTTTGAACTGCTTTATATTCGAAGTACATCAT
Source organism: Ilex paraguariensis (assembly GCA_963454935.2). Classification (NCBI taxonomy): domain Eukaryota; kingdom Viridiplantae; phylum Streptophyta; class Magnoliopsida; order Aquifoliales; family Aquifoliaceae; genus Ilex; species Ilex paraguariensis. The sequence goes on from CAUOFW020007569.1 coordinate 348,569, forward strand.
GGTCAAAAAGGAGGAAAACCGAGATACTGCCACCAAATGGTATGGGTACTAGTGCCTAAGTTGCCAAAGCTTTGGGACTAAGTATTCTTTCCTTCAAATGTTATAAATAGACAATAATAGATTACCAAAGATGGTATGTTGGACCTCAGATGGGTCAATCGATTTAAACCTTTATTAAGAGCTGTTCGGAGGAATAAAATAATAATTTTAGTGTTTCGGGTGTAAATTATTTTAGAATAAAGATAAATCATAAAAGTAAATATTTTTAGGTTAAAATAACATTAAAAATGAATCCGAAATGTCTAAAAACCTTAGGATAGTCATAGGGATCAAATTGGAGATATTTAATGAAAAAATCAGAATTTTGGAGAAAAATATAATTTTTGGCCCTGTGAACAGTAAAATTTGGGATTTCTTGGCTATAAAGCACCACTTTACTCCCATTTTCTTCCATTCTTTCACTCCACTCTCCCCACAACTCTATTAGAACCCTAGGGCAAGATTAGGGAAGAAAGAAAAGGGAGGAATGAGGTCTCTAGAGCTTGGGCTTTGCTTGAAACTTTGGATTCAAGGAAGGGATTCCTTCCAATCTTGACCATTGAAGCTAGGGCTTATATGTATACATGTTTTGACTCTAAAACTTATATATATGCATTGAAAACCTTGATTCTTGATATTCTTTCAAAAATTATCATGTTTTAAACAAAGTTAGGGTTAGATAACCATGAAATCTCTTTTCTTGATATAAAACCCTAGTTTTCAAAAGAAATGAGTTTTCCTCTTGATTCTTCCTTTGTTCTTGATTTAAAAACTCTAGTGCTTTATATGGAAGAATAGAATGCTATTGTTAAGGATCTTTTGCTTATTTTCTTCAATTGTTTGATGGTAATACTACATGAAAATTTGGGGATTTTGGAATTGGATTGTTACGTGAGAAATTTGTTGGGGATTGTATCTCTTGAGGATGTTGGAATGACCAAGGGTGGCTGTTGGTCGGGTATCATAGAGTGGGTAGATGCGTTTCTTACTCCGTGTGGGTTTGAATTTTTTCTACCACTCGTAGTGGGGTTGGTGCCTTGTGAGGACCAAGCCACTATTTGCTCACGAGTACTGTGGCTAAGGGTTAGTATACTACTCCTGGGTTAGATTAGTCACTGCCATTGTGTTGGTATACGCCCTTCCTAAAATTTGGAGATCCTTGCGAGGATTGGGTGTGTGAGTGTGGGTCAGGATATTCTCAATGTGTCGATTCATGCGATGTCATATATCACGCCTGAGATAAAAGTACAAATTCATCGATACAAGCTGTGGTTGATTTACATTATGGGTAATGTTATAAACGGTGGATTGTGGTTCAATATTAAAATGGTTTATTTCTTGGAAATTGGTTTATCTCTTCACTTAATTATTGTTATTGCATAAAATGGTTTATTTCTTGAAATGTTCCTATTTTATTTCAAATGTTATATATGATATTTGTGAAATGAGACCGGCTGTTTTTATATATTTTCTAAACCTTGTTCAAGTTTGGAGGGATGTTACTATAGAGCTTAATGCTCACCCCCTACAATTTTATTCATTCTCAGATGTCGGTTTAGATGAAGAGCTCGAAGTTGACAAGCAGGTGGCTTGGAAAGCACAATTGGAGGAAAGCGTGGATCCTAAGGGGGATGTCTAGAGTTTATCTCTCCATATTTTAGATTAATGGATATATTTCGTGTGAGATCCTAGTGTCCCATATCGGTTAGGGAGGAAAAAGTGACTGGGCTTATTAGTAAGACCCTTGCCTTACATTGCATAAGGCCCTTTTCCAAGAATACTGGAAGAAACAAAGCCGTAAGGGCTAGTGGGCCCAAAGCAGACAATATTATGCCATGTGGAGGGGGGTGTTACAAGTTGGTATTAGAGCCGGCTCTCGGTTGGATCGAGTGTGGGCCCTTGACGTGCTCGCGTGTAGTGGGCAAGCAGGTAGCTGGCGAGCTGCTGCACAGGGACGTGCAACCCTAATGGGAGTGGATTGTGAGATCCTGGTGTCCCACATTGGTTAGGGAGGGGAAAGTGACTGGGCTTATTAGTAAGCCCCTTGCCTTACATGGCATATGGCCTTTTCCCAGGAATATTGGAAGAAACAAAGTCGTGAGGGTCAGTGGCCCCAAAATGGACATTATTATGCCATGTGCAGGGGGGGTGTTACATTTTGGTACACTAATAGATGTATTTTTTTTATTCGCGCTGTAACATTAAGCTTGATTCTTTATAGATGTAATTGTCGTAGTTTGATATATTATTTTGGGATGTAGATGTCATAGTTCGACATATTCTTTTGGATAACGTTGTAGATATTATGAATGATGAATGAAAATATCTTAATTATGGATATTATTAGTTGCTCTCATGTTGTGAATGATTTTTAGATTGTAATGTTATCCAAGGTGGGTTTTGAGGCATTATAAATTTTAGTATCAGAGCTTAGGAATTAGGTCTTACATAGGAGGTGTAGGTTGTGGACTATAACCGGAGTATTAGGTGGTTGAAGAAACTCTAGGGTTGAATTTGTTTGAAGTTAAATGTGTAAACCCCCACATTTGTATCTTGATATAACCAAGTAATTACGTTTTTGAAATGTTAATATATGTAATAATGTATGCATGAACTATGTAGATTATAAGAGTAGAAATAAAAAGGTTAGTTGAGGTAATAGGGTATGTTGTAGAATTTTGGAAGTACTCCGGAATGAAAGCACACTTTAGAGAGAAGTTGGGTAAAAAGGATTTTGGACACTTTCTAGTAATTGGATCATAACTCTTTATCCTGATGTCCATTTGATCTGACATTTTAACAGTAGATAGTAGACTTCTAGAGCTACAAAAGTTTGTTTCATGTAAATTTTCTAAATCAACATCTAAATAGGCCACAACTGCACTGAAAGTTCTAGCAGAAACAAGAATGACATTCGAACATGAATGACGTTTGAATGTTAACAACATTCGAACGACAGTGCATTCCAGTACTTTTTGTCTGATGGAAAAACCAAAGTACTGGGAGCTAAGGACGTTCGAATGCCAATGATGTTCGAACGTCAGTTACGAATTTTGACTCCAAAAATGGCGCACAAGACACCATTTCTTCCACTATAAATACCTAAGGACACCTCCCTAAGCCCCATTTCAACAGTTCTAACCCTAGAAAAGCTTACAGAGGAAGAAAGAAAGGGAAAAGCAAAGGATGAAAGGGTGATTCAAGTTTTGAAAAGATCAAATCTTCATATTCTTCGCTCAAAACTAAGGAAGCAAGATAGGGGTTTTCTTCCAATTCTCTTACATTGAGACTAGGGCTATATTCTTTGGACTTTAAATCTTATATATATGTTATGAAATCATCTTTCCTTGGTCTTTTGCAATTATTAGCGTGTTTTAAACAAAGTTAGGGTTGAATACCCATGAAATCTCATTTTCTTGATATAAAACCCTAGGTTTCAAAAGAGATGGACTTTCTTCTTGATTCTTCCTTTGTTCTTGACTTTGAAACTTTAGTGCTTGGTGTTGAGTAACAAAATGATATTGATGATGATCTCTTACATTTTCTTCAGTTGTTCTATTGAAACACTACATGCAAAATTTGGGATTTATGAACTTTTGTTGAGAAATTGTTGGTGATTATATCTCATGGAAGTGTTTGGATGACCATGGTTGGCCGTTGACTGGGTATTGTAGAGTGAGTAGATGTGTGTGGTTCTTACTCCACACGGGTTTAAACTTTTTCTAGCACTCGTAGTGGGGTTGGTGCCTTGCGAGGACCAAACCACTATTAGCTCACGGGTGCCGTGTCAGATGATTAGTATACTATGTCTTGGTCGAATTCGTTATTGTCGATGCATTGGTATAGGACAATGCATCGGTAGGCGCCCTTCCCGAAGTTTGATATCCTTGAGAGGATTTGTGTGTGTGTGGGCCAAGATATCCTCTACGTATTTATTCATCCTATTATCTTACATTAGACTTGAGATACATTGTTGTTATTGTTTATCGTGTTATCTTTTGGATATGATTATCTTGGAAATTGTTAGGGGAATGATTACTCATTGGAATGGTTATTTATGGTGGGATTGGCTTTACTCTTGTATTTAATTATTATTAATGTATAAAATCGAGATCTTTTAAAAATATCCCTGTTTTATTTCAAAATTTACGTATGCTATTTGTGAAATTAGACCGACCATTTTTTACGTTTTCCAAACCTTGATAGAGTTTGAGAGAATTTTTGCTACAGAGCTTGGTGCTCACCCCCTTCTAATAATATTTTTTTTAGACTTTGTGCTAGAGGAAGATCTCAGAGTTGACGAGCCAGGAAATTAGGAGGCTCCACCATAGGAAAACCTAGATTCCGAGGTGGACGTGTAGAGCTATAGATTATTTTTGTGCTAGACTAGGAAATTTATTTACGATCCTGTATAGTCTAGTATTTTGTTTATTCCACTGCTAAGTTTAAATATAATTCTTTTGGAATGTAATTACCATAGCTTGGCCTATTCTTTTGGGATGATGGTGTGGATATTACCTATGGTGAATAAAATTTTATTATTTGATGGATTTATTTAATGCTCTCATGATATGAATGGTTTATAGATTGTAATGTCATCCAAAGTGGATTTTGGGGCGTTACAGATTTGGTATCAGAGCGTAGGCTTTAGGTCTTACATGGGAGTTATAGGTTATTGATCACCGCTAGGGAAATAGGACTAGGTTGAATGATATTGTTGAATGAAATTTATCTAAGCTTTACACTTTAGACTAAAATGATATTTAGGAGGTCTGGTACATCAATAAAACTAAATTGTGAATTGATGTGCAGGATGGACGATAGGCGAGGTCGTGGTGGCCAAGCAAACCCATCACCACCACCACCTCCAGATGCGATGAACGACATTTATAAATGCCTAAGGGAGCTAACCACTCTAATACATTCTAGAATGGAAACAACAACCATAATGGTGGAGCTCACACCCTAGCACAAGTGCCGGGCGATAGGGATGACAACCGAAGGATGGTAACTCTTCGGGAATTTCTAAGACAACACCCACCTACCTTCCAAGGGAGCTCCAATCCTTTGGATGCGGATAGGTGGATTCGCGGGGTGAAGAAAATTTGTGACAGCATGGGAGTTACCGAAGACTTGAGGGTTGGCTTAGCTACCTATTTGTTGAAGGGGAGGCCGACCATTGGTGGGATTCTGTAAAGAGACAAAGGAACACAGATGCACTTACTTGGGAGGATTTTGATCAAGTCTTCCAAGACAAATATTTTCCTGAGTCGGTTAGAGACCAGATGAAGCTGATTTCCTTGCTCTTTGATAGGGTAGTCTGACAGTGGGAGAGTATGAGAGAAAGTTTGATGAGTTGTCCCGATATGCCATAGAATTCATATCCATAGAGGCCAGGAGGGCCAAATGTTTTGAGCAGGGCTTGAGGCCAGCCATTAAGGAAAAGCTTTTGGCTCTTAGGATCCATGACTATAGGGATCTTGTGGATAGGGCTATGTTGGTGGAGAGAGACATGGAAGATAATCAGCAATGACAGAACCTTATGAGGGGAGGTCTGATCCGGACCGATGCTAGTAGTAGTGGAGCACAGAGAGCGACACCTTACCGTCGCCCAGATCAGGCAGTTGGACAGAGACCACTACAGACAGCTCGAGGAATGGGAGGAGTACTAGAGAGTGTTGGGCACTTCAAAGATAACTGCCTATTATTTTCAACCAAAACCAACCAAGCAACCGGGTGTGTGAATGCAAACAAGCCATCGCTACAAAGGCCAGCACAACAAAGACCGTTACAAGCTCAAGCCCCTGGCAGCGCCAATCGAGGGAGAGTTTTTGTTTTGACTCAATCGGAGGAAGATGCTTCTAATGCTGTGGTGGAAGGTATCGTGCTTCTTTACAACTCTTGGGCCCGAATCTTATTTGATCCCGGTGCTACACACTCATTCATGCACACTACATATGCTCTTAATTTGGGATTGGGATTTGAGAAGCTAGAACATGCCCTTAGTATTGACATGCCCACGGAAGAATGGTTAGATACAACAAGGGTGTGTAGAGGATGTGTGGTTCGCATGGGGGAGGAAGAGTTGGTTGTTGATTTGATTGCGTTAGATATGAAGGGGTACAACGTTATATTTGAGATGAATTTGTTGTCCACTTTCCATGCGGTGATGGATTGTTTTTGCAAGCGAATTTCATTCCAATTACCGGGAGGGGTAGTTTTTACTTTCAAGAATGATCGCAATTCTTCCCATCCATTTTCCACTATGGGAAACAGATTCTTGAAAGCTAAGGCAGGGAGCAATTTGAGTTTCTTCGCCAGCTTAATGGGAGATGATCGGGGCAAATCCCAACTGGACGTAATATTGGTGGTGTCAAACTTTATGGATGTTTTTCCCGATGAATTACCTTGGTTAACCCCACAACGAGAGATTGAGTTCAAGCTTGATCTCTATCTGGGAATTGAACCCATATCCATTGCTCCTTATCAGATGACACCTTTGGATTTGAATGAACTAAGGCAATAATTGGACCATTTGTTGGCAATTGGGTTTATCCATCTAAGTACTTCACCTTGGGGAGCCCCGGTCCTCTTCGTGAAGAAGCATGACAAAACACTTCGGTTATGCATGGATTACCGAAGGTTGAATTGGGTTACCATAAAGAATAAATATCCCTTGCCAAGGATTGATGATTTATTCGATCAGTTGAGGGGTTCTAAGTATTACTCCAAGATTGATCTTCGCACTTGGTATCATCAACTGCGGATCAAAGAGGAGGATATTCATAAGATAGATTTCTGTACCCAGTATGGTTATTTCAAATATACGGTGATGCCGTTTAGTTTGACTAATGTTTCAGCAGCCTTTATGGACTTGATGCATAGGGTATTCCGGCCGTACCTTGATCTGTTTGTCATTGTATTCATTGATGACATATTGATTTATTCACAGACCCAGGAGGAACATGAACGTCATCTCTCGATTGTGCTACATACACTAAGAGAGCATCAGTTGTATGCAAACATGAGTAAATACGAGTTTTGGATGAAAGAAGTAAAATTCCTTGGTCATGTTGTATCCGAAAAAGGGGTAGTCGTTGGCCTCGCAAAGATTGAGGCAGTGATGAAGTGGGAACCACCAAAGCTTGTGACCGAAGTACATAGTTTTCTAGGCTTAGCAGGCTACTATCGGAGGTTCGTGGAAGGGTTCTTAAAGCTAGCAATGCTGATGACACATCTCACAAAGAAGGGAGAAAAGTTCTTGTGGACTCAAGCGTGTGAACTAGCCTTTCGCACCTTAAAAGAGAAGTTGACAACCGCTCCTGTATTCATTATTCCACGCAGTGGGGAAGGATACAATGTATACACCGATGCTTCGTTATAAGGCTTGGGATGTGTGTTAATGCAAGGAGGTAAGGTAGTTGCTTATGGCTCGAGATAACTCAAGGTTCATGAGTAGAACTATCCCCCTCATGACTTGGAGCTTGCCGTTGTGGTTTTTGCTCTTAAGTTGTGGAGATGTTATCTTCACAGAGAAAAGTTTCAAGTGTTTTCTAATCATAAGAGCCTCAAGTATGTGTTCACACATAAAGACTTGAATCTTCGACAAAGAAGGTGGGTTGAGTATCTAGAAGATTATTATTTCACACTAAACTACCATCCAGGGAAGGCCAATGTAGTCACCGATTCACTTAGCCGAAAGTCTTAGGGTGAACTCAATGTTCTTGCAAGCAAATGGAAGATGAGGGATGCCCTTGGATACTATGATCTATGGGTTGGAGAAGATAAATCCTGGCCATGCCTATTCAACCTTGTGGCCCAACCTACCCTTCAACGTAGGATTGTGGAATTACAATGCTTAGATCCCAACTTAGCGTTGATTCGAGCTAAATTGGAGAATGGAGAAACAATGGAAGGTTAGTCTTTGAGAAATAGAAAACTGAGATATGGGGAGAAGCTATGTGTTCCCGATGATTCATCCCTAAAGGAGGAGATATTTGGAGATTGTCATTGCTCTAAGTTTGCTATCCACCCCGGTAGCACAAAAGTGTATAGGGACATCAAGCGCCAATATTGGTGGAAAGGAATGAGGAAGGATGTGGTAAGGTTCATAGGATGATGTGCGGTGTGCCAGCAGGTGAAGATCGAACATCAAAAACTAAGAGGATGACTACAGTCTTTGTCTATCCCAGAGTGGAAGTGGGATCACACCACCATGGATTTCGTGTCGGGTTGACCACGGACGTTGTGCCAGCATAATGAAGTATAGTTATAGTTGATAGACTTACCAAGTCCGCACATTTCTTGAGTATGAAGACCACAGACACTCTAGAGACCTTGAGCAAGCTGTATATCCGCGAGATCGTGAGATTGCATGGAGTTCCACTATCTATCGTATCGGATCGTGATTCCTCTTTTGTGGCGCAATTTTGGCAAAGTCTACAACAAGCTATGGGGATAGAATTGCATTTTAGCACCACTTTTCATCCCCAAACAGATGGCCAATCCAAGAGGGTGATACAGATTTTGGAGGATATGCTCCGTGCTTGCGTATTAGACTTTAAGGGAAGTTGGAGTGACCATTTTCCATTGGTGGAATTTGCATACAACAACAGCTATCAAGCAAGTATTGGAATGGCTTCGTATGAAGCATTGTACGGAAGGCCATGTCGATCACCATTGTGTTGGTCAGAAGTGGGTGAGAGCAGCTTGTTTGGGCTGGAAATTGTTCGAGAAACTATAGAGAAGATTCAACTCATCCGCGAGAGACTATGCACGACACAAAGTAGACAGAAAAGCTATACGGATAGAAGACGAAGACCATTGGATTTCCAAGAAGGGGACTATGTTTTCCTCAAAGTGTCGCATAAGAAGGGTGTTTTGAGATTCGGCAAGAAGGGAAAATTGGCTCCAAGGTACATCGGACCATTTGAAGTGATCAAAGCAGTGGGTAAAGCAGCATATCAACTTCAATTACCGGTTCAGTTATCCAGAGTACATGACGTGTTTCATGGTTCAATGTTAAGAAAGTGTCAATTGGATACAATGCATGTCATGGATTTGGAGGATATTGAAGTTCAAGATAGAGCAACATACGAAGAACAACCGGTGAAGATTCTCGACACTAAGGAGAAGGTACTACGCAACAAAGTCATTCAACTGGTGAAAGTCTTGTGCCAACATCATGGGATAGAGGAAGCTACTTGGAAACCAGAGTTGGACATGCGAGAGAAGTACCCTCACTTGTTCTCTACTTATGGTAAGTTTCGAGGACGAAACTTTCTTTAAGGGGGTGGATTATAAACCCCCACATTCGTATCTTGATATAACCACATAATTATGTTTTTGAAATGTTAATATGTGCAATGATGCATGCATGAACTATGTAGATTATAAGAGTAGAAATAAAAAGGTTAGTTGAGGTAATAGGGTATGTTGTAGAATTTTGGAAGTACTTCGGAATGAAAACACACTTTAGAGAGAAGTTGGGTAAAAAAGATTTTGGACACTTTCTAGTAATTGGATCATAACTCTTTATCCTGATGTCCATTAGATCTGTAATTTAGACAGTAGATAGTAGACTTCTAGAGCTACAAAAGTGTATGTCATGTAAATTTTCCAAATCAACCTCTGAATAGGCCAAACCTGCACTGGAAGTTCCAGCAAAAATAGAAATTACGTTCGAACGTGAATGACGTTCAAATGACAGTGCGTTCCAGTACTTTTTGTCTGATGGAAAAATCAAAGTACTAGGAGCTAAGGACGTTCAAATGCCAATGACGTTCGAATGTTAGTTACGAATTCTGACTCTGAAAATTGCGTACAAGACACCATTTCTTCCACTACAAATACCTAAGGACACCTCCCTAAGCCCCATTTCAACACTTCTAACCCTAGAAAAGCTTAGAGAGGAAGAAAGAAAGGGAAAAACAAAGGATTAAAGGGTGATTCAAGTTTTGGAAAGATCAAATCTTCATCTTCTTCCTCAAAACTAAGGAAGCAAGGTAGGGGTTTTCTTCCTATTCCCTTACATTGAGGCTAGGGCTTAAGTATATGTATTCTTTGGACTTTAAATCTTATATATATGTTATGAAATCATCTTTCCTTGGTCTTTTGCAATTGTTAGTGTGTTTTAAACAAAGTTAGGGTTGAATACCCATGAAATCTCATTTTCTTAATATAAAACCCTAGTTTTAAAAAAAGATGGACTTTCTTCTTGATTCTTCATTTGTTCTTGACTTTGAAACTTTAGTGCTTGGGGTTGAGTAAGAAAATGATATTGATGATGATCTCTTACATTTTCTTCAGTTGTTCTATTGAAACACTACATGCGAAATTTGGGATTTATGAACTTTTGTTGAGAAATTATTGGGGATTGTATCTCATGCAGGTGTTTGGATGACCATGGTTGGCCGTTGACTGGGTATCGTAGAGTGAGCAGATGTGTGTGGTTCTTACTCCACACGGGTTTAAACTTTTTCTAGCACTCGTAGTGGGGTTGGTGCCTTGCGAGGACCAAAGCACTATTAGCTCACGGGTGCTGTGTCAGATGATTAGTATACTTGGTTATTGTTGGTGCATTGGTATGGGATAATGCATCGGTAGGCGCCCTTCCCAAAGTTTGATATCCTTGACAGGATTTGTGTGTGTGTGGGCCAAGATATTCTCTATGTATTTATTCATGCTATTATCTTATATCAGACTTGAGATACATTGTTGTTATTGTTTATCGCGTTATTTTTTGGATATGATTATCTTAAAAATTGTTCGGGGAATGATTACTCATTGGAATGGTTATTTATGGTGGGATTGGCTTTACTCTTGTATTTAATTATTATTAATGTATAAACTTGAGATCTTTTAAAAATATCTCTGTTTTATTTCAAAATTTACATATGTTATTTGTGAAATGAGACTGACCGTTTTCTACGTTTTTCAAACCTTGTTAGAGTTTGGGAGAATTTTTCCTACAGAGTTTAGTGCTCACCCCCTTCCAATAATATTTTTTTTAGACTTCATGCTAGAGGAAGATCCCGGAGTTGACGAGCTAGAAAATTGCGAGGCTCCACCAGAGGGAAACCTAGATTCCGAGGTGGACGTCTAGAGCTATAGTTTATTTTTGTGCTAGACTAGGAAATTTATTTACGATCATGTATAGTCTAACATTTTGTTTATTCCGCTGCTAAGTTTAAATGTAATTCTTTTGGAATGTAATTATCATAGCTTGGCCTATTCTTTTGGGATGATGGTGTGGATATTGCCTATGGTGAATAAAATTTTATTATTTGATTGATTTATTTAGTACTCTCATGATGTGAATGGTTTATAGATTGTAATGCCGTCCAAGGTGGGTTTTGGGGCATTACAAAATGTTTATAAGATATGTGTGATCTGTTGCTTAGTTATCTTAGAGATTAATTATTTGTTAGAATTCATGGAATTAAATAGCTTTGAGGAGTTGACGAAAATGTTGGAATGAATATTCTAGTTTTATGTCATGTAGTTTTCGACTATTCTAAGAGAAGGATAGTAATTTGGCTTTTGATTTTTAAATGATGGTAGGTATGGATCTGTATGAAAGTCATATTATCTATATTGGAGATCGGTATGAGATAGGATTTGTGACAAAAGACATCCAAATTCGAGTTGGACAAGTGTAGAAGAACCATGGTCAAGCTGACTCCCTTTCACCAATTTGATCATAAGTCTTTGTTGGAAAGTCCAAATGGTGCACCGTCTTTTTTGTTAGAATCCTAACTCATATATCTTTCCAACCATATAGTTCACACATGCTAAAAATACCTAAGTTAAATTAGTTTATTCTTTGAAGTTGATTAAAAAATTTACGCTGTGGTATTCCTTGGATAGCAAAATGTCGTGCTTTTCTTCTTAGACTCTAAAGGACTTATTCTTAAGCAAGCTTCTATCATTATTTAGGCTTTGATTTAGAGATACCCCCATGTTGATTGAAGTATTTTGATGGATAACAATATAAAATGGGATTATGACTTGGTGCCTTGCCGACTCTAAGTATATTATTCTACTATTAGTGTTGCTTATATTTTTGGAAGCCAAGGAGATATGATAACCCAGTTCGGAAATGGCGAGGTAAGGTCAACTTAGATGTTTTTAAGATGGACTAAGTTTTTAATAATAAGGCTATGAAAAGTTATGTGTGTTTCTTAAAAGTCATAGAAATTAAGGAATGAATGTAGATTTGGTTTTATGATATGAACCATGTGAGTGTTATGCTTTCCTCTAGGATGAGTACGATGGTATGAGATAGTATAATTCTCAAATATGGTCAATTGAAGGAATATGGTGAAGTAACATTGAATTAGAGCCTATTTTAGAATAGTAATAGGAATTGTGATTATGGTTCTTAAATGGATAAGAGTTTGTTTTCATAACCACAAACTTGAGGTTACCAATATTGGTTTGAAAATATTACGGAGGGTTGATTAAATTCACTTTGGAAGTATTGATGGTTTAGAAGGTTCATACATAGGATACTCATTGAAGACGTTATACTTAGGTAATCTTATTTTGTTGTGGACTCAGTTCACTATATTTAGACTCTCTAAAATATTAACAATCAAGAATCTCTTGGGTGAGTGTGTAGTTAATAGTTGACTTGTATTTACAAATATTGATTTGAAATTGAGGTCAAGTTATGTAAACGAATTTATAGACATAGAAAAAGGAAATCTAAGAAGCATGACTAAGTTGTAGTAGTTACCTTTGACCCTTAATATTATAGGATTAAGAGATTATAGAGTTTAAAAGCTCAAGGTTAGATATAGTAGGCAATTATTGAAATAAGGATGATATCAATGTTTGGTATTTACTTTTATCGTTATGCGAGATCTTTTCAATGTTATTGAAGTTGTGTTGGGAGAATATGGAGTTCCTTTTCCTGTCTCTTTTAGGACATTATTAAGATAGTCTTGATTAGTTATACTTGAGTATGGTTGGTATGAGTATTGAAGATTCTTACTTGACCGTTAGTGGTGTAATTGGAAAGATGTAAATTGAGGAATCAATGATAATACCTATGCAGATTGGTTTTGACATGGGTGTAGAAATCTTATGTAATTTTTGGGATAAATGACTATGGTTATCTTAGTAACTAGCAGATCGTTATTATCATGGGGATTACGAATAATTATTAAGACTATGATGACTAATGTGAGTAAATTGAGCAACATTGGTTTAATCATTGGGATTCTTGTTTTAGTTTTGATTATATCATAAGAAGTCTAGAGATAGGGATTCGAAAGTATAGGTATCATGAAAAGAGTGGTGATGTTAATGAAAGCCCCTTAGAATTGATTACATGGTTATTAGTTCTACCTCAAGTCTAAATAATGAATACTTGGGAGAGAAAAATAAATAAATTTGGCTTTAATCGATTTAGTGAATATGTAGAGATATTAAGAGTGATCTAAAAGTATGAATTCGGATACAAATAAGTTATGAAGGGGATTACAAAGATTATTGATTTGAGCTCAAGATTGGGGACTGAGAGCAAATATCGTGGAGATATAACTTGACACTTAGCCTAATTATAATAGTTAGTTAATTACTAACATTCCCCTTGAGTGGATTAGATTGATTGTTAGTGTATACAATTTGGAAGCTATAATTGGAGGATAAATGTGGTTAGGTTTCAATTGTACACTTTGGTAGAATTTGACATATCTTCTCAAAACTTTCAAACCAATGGAAATTCTTATCTTGTGGCTAGTTTGAAATAGGACTTGGTGGATGTTAAGTTATATCAGAGTGCGCAGCGAGCCATTGGATTAGATTCAATATTAATGGAATTAACCATTAGTTATGGTTACAGTGGTGAATGTAGAAAGTATAAGCTTGAAGAGTGAGATTTAATTTTTAGGAAAACTTGGTGCATAGTTTGATGGTTATAATTGTTGGGAATCTTGCGATGTCCATCGGACTAAAGAAATTGATAAGTGACCATAGGATGTGAAGTTATTATTAGATTTAAAATATTGTGAGTTTCTCTAGTCTAATGAGAAACAAAGTCATTAAGAAGGATACATCTATTTACGGAATCTTTGTAGGTCTTGTCGTAATGGCATTGGTAAGTTTTGGATTATAACGTAATTTGGGTATAGGAATGATGAGTAATCCCATTAATGAAATTGAATTTGGTTGTTGTGAAATACTTATGGAGAAGTTGCATGTAAAAAGCACACATGAGATTTTTAAAATGATTGGTACATTCAAAAGAGAAGTGCTATCCAATGAATAGGAAATAAGTTGAAGATCTAGCGGTGATGTTTAAAATTAGGATATGATGTTCTATTTTAATCTTGGCTTTGATGTTTAAAGGATGAATAGAAGTGGAGACATCAAGGCCAAATGAGAATTAGATAGACTAACTTGACGATTAAGTTTCTAGGACGAAACTTTCTTTTAGGGGGGGTGGATTGTAAGACCCCGTATTAAAAATTAAATAAGGATACGATTATATTAAGATTTCTCGTACGATGAATAAAATGATGGTATAAACTTAGAATTATTGTTGAAAGATTGATTATGATGTTTGAGTTTTGGATAAATTGACCTTTCAATAAACTCCCCCCCCCCCACTCTCTTATCTTTATATTACAAGTAATCATTTCCTTTTTGAAATGCTAATATTGCAAAACCCGGATAAATATATGAAATCGTTTGTAATAGAACTTGTACCAACTAAATTTGATAAACACATTTATGTTGTATAAGTTTGGGTTGGTGTTGGAAGGGCTTAAAATAGATTGAAAATGAAAAATCAAGCGTTCTGGGCAGCATACCGATACTGAGTACAGGTACTGTGAACACCAGAAACTAAAGTGTACCGGTACTGTCTACTATGGACCAATTTTCGTATAATTGTCATAGCTATTAACCCCACCATCCGATTGAGCCACAAGTTTGACACAATACAGAGGACATCTAGATCTACAACTTTTAGGTTTTGAACTTCTTCAGATTCGAAGTGGATCATGGTCAAAAAGGAGGAAAACCGAGGTACTACCACCAAATGGTGTGGGTACTAGTGCCTAAGTTGCCAAAGCTTTGGGACTAAGTATTCTTTCCTTTAAATGTTATAAATGGACAATAATAGAGTACCATGTATGGTATGTTGGACCTCGGATAGGTCAATCGATTTAAACTTTTATTAAGAGCGGTTCAGAGGAATAAAATAGTAATTTTAGTGTTTCGCGTGTAAATTATATTAATATAAAGATAAATCATAAAACTAAATATTTTTTGGTTAAAATAACATTAAAAATGAATCTGAAACGTCTAAAAATCTTAGGGTAATCATAGGGATCAAATTGGAGATATTCAATGGCAAAATCAAAATTTTGGAGAAAAATATAATTTTTGGCCCTATGAATAGTAAAATTCAGGATTTCTTGGCTTTAAAGCACCACTTTACTCCCATTTTCTTCCATTCTTTCCCTTCACTCTCACCAAAACTCTCTTAGAACCCTAGGGGAAGATTAGGGAAGAAAGAAAAGGGAGGAATGAGGTTTCAAGAGCTTGGGCTTTGCTTGAAACTTTGGATTCAAGGTAGGGGTTCCTTCCATTCTTGGCCATTGAGGCTAGGGCATATATGTATACATGTTTTGACTCTAAAGCTTATATATATGCATTAAAAACCTTTATTCTTGATATTCTTTCAAAAATTACCGTGTTTTAAACAAAGTTCGGGTAAGAAACCATGAAATCTCTATTTTTGGTATTAAACCATAGTTTTTAAAAGAAATAGGTTTTCCTCTTGATTCTTCGTTTGTTCTTGTTTTAAAAACTCTAGTGCTTTATATTGAACAATAGAATGGTATTGTTGAGGATCTCTTGTTTATTTTCTTCAATTGTTTTATGGTAATACTGCATGAAAATTTGGGGAGTTTGGAATTAGTTTGTTATATGAGAAATTTGTTGGGGATTGTATCTCTTGAGGATGTTGGGATGACTATGGGTGGGCGTTGATTGGGTATTATAGAGTGGATAGATGTGTTTCTTACTCCGTGTGGGTTTGAATTTTTTCTACTACTTGTAGTGGGGTTGGTGCCTTATGAGGACCAAGCCACTATTTGCTCATGGGTACCGTGGCTAAGGGTTAGTATACTACTCCTGGGTTGGATTTGTCACGGTCATTGTGGTGGTATATGCCTTTCCTAAAAGTTGGAGATCCTTGCGAGGATTGGGTGTGTGAGTGTGGGTCTGGATATTCTCAATGTGTCGATTCATGTGATGTCATACATCATACCTGAGATACAAGTACAAATTCATCGATACAAGTGGTTGATTTACATTATGGGTAATGTTATAAACGGTGGATTGTGGTTCAATGTTAAAATGGTTTTTTCGTGGAAATGGGTTTATCTCTTCATTTAATTATTGTTATTGCATAAACTGGAGATCTATTGAAATGTTTCTATTTTATTTCAATTGTTATATATGATATTTGTGAAATGAGACTGACTGTTTTTATATGTTTTATAAACCTTGTTCAAGTTTGGAGGGATGTTGTTACAGAGCTTAGTGCTCACCCCCTACAATATTATTCATTCTCATATGTCGGTTTAGATGAAGAGCTTGGAGTTGATGAACAGGTGGCTTAGGAAGCACAATTGGAGGAAAATGTGGATCCCGAGGGGGATGTCTAGAGTTGATCTCTCCATGTTTTGGATTAGGGGATATATTTTGGTGCAATAATAGATGTATTTTGTTTATTCCGCTGAATGATGAATGAAATTATCTTAATTATGGATATTATTACTTGCTCTCATGTTGTGAATGGTTTTTAGATTGTAATGTCGTCCAAGGTGGGTTTTGGGGCGTTACACATGCATACTATTGTTATAGTTTCGTATTTAAAAAAAAATATCATATTCAATGACGAACAGTAAAAAGATTAGTAGGGTAAGAGAACACCTCGCACTTGCGTTTTGACAAAAACACCAATATTTGTGAATAAGAAGAACAAAACTATACGACAAAAGAACATAATTAACCTGGAATAAAAATAAAGTAAGTAAATAAAAGCCTATACATTGAAAAGCAGGAAAAAAAAACTAATTATTCCTCCACAACTTCCGGGTATACCGGATCCATCAAATTCTCCTCCACCACTTATTTTTCAAAGCCCCCAAAAACTAGCTTATGTCTTTGGCCATTGACCTTGAATGTCTGGCCATTTTCAGGGTTTTGGACATCCACAGCTCTGTTGGGGTAGGCCACCTTGACAAGATAGGGGCCATCCCAACGGGATCGGAGTTTGCCTTGAAAAATGGAGAGGCAAGAATTGTATAAGAGTACTTTTTGTCCGGACTCAAATGATTTCCTCACAATGGAGTTATCATGAAAAAATTTGGCCCTTTCTTTTGAGATTTTGGAGCTCTCATACGCATCTCGTCGAATCTCTTCCAACTCATTCAACTCTAACTTCCTACGATCACCAGCCATTCTCAAATTAAAATTTAAAGTCTTAATGGCCCATTAGGCCTTGTGTTCCATTTCGACTGGCAGGTGGCAAGCCTTTCCATAGACAAGCCGGTCCCAAAATAGTTTTAAAGGCAGTGCGGTATGCCCAGAGGGCATCAGACAATCTATCAGACCAATCCTTCCTATTTGGGTTAACAGTTTTTTCTGGAATGTTCTTGATCTCCCTATTGGCTAGCTCAGCTTAGTAATTTGTTTGTGGGTGATAGGCAGTGGATACTTTGTGAGTGGCGCCATATTTGAACATTAGAGATGCAAATGGCCTATTTTCAGAAATATGATCCACCATCACTTATTATTAAACGAGACATCCCAAACCTCAAAAAGATGTTCTCCTTGAGAAACTTGACTATGACCCAGTGGTCATTAGTCTTGGTCGGGATAGCCTCCACCCATTTGGCCACATAGTCCACTGCTAGAAGGATGTAAAAATAACTAAATGACATAGGAAAAGGACCCATGAAGTCGATGCCCCAACAATCAAATATTTATATGACAAGTATTAGTGAAAGGGGCATCATGTTTCTTTGGGTCACACTACCCACCCGTTGGCATTTGTTGCATCCCTTACAAAACGAAACACAATCTTTGATAAGAGAGGGCCAGTAAAAACCTGATTGAAGAATTTTGGCCGAAGTCTTTTTCGCTGAGAAATGTCCACCGCAAGCTTGTGAATGGCAAAATGCAAGGACGTCCCGCTGTTCATTTTCAGGTACGCATCTCCTCATGATTTGGTCGGGGTAGTACTTGAACAAATACGGGTTATCGAAGTAGAAGTACTTCACATCCGCTATAAATCGTCTTTGATCTTCTGGTCTCCATTGCGGTGGTATCTGTCCTATTGAAAGATAGTTACATATATCAGCATACCAAGGATATACAGAATGAATTGACAGCAAATGCTCGTCAGGGATAGGAATGTGCTCATCGGCCTCTTGCACCACAAGCCGAGATAAATGATCCACCACCATGTTCTCAACTCCTTTTTNATCGGCCTCTTGCACCACAAGCCGAGATAAATGATCCGCCACCACGTTCTCAACTCTTTTTTTGTCCTTGATCGTCAACTCAAATTCTTGTAGGAGGAGTATCCACCTAATAAGTCTCGGTTTTGCATCCTGCTTAGAAAACAAATACTTTAAAGCAGAGTGATCAATAAAGACAACAATAAGCGAATCAATGATGTAAGCACGAAATTTATCTAAGGCAAACACTACTGCTAGTAATTCTTTCTCGGTGGTAGTGTAATTCATCTGAGCCTCATTAAGTGTTTTGCTAGCATAGTGTATCACATGATTGCATATTTTTATAGCATTTTTGCTTATATTTCATGATCACATCAATACAGCTTCAATCGTCTTTGTGACTGGCAGACGTTAAAGAACCAGATAGTGAGTNACCCAGCCAGCTAAAGGCGCCGCCCATTAGGGCCTCGCCCACAAGGATGCCACTCTCCTCTCACCCAACACCATGGTCTCCTCCTTGCTCCACTGACCAAGTCCCTAGTGCCAAACTAATGATGCACAATTTTATTCTTTGTTTCTCTCCTGTCTTCACGGGTATCCTTCCTCTTTTCGTCCCCGTGGGAGAATTCACTTCGTCTGGCCTTGGTGACATCCTCGGTGTTCATATACTTTTGTGTCCTTGATAGCAGCTCGAGCATGTTGGAGGGCGGCTTCTTAAGGACTGAGAACATGAAGCTGGAGTTGCGAAGTCTGGTGATAAAGGCGGCCAGAGCTACCTTATCATTTGGTTCCTTAACTTGGAGGATCTCCTCATTGAAGCGGGCAAGGTAGTCTCTATGGCTTTCATCCCTGTCCTATTTGGTAGTGAGCAGGTGGGTCACTGGTTTCTGAGCTCAACGAAGGAGCAGATGGAGGAGGGCCTGAGCTTGGAGAACCACTGGCGAGCAGACCTTTTCAAGGTGGTAGGAAAGGCTCTACACATTATCCTCTCAGGCACATTGTGGAGTTGCATAAGGGATTTGTAGGTATCCAGGTGGTCTAGGGGGTCCTTGGTGCATGGAAGATCTCGATGGTGGGCATCTTGAACTTCGAGGGTAAGGGGTAGTTAACAATATTAGCAATGAAAGGGGTATCGGTGCGCCTTACCAAGTAGTCCATGGTTTCAAATGCCTGGGCCTTGATTGCGTTAAGGGTGTCACCGAGTTGGTTTTGCACCTCTATGATCTTCTCGTCCCATTAGTCGGGGACGTCCTCTATCGGGTGGTGGTTCTGGCTTCCATGGTCCCCATATTGGCTCTCTCCTTCTTCGTCCTCCTATGCAGGTACTTGTCGAGGGGGAACATGTGAGCTCCCTACGCATTGAGGAGGGACTATTGGGTGAGGGGCACCCTGGTGTAGGCTTGGGGCATTCTAGCAAGGGCCCCCATGGTGAGGGGTTGCCTAATGCCCAGGAGGGAAGAGTTGCTGCTCCTCTCCTGTTGGAGGGTGTGGGGCTCCTCCTACAGGGTGAGGGGCAACACCTCCTTGGGTGAGCATTAACTGGATGATCTGTTTGTTCTATTTTGCCAACAATTGAATAGTCTATAGAAACTGTTGTCCGACGACGGGGGTCGCTGTAGCAGATGGTTCCGATGGTGCGAGGGGAGGTGGAGCCTCCTCCTAGGGGGTCGGGTTGTTGTCTTCCGGTTGTTGGCTCATCAATCTAGTAGTGATTGCCATGGATCAAAAGAGTATGAAAACTAGTCGTTTTCCACAGATGGCGCCAAACTGATGATGCACAAAATTTTCTTCGCGCAAGATCAACAGTCAAGTATACAAACGGGTGCAATTAGTGAGCAATAACAGATAATCAATGACAATTCATGATTATAGCAGTAAATAAGAAGAAAACACAGAGGTTTACGGTGGTTCAGTCCGGGTGACCTACTCCACTTCTGGAAATGGCGACGGTGGCCTGGGGTGTTTTATTAATGAACAGTGTCACCGGGAGAGTAACTCCGATGTATTACAGTGCTTTGGAGAGAGAGAGAGAGAGAGAGAGAGTAATGTGTGTAGGAAGGTGTAGTGTGTGTAGGGATCTCAAGGTTATGAGAGCATGTCCTCTACATGTACAGGATTTACATTATATAGGCATACCAAGGCGGTGAGGCAGTGACGTGAGGAAGGGGTTTTCCACTATCTTGGTAAGTATAACCTTAGTAGGAATGTATCTCCGCATCCCGATATTTTCTCGCACGTGTCCCTATTCTGTCGGAGGATGATCTTGAGCTGGGTTGATTCTGATCTTGAGCTTAGACTTGGAGTGGTGTGGACTTGGACTTGTATTGGAGTGGAGAAGAGGGACAGGGAGGCAAGCCATGGGCGTTGGCCTTTGGCTTGGACTTCAGTTAACTCCTTCTTAACTTGTGAGCAGGTCCAATTCCTTTTAGGCTCCAGTAATTAGGACTCCTTCTGATGGGTTGACCCAGTTTTGATTGGACTTTCTCGGTTTAAATTAATTGGGCTTGGCCCAGTTAATTTCGGGCTCATCATCATTATTATTATTTATTTTATTATTTATTATTATTATTATTTTTTCAGAAGTTACAAACTGACTCACTATTTGGTTCTTTAATGTCTGTCAGGCACAAAGACGAACGAAATTATTATTATTATTATTTTTATATTAAACACAAATATAAGTATATTCACACATAAGTAAACATAACTAAATTTACACCCATACCTCCCCAACTTAAATTAGACATTATCTATAAAACAGTGATAATTAATATTGATAAAAACCAGCAATATGTTGTCTTTCAGTGATCTGGCTGTTACTCAAGAGATTTAATCTGTCAAACAAATTACAATTAATTAGCAATATTATTTATGATTAAGCAGCAATATACTTTTCAGAGCGCATAAACAAGATCAAAACATTGTACTGAAGTTATATTTTGAGTAAATCCATCATAATATGGTTTAAGTCTTTGACCAATGACTTTAAAAATATTTCCAGTTACTGGATTTTCAATTTCAATTGCTCCATAGTCAAAAACTTGCTTGACAATATAAGGACCTGTCCATTTAGATTTTAATTTTTCAGGAAATAAACGAAGTTTTGCATTATATAACAGAACTTTTTGAAAACGTTCAAAAGATTTTCACATGATATTTTTATTTTGAAAGATTTTGGTTCTTGACTTCATAATTTTTGCATTTTCATAAGCTTCATTTCTTAATTCCTCAAATTCATTAATTTGAAGTTTGCGAGATATTCCAACTTTGTCCATATCAAAATTCATCATTTTGATTGCCCAATATGCTCGATATTCTAATTCTACAATCAAGTAACATGGTTTTCCATAGACTAACCGATAAGGGGACATTCCTAAAATGGTTTTATATGCAGTACGATAAGCCCAAAGCGCATTAGTTAACCTTAAAGACCAATCTTTACGATCTGGATTTAGTGTTGTTTCTAAGATATATTTTATCTCCCTATTAGCTAAGTCAGTTTGTCCACTTGTCTGTGGATGATATGGAGTGAATATTTTATGTGAAATTGAGTATTTTTTCATAAGATTTTTAAAAATTTTATTACAAAAATGTAATCCACCATCACTTATAATTGTCTGAGGAATTCTAAATCTGGATAGAATATTTTCTCTCAAATATTTGATCACCATTTTATGATCGTTCTTTCTATATGAAATTGTCTCTACCCATTTAGAGACATAATCGACTGCAACTAAAATATACAGATATCCAAAAGATGGGGAAAATGGACCCATAAAATTGATGCCTCAACAATAAAAAAATTCAACAATTAAAATAGGGTTTAAAGGTATCATATTCCTTTTTGAAATATCTCTCAATCTTTGAATTCTGTCACAATTTAAACAAAAGATATGAACATTTTTAAAAAAGAATTGGCCAATAGAATTCACACTGTAAAATTTTTGCAGCAGTTTTTTTTGAAGCAAAATGACTTTCACAAGCTTTAGAGTGACAAAACTGAATTACCTGACATATTTCATGATTAGGTATACAACGCCTTATTATTTGATCTTTACAATATTTAAACAAATAAGGATCCTCCCAGAAAAAGTTACGTACCTCACTTGTAAACTTATTTCAATCAGATCAGGTATAATGAGAAGGAATAGTATCAATGGCTAAATAATTGGCTATATCTGCATACCATGGTACTTCTATTATTACAAACAGTTGTTCATCTGGAAAAGTTTCTCTAATCGGAATTGGTTCTTTCTTTATGTCATAGTTTAATCTTGACAAGTGATCTGCTACCACATTCTCTACTCCTTTCTTATCTTTAATGATAAGATCAAATTCTTGAAGTAACAATATCCATTGTAGGAGACATGGTTTAGCATCTTTCTTAGTAAGTAAATATTTTAAAGTTGCATGATCTGTAAATACAACAATTGACGATCCAACCATATATGAAAGAAATTTATCTAACACAAATACAACCACAAGTAGTTCTTTTTCTGTAGTTGAATAGTTCATTTGCGTATCATTTAAGGTTTTACTTGCATAGTAGATAACATACAATTTTTTTTCTTTTCTTTGACGTAATACAGCTCCTACTGCATAATTACTTGCATCACACATTAATTCAAAAAGCAAAGACCAGTCAGGAGGTTGTATAATAGGTGCAAAAATAAGCATGCTCTTTAATCAATCAAATGCTAATTGACATGCTTTATTCCATTCAAATATTGTATCCTAACATAGAAGATTACTTATAGGTCTAGGTATTTAACTAAAGTTTTTTATGAACCTTCTGTAGTATCCCCCATGACCTAAAAACGAGCGAATATCTTTTCCCTTTTTGGTGAAGGCACATTAGCTATTAGATCAATTTTTGATTTATCAACTTCGATCCCTTTTTTAGACTACATGACCTAAAACAATACCTTGTGTAACCATATAATGACATTTTTCCCAATTTAATACAAGGTTTGTTTCTTCATAGCGAATGAGTACTTTCTCAACATTTTCCAAACATATATGAAATGAATCACCATATACTGAAAAGTCATCCATAAAAACTTCTAGATATCGTTCTACCATATCATTGAATATACTTAACATACAACGCTGAAAGGTAGCTGGAACGTTACATAATCCAAAAAACATCCTTTTATATGCAAAAGTACTAAAAGGACATATAAATGTAGTTTTTTCTTGATCATCTATCGCAATTTCAATCTGATTATAACTAGAATATCCATCTAAAAAATAGGTTTTTATTTACTTACTTTATTTTTTTTATTCCATGTTAATTATGTTCCTTTGTCGTATAGTTTTGTTTTTCTTAGTCGCAGATATTGGTGTTTTTGTCAAAGCTCAAGTGCGAGGTATTCTCTAACCCTTATTATCTTTTTACTGTCCATCATTGAATATCATATTTGTTTTAGAACACT
>CAUOFW020007570.1:0-20516 GCA_963454935.2 Ilex paraguariensis
ACAAACACTTCCCTTCTATTGGGAATAGTCAAGATAGTCCTTATTCTCCTCTGTTGCAGAATAAATCTGGGATTTGGTTTCAATAATTTTGAAGGAACTCATTCATTATGAGAATGAAGTTTGTGTTTACGATGTAAAATGTTCATTTTTGTAGAACTAAGTTGGCTGCTTGCTATCATCTTGTCGTCATTTTAGTTTCATGTTGCTTCTTCCCAATATGTTTGGAGTGATGCCCGTTAATTGAATTGATTATAGGGTCTTTGAAAGTGAGGTAATTTTCTTTCCTTCAGGATGTAAAGTCTTTCAATGACTAGCTTAATGTTTCATGGGATTTTTCTTGCAACAATTAATAAATAATGCCATGAGATTTTAGAGTATATGTACAAAACACACACATACTTTGTTCGAATCCATTATACAAGTTAACTTTGACTAAGTTTAAGGAAAACACTATTGTACTTTATTTGGAGATCCAAATTAATTACAAGTGACTTTAACTAACAATGGAACTCATAACTACTCTAAAGATTATAAAGAATTGGATTCTGATAAGATCTTCAAATGAGATCTTTATAACATAGTTTTTGGAGAAAAATTTGCATTTTTGTGGCAGAAACAGATCTAGATTCCCTTCAATACAATTTCTTCATAAGTGGGTCCTTCACTTGTATGTGTTAGATAATGTGCCATTAAAAACATCGAGAATAAGTGTATTAGATAATATCTCACCCAGCTAAAAGAACTGATCTTCTAGTTTTGAAAGGAGAAGCAACTTTGAAATCACTGTGGGCTCCCTTGAAATTAGATATATGCTGTCTGACACATAATGCTGGCCCTCCATAAAATGGGTTGGAGTAGTTGACATTGCTCACACAATACTGTTTCTGCCAATGCTGATTCGATTTTGAAAGGTCACAACTCACAATTATAAAACTCCCTTTCCATGGCCAGCATACTCTCACAATTATAAAACACCCTTTCCCAGCACACTCTCACAATTATAAAACTCTCTCTCTCTCCTCTCTCTCTCTCTCTCTCTCTCTCTCTCTCTCTCTCTCTCGTGCATATAATCAGAAAGAGGAATGAACATAAAAGTTAATGCACCCATTGAAGCTCTGCTAATTCAAAACTTACATAATGTATCACAAAATGAATGAATACAGTCTCATTCTAGATGGACTATGTTTACACATTGACTTGGCTCTCTTTACCAGTGATAATGACAATGAAGAAACCGAAGGTGGCAGTTATTTTTCATGATGAGCAAATGATGCAATACCTAATGTTGAATGAGGAGTGCATTACTCATCAACTTCACAAACTATTAAGCATAATAGACTATTAACCTATTGTAACAATTATTTCCAATCTTCCAGATGCCAAATCCTATAGTTCATCCTAATATATATTTGGGTCTTCCTCCTCCTCCTTTTGTGAGGAGGTAATTCTACGGGAGTTATTGCACAAGAAATTAAAAAGGTTCAGAGAGATAAATGACAAGGAGCTTTATCATCGATCGTTTTGGACTAGTTGATAGCCAAACTCCAACCCACTTAGAACAGGAGCACTTCCCTTACTTATTTTATACGAAATAAATGCATAATATCACCTTTGCATATATAGAAATTCAGATTTGTTGGGAAAAAAACTAGTAAAGGATTAATTGCAGAAGATGCAGTCTATATATAAGAAAATGCATAAAATCACTGCATCACTAAAAAAATTTAAGGAAAATTGCTAGATTGCTTTCATTGGAAGCATATAGTAGATTTGCAAGTTTCCAATTCCCTTTTCCCTTAAGGAGTTCCTCCATGAATTAGCCTACACCAATCATGTTAAGCCATACTTTCTCGTGCATGATTGCCAAACTATCGTAAGATAAACCCTAAATCCTAACTTGAAAAAGTAAACCCTAAAAGCCATTAAAGTTTCACAAACCCTTACAAAAATGATTAGTAAAAAATTGGACAATAGAAGAAAGCTCATCACTGAATGATATTCAAGACTTTAGGAAGAAAATTTGAATTTCCCCCACCTGAACCAATCAACATAAAGTGTCTGATATTGGCACGGCTCAATCAAATAAAAACACCCAACCCAACCATTGGGAGATTTGATTTGATTGAGCCATCCCAACATCATCGCATTACAACGAAGGAAACTTGTACAAATTATATAAAGGATCTGCAACATACCTTCACCAAACATATCCATCAGATGAATAAAGTGCTCATAGATAATCAAGCAGTTCATGACATGACTCAGAAAAAAAGTTCAAAACAAAAAACTGTATTAGGAACAATGTGTGGCTATGGTCGTAATGTGAGGGATAGCTGAGAGAATCTATGTATGAAAGAGAGAGAGAGAGAGAGAGAGAGAGAGAAGAAAGTGGAGAACTAGAGGCTAGAGGGATCTGCAAGAAAGAAAAATGGTTAAGATGTCCAAGTCTTTGGTTCATCATTCATCTGGAAAAGTGATAATATATATGCAAATCTTGCCATTAGGTCTTCCATGACACAAAAGTAGTGGTTGATGACACTAACACAATTAACAGGAAGTCATTTTCTTCTATAGTGTTTCCATTTTTTTCATGTCAAAAAAAGCTTTTTTACTGATTTGCCAACCAAATTTATTTGTTATATGACAATTATTATTATCATCATTATGTCATCATTCATGGGTTTTGATTCAAAACCTCAAAAGAATCAATATTTAAAAATAAAATTGGTAAGAAATATATAAAAATTCAAAGTGGTAGGACAGAAATTGTTTTTAAGAAGAACAAAAATTCTTGGACTAAAGGTTTTGGACATTGGAACATGATGTATTATAAAGTTCTTTGTGGGTATCCATTTATGAAAAATAATATTCGAGCAAAACATTATTTCAAATCTTCTTTGTTTATATTTGTAAACTGACCAGGCAAGTTTATTAATGCAAAGTTTTAGTTTTTAATCAAAAATTCAGCTTACTAAATCGTTTAATACATTAATTAATAGTGATAAGATTAGAAATTATCTCTTTGGAGACATCCGATAAAATTGGAACGATACAGAAAAGATTAGTATGGCCCCGACGTCATGGATACACGTACAAATCAAGAAATATTGGAAGTAGGCAACTTGTCAAAAGCCATAAGATCAACAATTTGCAATAGAGGTATTAGATCCAACAGAAGATGAGAGAGAGAGAGAGAGAGAGAGAGAGAGAGAGAGAGAGAGAGAGAGTGAGAGAGAGAGAGAGAACTTGAAGCAGTCCATAGTTCTTTGCCTAGTAGTGTGATGTTCTTGTGGAGGAATTAAGTGCCATGATTCTGAGGAAAACAGCATAAATAATAATATCTGGTTCGGCAGATAATATTAAAAATGAAGATAATTAGCTCTCCACTAAGGAATAGTTCTCTCAGAAAAAGAAGGTATAAACTAACTGCTATCCAGCATTGTAGAGTTCATGCTCTATTGTTTAATCTTTGGTGTGGCAACATAAATAACCCATGTTTTGGTGGATGTCTAAATCATGTATGTTATGTTGTATTGAATTTGCTTTTATTCACATGAATTATTTATTGAGTGGGTTGAGTAGGTCAACCTGATCATGGCCCAAACTTGTCAAGGTTAAATTTCCACCTAAGCAACCTGATTTTCAATTCAAATCTCACTCAAATTGTGTAATCCGAGTTCAATCCAAAGTGTAAAATTCTTATCATGTATAGTATATACGTAGATTAAAGGGTTGGTGTTAAACCTCAAATCGAGTTGATCTTGAGTCAAGGGCTTAACAACTTGATTTGTTTCAGAATTGACCTCTCACCATACATAACCCGTCGTACTTGCACACCCATAGGATTAAGAATTCTTGTATCACGTCATTTCAAAATTAGTTCAATTATACATGAACCATTTATTAAACAGGTTATGACCCAAATGTGTTAGTCCTAAAATGATTCTACTTGCATGGGATGGAGATGGCATGGCAACCAAACAATACAATTCTCTTCTGGGGTTGTTAAAAAGTTTTTTGTAAAACTAATAGAGTTATTCTAGTTAACCACCTTTGATTCTAGTCCTAGAAGTCAAGATGGTAAGAATTGATTTCTCTTAGTAAATTATTATTCAATTATTAGATCGGATCGATCAATCATTTTGTAACTATTGGATTTTCGGATTGAGGAAGGTTCCTCCTAATGGTTCTTCATCTGGGCACAAACGACACAGAGAAAACCATAGATTCCCAAAACTTTTCCATTTGATTAACATATATACCTAATTCCTTGTCCCATTAATCAGCTCCCTGGCTTACAGCTTTGTTCCTTATAGAATCTATGCCTTCTTATATATGCCAAAGGTTACGGTACCACCGACAGTAACATACCAAAAATTATAATTTTTAAGGTTAAAGTATAATTTTTTTTAGGTGTAATTTATAATTTTAAAGGGCATGATTAATCATGAAAGGTTGTTATCAATACTGAGATTTTCATAATCGATCATAGGTGTCTATAATCGATCATGACCTTCTTTTGAATAGTTGTAACTTC
The DNA here is from genome assembly GCA_963454935.2 of Ilex paraguariensis. NCBI lineage: Eukaryota > Viridiplantae > Streptophyta > Magnoliopsida > Aquifoliales > Aquifoliaceae > Ilex > Ilex paraguariensis. The sequence goes on from CAUOFW020007570.1 coordinate 4,538, forward strand.
TCGTTTCAAAATTATAAATTTATCCATAAAAAATAGTAATCAGTGGTACGATACCCAAATTTTTTTCTTTTTTGGGTTACGGTAGAATTTCTGCATAGATATAATATATACATATAAGTGAGAGTGTGTGTGTGTGTGTGTGTGTGTCTGAGAGGAAATGAGTCAATTGGTCCCTTAGATTCGCAAGCAGTTAGCAAGGTTCCAATGGCACAACTGCAGGCAGTACAAAGACTGGCTAGCAGGCATTTATTCTAATTCAAGCAATTATTCTCTCATAATGATAATTCTGTCTGATCATTCCCAATGAGGCATACTTCAAATTATTTGATAAATATATAATCTTATTTAAATGGTTTTGCATTACATAAGATATAAAAAAAAGTCGTATTTAGTAGTACATAAAATTCTCATTTATAACGGTTAGAAGAAATTAATTGATAGATGATTTTATTTTTATTCTGAGAAAACTGATTCCCAAACTTAAACTTGATCGTCACTCAACGAATAAAAGTTACTCTAATGGTAACAAGTTGATCTTTCCCAAGAGCTCACATCGATTGGAAGGTTTTACATCTCAATATCGACTCTTCACCACCTTGAACTGTAATATGTTCTAAGGGTTGGTTTGTTCGCTTATTAAAACAGTATATTTTGTCGCTTGAACAACAGAACTCTTGATATCGGTTCAAATTCGTTCTCAAGTTTTCTACAGAAAGAAAGGGATTTACTTCTTAATATTCTAAGGTATCTTCCCGAAACAAGAAGGTAACTACTAACATAATAGGACACAAAAGCAGTGAGAAACAAATGGTATCTACCAACTTATTATTATGAGTTTGTCCCCGCTAAAAGCCACTTGATAAGTAGTATTTCCTTTGTCCACTCATGCAACTAGAAAGAAAAGGACATGATGACTCAAGAGGGTAATACCATTTGAAAAAATATTTTCTCATCGAATTTATTGTTATCATTGAATTAATAGTTACGGTTTACTTAAACAAACAGTTTTATTTAAGGAGTATTATTGGGGTTGAAAATGGAGTAGTTATTTTAATGAAGAAATTGATATTTGGTACAACTACCACCTTGGTCGTATGTGATCAGCATACATTATCGCATAATAATGATATTTGATCACACCCACGAGTTATTATCTTATAATTGAGGAGCTTGCTTAAGCTTGGTTGGTGCTCCAGATTTGCAGCAAGACAAGTAGAATATTTCTTCTCTACGATATAAATCCAGATTTCCAGATTTGCTTAAGCTTGGTTGGTGCTCTAGATTTGCAGCAAGAGAAGTAGAATATTTCTTCTCTACGATATAAATCCAACACCACATGAAATTAGAGGGTTTGAATCTTCATCAAATCATTTATTTCGTAAATGAGTGGATCCAACATAATACAATTAAAAGATAAATTGGGTATGGGTGAAATCAATCAAAAGAAATATACGATACACCTCGTTTGTATACCGGTTATACATGAATCATATACGATACGTATTCGATATGACACGACTTGATAAATATGAATTAATAAATGAATCTAATATAGGTGGAGTGTTTTTCAACACGAACTCATCTCATTCGACATAAACTCGTCTTACCCGACATGATTGACAAGCCTACCTACAATATAATACACTAAAACCGTCAATATGTAGTGTCAAGTTGTATCCTATTAGTAAGTCGTATCAAATATTTATTTAAGTCATATTCAACTTATTCATAGTTGCATATAATCAAGTTTGTGTTGAGTTGAATGCATGTCGTATATAAGTCACTAGTTATTATCTATGCTTGAAGACACGGAATAATAAAAAAAATAATCAACAATAAACATATTTATATTCACACTCAAAATTAAATTACAGACATAGAAGAGAGAGAAATGAATTTAAACATTTGTTATAGTGGGGGTGAACGGTGGTACTGGTGGTGGGAGGCAGTGGTGGCGGTGGGAAAAGGTGATGGTTGTGGCTGGCGGCAACGATCGTGGTGGTGGTAGCAGTCATGGGTGACAACGGTGATGATGGTGATGGGTTTTGGTTGAAGATGGTGAAAGTGACAGTTATAAGTGACGGCAGTAGTGCTAGTGGGTGACGATGATGGTGGTTAGTAGTAGTGATGGTGGGGCGACAATAGTGGTGGTGGTGGTGGGCGGTGATGATGGTGGCAATGGGCGACAACAAGTGCTTCTGAGCGACAATGTAATGGATGGTGGCAAATGGCGGTAATGGTGATGGTGATGGTGGTGGTGGTGGTGGTGAGGGTGGGTGATAGTGGATGGACGCAGTGGTGGACGATGATTAGTGGTGGACGATGACGGGTGGTGGTCGTTGGTGGTGATAGGTGTGGTAGGGGTGAGTGACAATGGCTGACAACAATGATGGGCGAGAACAGGGTGATAATGGGTTGTGGTAGTGGGTGGTGGTAGGTGGTGGTGGGCAACAATGGTAGTAGTGGGTGCTGACGGTGGTAGTGAGATAATAGTAGTACTGATAATAAATATAATATTGAGATAACAATGGTAGTGGGTGGTGTCGGTGGACGACGGTGATAACAATCAGTAGTGAGTGGCAATGATGGGGGTAGGGATGGCGACGATAGTGGTGGTGCTAGTGAGGTCGCGACTGAGGTGAAGATGGTGGTGGTAGGGGGTAATGATGGGATAGTGGAGATAATAGTGCTAGTTTTTGTGGCAGAGGTAGTGAGGTGGTGACGTTGGTGGTGGTGGTACCATTAGTGATGCGGTGGGGCGGTAGGTATGGTGGTGGTCGTGGGATTGCGGCGGCGGTAGTTGCGGTGGTAGGACGGTTTTAAACACTATTTTTTTTTTAAATATTTATCATAAGTTATAAGTTCTAAAAATACTTTTAAAAATGCATCCCAAACACACATTTAGGGACCTATTTTTCCTTTAAATTTGGAGTGTTAATATTAGTTGTCAAATTAACTTTAAAACAAAATTTAAAAAGATCTCAATAGTCAAAAGTAAAAGTCATTTTATTTAACTTTTGATATTTAAATTGTATTGCACTTTATTATATAAATATTTAGTTGGACTACTAATGCAGACATGCGTTACACATGAAAAAACTTTAATCATAAAATTTTGATTATATTTTTTAGAAATACAAAGTGTATGAAGATAACAAAGCAAAAGACTATATGCATTCAATGGCCTCTTGAATCCAAAAAGACTTTTTTGGCATTACAATGCAAGACCAAGAAAACTCCTAAATATAATTTATTAATCTAAAACTATTCGACCACCACATGAATTCAAGAAGTCTGGGAACAAAACTAATTATACTCATAATATAATAACAACTCTTAAAACACTACAAACCCGCTAATAATAAACAATTAAATATTAGGAGATTAGTTTAATTTCCAATGCAGATTAAACTCTTCATTCCATGAATAGTTTCTTTTTTTGGGCGTTCATTAGTACTTTAATGGGAACACCAATTCAATTGAATACAAATTAATTTTAATTTCAATTCCAAAAACTGTTGTAAGGCAAACAAAGTATTTATGCAGTGACCATACTCAAACAAATGGAAAACAAAGTAAAGAAAATATCATACTAGCAATAGGCATGTTCTGATAGAGAAAAAAAAAAACTTATAGATTGACAACACCAAGCATCACTGACCCACCAATCTTCACAGTCACAATATGCTTAACGTCTAGAGGATAGAGATGCAAGGCCACTAATTTTAATGGATTTTGAAGAAAAATTTTATTGCAGAGATATAAGACCAAATGCGTTAATAGAGTTAGGGGTGTTAACCCTACCCTATAGGTAGGAAATATAGTCTTCCATCTTCCTACCCGATACTTTGCGGAAGAGTTTTTTCTTGGCCTACCCTACCCGATCAGGTGTGGTATTTCTACCTGACTTCCTACCTAATTAATCGGGTAGAAAGTCGATTAAACACTTTTGTAATTATTAATTTTTGGATCATTTTAATAATTCAATTAAATAACATACACCAATTTAGCAACACAATAAATCAATAACACTAAAATCTAAAACAACTACAACAATAATTACAATAAAACATAAGAAAGTATGAACATCAATCCATTATAATTGTTACACAAATACAATAACAATTATCTTAAGTTTAAACCATATGAAACACATTAAAATCATAATTGTTTCAATAGATCACCAGTTCACCATAAATCATGTAACCAACACAAAAAACAAGTTCATGTTTTCGCAACTCAAACATCCACAACAATAACAATGTTATAATATAAATTATACCGCACAAATACTCTTACAATTACTAAAAAATATATAAAAAATTTGAATATATTTTTTGCAGGTAGGGTAGGAATGCGAAAATTGATGTGTATTCCGCATTTCTACCCGATTTAATCGGAAGACCAAAACCTCTTCCACATTCCTATCCAATTTTTACTGCTAGTTGTTCAGTAAGATAGTGTAGGGTAAGAAATTACAGTTAATCAAAAATTTAAACACTCCTAAATGGAGTTACTAGAGAAATAGGAATCTACTTACCTATATATACTCTAATAAAGGAGTTCAAAATATTTTGAAAGTCTAACATGTATGAAAGAAAGAAAAATATATGGTTTGACTTTTCACTCTTCTAATATTTTATTATATACCAATGAATAATAAATTTTCAATAGTTGTGTTTATCACCTAAAAAATAGCAATCTTTTTCTGAGGGTATTAGAATTCTAGTTGAGTTTGCCGAATTAAATAGAAAAGAATAATATATTGGCAAGTCATACCGTTAAAGTTTATCAAGCAAAAAATTTGGAAGTCATAAAAATAAAATTTATCTAGCTAATATGTAGTTATAAAGTTTATCTAACAAAATTTTTGGAATATTAGTGATAAAGTTTATCTAGCAAAAAATTTGGAAGTCATTGAGATAAAGTTTATCTAACTAATATTTTGTGGGCATAATTGTCTTTAAGGAAATAATTAGGGATAAAATAGGAAATCAAAAATCTTATCATAATAATTAAGGATAACATGTGTATAATAATTTAATATATATTTCTTTACTTATTCATATAGATATATATAATTCTATGCAACTGTACTATTAATAAATGAGTTAAAAAGAATGTAAAAGTCCTTATAAAAGAGTCCAAAATAAGTTAAAAGTCAAATATCGGTAAAAAAATAAAATTTAAATGAAAACATATAGTGGGTATAATTGACTTTATCATAATAATTAAGGATAAAATAAGAAATTAATTTTTTTTTGCAGAAGTTGATATATTTAAATAAATAAATATAAATATAAATATAGATTTATGTCGTGTTGAGTTGGGTTTGTGAAGGACCAATTTGTTTAACCAGTGCGATGGATGAAACTACATTACCGTTCTAATGTTTAGTAATTACTGGGGATTAAGTCCTGGAATGAAATACACATTCCATAGCAGAAAGTGATTGGGAGAGGGGTGGGCTGCCATGACTATTAGCGAGGAAGAAGAAGGGATCGTGACTGACCATAGCAACGATGTCAGTAGTGAGATACCGACAATCGGGAACAAAAAGGAGAGATCGGGTGCTTTGTTCGCGGATGGATGGTGTTCTGTCGGTGAAAATGGAATGGGAAATACTATGATATATTTGGTAATGCCTAAGCCAATGATTTGTGAGATTAATTACTTCTAAGAAATGGGAATGAGTTTTAATTCCTGCCAACTAAACATCAGAATAAGCATTACTAAGAAATGCATATTCCATTCCTAATCTTAATCCCACGTACCAAACACAACATTAGTCCGCCGTTTACTATTTCGTTAAAACAAACGAATAAAAACATCCATAATACACATTCCAATTTCACTTCTGAACTTGTATATCAGCTGATTGCTTCAATTTAGACAGCTTAGGGACTTAATTGAATTCACAACCAGTTCCTGCGCTGGCTATTTCAATAACATACGAAACAAGGAACTCAAAAGCCTCACATGTAAATCTTGAAGCTCAATTATTTACCTCCGAGGTAACCAAACAACCGATACATCGAAACACAATACCCAAAATCTTCAAATCGAGATCCCCAAGGTTTTCTTCATCTTCTCAACCTCCAAATATACAGTCGAATACGGTAGGAACTCTGAAAAATAACTCTTGCTGAGATCATTAATTGCAACAGAAAGTTTTGGGATCTCTAATGTCTCCTCATGGGTCAGCGTCCTTACAAACCTTGCTGGATTTCCAGCCCAAAGCTCACCAGTTGGGATCCTCCTCCCCGGGGGCACCACAGACCCTGCTTCAAGGATGGAGTGGGTCTCCACCAATGAACCTTCCATAAGTATGGAATGCTGTCCAATGATGCACTCTGGCTCGATTGTACACGAACGCAAGAGACTATATGCACCAATAGTTACATACCTCTCAACTGATGTCTCTGCTGGCAGCCCTGACATATGGAAAGACAGCAAACAATGTAAACTGAAATTCCAACACTACATTCATTTGTAATTTTTTTTCTTTTTCCTTTGACTTAGAGAAGAGGGAGGTATGATAAGAATTAATAATGAAATGAAGAGCATATTTGTGCTTCATGATGATTTCTATGTAGTGTCTAGAAGACAAGTACCATATACAAGGATGTCGGAATCTGCAAATAAGAATTCTACAGACTTTGAATTACCTCCAGAAAGCACTTGAAGCTTCACATTTTCTTTGTATTCTAATGCATTAGTCGATTCAACAATTGGTTACTCTCATTTTTCCAATAAAAACTATGCTCCTTGCAAAGTTTCACACCAACATGCTCACAGAAATGCAGAATAATGAGATTCATACTTATAGCAAGCAAAATGATTCTTTGCAGTTTTTTAATAATGATCAACCTAAATTTGGAACAGTTACCAGCAACACAAATCTCCCGTGAACTAAAAATTCAATTAGCTTGTGGCAGTACATAGAACAGGAGTAAATGCTTAAAGTGATGACTTGAAAGTGAAGTTCCCGAAGAGATTGAATTGACATTTTTAAAAGGTCCCTTCGTGGGTTTCAATACATGCTCCAAACAAGCAAGGAAAAAAAAAGATGATGCAAAAATCTAAAAGTTCTAACAAAGAAACTTGGAAAAAAAAAGGAGTTTTTGAACTTCAAAAGAGGGACTAAAAATTAAATACTGAAACTGAATGTTGAATTTTAAGTGTCGAATGCTAAATTTTTTGATCTGCAAAATATTTAGCATCTACTGAAATTTCAATAGTAAATTGGATCAAACTATTTAATCAATACAAGTAGCTAAAGTCTGGAAAATATTACTTTTCAAATTTTGTCCTTCCCTTGTACCATCTCTACCACTACCATTACCACTACTTCACAATCATCGCCACCATCCTGTACACATTATTACCGTCACCATCACCATCACTGCATCACCTCCTACACCATCCACCTCCCCACCCTCATCATTGTCGCTACCTCCAATTCTTACCCCATCACCCATTGCCACCTACTCTACTGTCATGGTAAGGGATAAAGGTGATAGAATGGGTTGTGGCTGGGGTGGTTGTGATGATAACGGGGAAGTAGTAATAGAGGATAATAGTGGCAATGATTGTGGTGGGGTAGGGTCGTGGCGATGATGGGATTGCTAGTTGTGGTGGGAAGGTGGCACTAGGATAATGGAAGTCGGGGCACTTGTGGTGGTGGTTGAGTGGTGGCAGCGAAGTAATGGTAGTCATGACTGTGGTGACGGTGACGGTGTTGGTGTGGGGTGGAATGTGGTGGGTTGTCGGGAGATCGTAGTGAGGTTGTGGTGGGGGTGATGAGGTGGTAGTTAGGGATGATTACGACAATAATAGAGGTGGGTAGATGGTGGTGGGCGGCCAAGAGTGTGGTAATGGTGATGGAAGTGGGGGCGGCGGTGGCAGTGGTGAGTGATGAAAAGCTAGGTATAAAATAGATAGAGATCAAAATATTTGAGGGCAAATTTTGTCAATTATGAGAAGTTCATAAAATTTTTATTAACTATAACGTTTTGCATTAATCGAGAAGTAGGTGGAGACTATTATTTTTAAGAGAGTTACAATTTTAAGTGATGTGAATTTTGGTTATTAAACGTTCTTACAAAATACTGAATGTTTTTAGGTTTAAGTACTGAATTGAGTTTTATCTAGTATTTTAGCTGCAATGTCAATACACCAAGCACATTTAAAATCACTGCAGTGCCCGACATACAGCGAACCTGAAGTATTGAATTCCATTTTTAATAGTCACTTGAAGTGCTCAATAAATCATATAAAAACTCAAGTTTCTTGCTTGCAAAAGTTTGGTCTGCCCTTTACTTATTTGTAGCAAAAGGGAAATAAGAAAGAAACTTGAAAAAAAAAAAAAAGAGAGATTTTATATTTAAAACAAGAGACAAACCTAGACTTCTATCTAGCATTTTAATTAAAAATGTCAATATACCAAGCATCCATGACATGCAGAAAATGTTATCTGGAACCACTATTCATGTTCTATGTCTAACACGTCATGCGATACAAAGGCTTGATAGCCTCACCAATACAAAAACTGCAGCTAGTCAATGATCTATTTTAAGTGTATCCATGGCAGAGAAAAATGTTTTTCATTCCAAAGTACAACAAGAACTTATTCATTATCAGTCATAAATGGTAATACATAATTAATCATTCTCCTCCAACTCAAAGTTGTGGTAGACTTCCCTCCTACTGGGCACTCAGCAACTAACTCAAGGGGCATGATATCGAAGAGCTCCTATCAACAACCCTTCTTTACAACACAAAACATAACTAAATGCACAAGGTAAAGCTGGAACCCCTTTAGTCTCCATTTGCATAAATAACCCCTTCAGACATTCAAGATCCCTTAGCAAGAACACAAAAAAGGGAAAGAAAAGAAAAGCGAAAACAAAAGAAAGTATGGATCAAAATTAGCTTACTACCCTTCGACAAAAAATTCCCAATCACAAATCAATCAACAATAGGCTCCACAGGAAGATGATTTAATGGGACATCAACAAGGGTACAACTATGGAAATAAGGTCATTCTTCCTGCATTTTAGGTAATTCACTGGGTTTTTGATATTTAGGGACATTTCCAACTGCCTAAAGCAAAAATGTTGCATAGTTTATTGTCAGTTTTGACACATCATCAAAAACATATGAACTAGCATAAAATCTGATGATCGTCAAATAGCCATACTAATCATCACAAAGAAGAATATCATCATCTGCAGTTGAAAACTGCATTTCATCACTTTGCCCAATTCTAATGTAGGTTTCTCCCACTCTGTCATCCTAAACAAAATGATCAAAAGTCTCTCTGTCTTATGCCTCACTCTCTAGAACGTAAACACCTAATCAACTTCCCAGATCTCATCGTAAAACTTATCTACCATAATTATCCAAGTTCAAAAGGTTAAGGGGCTTCATGCAGCAACTCCCTGAGTACCATTGAAAACTTCAACCACTGCCTTTACTTAAGAAGCTTTGCATTAAGTTTAAATAATGAAAGGTAGTTATCCAAGAAACCCATCAGTAATAGACTTTCTTCCACAAAAATCTGAGAGACCTTAATAAGCCACGCATTGTTTGAGGAACAATGCAAGCTAGCATACTGTCAATGTTCACCTTGTTGTCAACTACCTATATTGTAACAACATAATGGGCAGCTTACATAGACAATGCAACAAGACAATGGAATAGGCATGTTTGTTCAAAATGATAAGCAATCGCCACTATTATACAAAATTGATAAAAGATCATTACTCCGTAGAATTTTATTGGGTGTGAAATTGTTTTGTCAAAAAACAAAGTAGACAATTTTATCATGGTTGCATAATTCACCATGGTTTCTATTTGAGTGGACAGAAAACCGGGAATAAAGAAAGTTGAGAACTCAAAAGGTGAACTCTGAGGTGTTTGTAACTTGAGGCAGAAGTTATTAGTATTCCAATGACTAAATGGTAAGAGATTCATCAAAAATTATGATGAAGCATGATGAGATTATTCATGCTTCATTATTAGGACTTCATTTAGGAAATATCAGCGTTTGATGTAGGGAGCTGATTTTAGGGATCACTAAGATTTGAGGAGCTGATTGCTGGAAAAATAGTATCACCTAGGGAGTTGGCTGGCCTCATACTGAATTGGTGCATTATTGTTTCCAATATGAAAGCTGGAGTTTCCTCGAATTAACCCAATTTCCTTTCCCTGCTTACATTCTGCATGTACATTATTTTTTCATTTTACCAAATCACATAGAACAGTCATACATACCTCGTGTGTGGACTCAATACTTTGTCCCAAACCCAATTGGCATGAACGATTACTCCTCTTCATCTACACTAAATTTTCGGAGCTACATTTGGATGCTTCAGCCACTTTAGATCCCGATAACTAGACCGGCAATAGATCTCTCTAGAATTCAGAAAGATAACAAATGTACTTAATTGATTTCAAAACCCCTTTTCTGCATGTATATGGACAGACCAAGCTTGAGACTAACAACACCCTCATTGAACATGAAAGATAGCCATAACTAGCCTAGCTTGAAAGATAGAACATCGTAGAGCCATGGAGTAGCATTTTCTGAAAAGAATTAACAGTAAAAACTCTGCCTTTCATTCTAGCTAAGATATATCAATCCACGTCATACTTTCAAGTTAACTAACACATTATTAACAATCAAAAGGTAATAACCAACATAATGTAATAACCTAGTCAATACGTCCTAACCAGCATTCTATTCAAATAATTCAAAATGCATCTCCAAAATCCTAAAAAACACACGCCGTTAACCCTTATTCCACAGCTGACTATGCTAAGCCTACAATTTTAAGCAGTTAGGTTTCTAGAAGATGATAATTCACCTAAACTAATCTAAATAGCCGTCTTAGACTAGGTTGAATTTGGGTTTCCTCATTGAGCGCATTCCCGAACCGCGGATAATCTCAATTAAACACAACAAATTTCTTTCCCTCACCAACACATTCTCAGCAACCAAACAAAAACCCTAAGAACGATCAAAATCCACGAAATCAAATCCCAAACCTGTAGGTGAAGACCAGGCGGCATGGATCACACACTTCTCCTGGACATTGGAACAGAACCCAATGGTGATCTTGTTGAGATCGCCCCTAAGTACCGACCCGTTCCAGACGGAGGCTCCATCGTAGACGGTGACCTGGCCGGCGAGGACCACGTTGGGAGCCACGTAGGCATCGACGGCGACCTTTGGGAGCCACTGCCCCAGCGGGATGATCTTCCTCTGCCCCCTGTAGTCCCACTTCACTCGATCCGGCGTTTCCGTGATTTTTGCTGCTTCGGTGGCGAGTGTGCGGCGTAGGAGGTGGTGATGGGACAGTGTGGAAGTTAGGGCTTTTCGAGATAGTCGAGCTAAGGTCGCCATTGGGGAGAGAGAGAGAGAGAGTCTAGTTGGGGGATCCGATTGCAGTTTTAGCTCCAGTGGGTTATGTTTGAGGAAGATTAACATTGGAGAAAAATAACAGAAAATTACATATTCACCCTCTGATTATGCCCCTGATCTTATTTTGTCCCCTACATTATCGGATTTCTTGCATTTCTCCCCAACCATTTCTCAAAAATCAATTTTCTTGGACCAAAAATATGTGTAACTATATACTAAAATCAGCATTTTTATGGCTACACTTGCCCTGATGTGAAACTAATAATCATTGTTGAGGTCTAAAATTTAATATTTGAGAGGGAAATTTGAAATAATAATTATATTTGCTGGTACAAAACGAGAAACGTTAGTGTTAATGGTATAACGGGGCAATGCGAGACAACACATTACTATGGGGGTGAAACTGTTTGTCTTCATTTTTCTATTATTTATGTCTTACTCCATGTATTTTGGCTTATTTACATATTATCCTTTTAAAATCTGATTGCAGAGATGGAAGGTGTCTATAAATGCAAACTGTAGAGTTTTTTTTTTTGGTTATTTTATGTATAACTCCATGTATTTTTGCTTATTTACATGTCATCCTTCTAAAATCTGACTGCAAAGATGGAGATCAATTTTTTTTTTTTTTAAATGAGTGCAATACGAGAACTTCTTAGGGAGTCGTCTATCAAAGTATTGAACTGGGGCAGTGCTTTATAATCGCACCTTAGAGATGGAGATCAATAATTACAGTTGGTTCACTGAAAGTTAACTAGTCATTAATTTCTTGGTATCAAACAATCATGCCATTCCCAACTCATCTTCAAAATGCTCATACTGGTTTTTCCAATTATGATACTGTGAGCCACTCAACAGAGCAAAGGCCACCATTTTTCAGTCATGATCTGGGTGGTGACTTTTTTGGCCTTGTTGAGAACTCATCCTACACCACACCAGTGATGAAAGTGTAGATGAACTTGCTTCATGGAGGGTGAGAATTGGCAAACAAGATTTCTAAATTATGATTTGCTTGTCACCAGACCAAGCGTTGAATGCTGATACATTGAATTGTCAATTTAGTTTGTCTCACTAATTTCTGTATATAAATTTTAAAGTTTTATTAATGTAGATGTGAATGTCTGTCTCAATAGAGTTTCCTTCGCTTTATTTGGTTTGAATTGATGACAAGATAGAAGAAAAAGGGGAAGAAACATGAATCTAATCGAATCTAGCTAGAGTAACATCGATACAAATAGAGTTCAAGTTTTTACTTACTTTTTTTGTGTACGAGAAGGATCATAGTTTACAATTTAGATATAAAGTCATAAGAATCAAAAAACAAACATATACAAAATACCCAAAGCTCACAATAGACCAACCAAACAAGAGAACACAACTATCATTAAAGAGAACAAACAAATCCAGACACTCTTACTGAGTTCAATTCAAGAAGCCATAGCCTTTAATTATGGACCAAATGTATTGCTTGCTTACTATGCATGTCACGTAATCAACCTCCGTAGATGTGTATACCAACAGCCAAGATGAAAATGGCATAGGCCACGAAGAAGATTAGGGTGTGGACTAGCACAGCCTTTCCATTGGTCTTGAAGCTGCCGAATTCCACGTGGTTGGAGTTCCCCGGCAACTGGAAGAGAAGCCCCGGCTGGAGAAGTATGAACAGAATTAGCCCAAGCAGTACTGGTCCCCAGTCCATCATTGTTGAACTTGAACCCTTCTTCTTTGAGGAGAGGGTGGTCTTGGTTGGTGGTTTCCTCCTGTATGGCATATAAAGCCTTGTAAAAGAGGCCTGGCATATTTTGCTTTGCTTTGTGTATGTTACTTGTTTCATATGGTGAGGGATTCCATCCTTAAGCTTTTCAGCTTTTTTACTATATGCAAAACTCTATCATCGGATTCTAAATAATGCAATTTTAAATTTCATTCAAAAGTTCCGATCGAATTATCCAACAGATTTTATTTTCACAATCCATATTCCAATCTGGGTATCGACAATCTGATCCAATCAAAATAATACGATTGCATGTTAATTTGAGTAAATTATGTATTAATTTCTACTTAATTTTTATCGAACCGAATTTATGAATTATGATGTAATGGATTTAAATGATGGAGAATGTTAAATAAATTTAAAAAATTGACTTAAAAACTGAATTGATGAATCGCTACCATTAAATAGGTAGTGGGTCGCAAAAAATACTAGGACCCACAGCTAAATCAATGACAAATATTACAATCACATCATCAAATCAAATCTTTAAGTCAATTTTTTAAGTCTGGGTAGCATTGTTCTTAAATGATAATTCAAAATATTAATTTATATCTAATTAATCAAATTCACATGTATGCTCAACCACTCACTGAGAGCTCTCAATTCCTACACGTTGGGACAAAAACGGAAGTATTAAGTCGAGATCCTCTTCATTACTCTTTCACTCGATGGTAAATCACCTACCATTAAATTAAGTGGGACTATCTATTTAAAAGTGGGTCTCTCACCTATTAATGATAAATAATCAATCTTTAAGTAAAACCGACTGAAAATATAATGGGGAAGATCTAGATTTGACAGCTCCTAGCAAAGGCCTCTTTCTTTTGTGCGAAGAAACGCATCTGTAGGCAGCAAGGAAGCTTGTACATGAGCATATCTTCCTTTTAAGCATGCTCTTCTTACAGAAAACTTGCACATCCAGTTTGCAATGTCCATGTGAAAAGTGCTTCCAATTACATGTGGGGGTAGTGGAGTGAAAGTTGGGGATATCAATGGATTTTTTGGTTTAGTTTTAATAGGTTTTGATAATAATCAAGTTGATCGGTCAATCTGTTTAATAAATATATAAGTCTATCCAAATTTTACGATACAGACCAAACCATTATAAATGGATTAGTCATTGATTGACTAAAATTTGATACAAAACACGTTAAATACGATAAAAATCCAACATGAAACCTATACATTTCCAACTTTTTTGTTTTTTTGCATGAACTCTCTGTTAATTTTACTTAATTATATTGGTAGACCATAACATTGTGAACCAATAAAGCTATGAATGGTCAAATTTTTTTTTATGAGTTTCATTAACAAGACGTCACTTAATGATTACTTGATTGTCTCTCACAATAGTTCTGTCAATTGATCGGATTCTTATCCGAATTTGATCTCTGAATTCAATTAGTCGGAGATGAGTTAATATTTTTTTACTGATAATCTGAAATTGAAATCTTATATTTCACAAATTCGAATTTTGATATACATATATTCAATCTGATTATGATCCAATTCGAATTATTTGTATACTAGTTACAACCCGTTCCTGAAAGCACGATAAAATATAAAATTCGAGCATCAAAAAAATCGATCTCACTATTTTAAATTTTTTCAAAATAAATTAACTACAAATTAATTAAATATTAAATGATTAAATATATGATAGAAATGAGTGATGTGATATTTTTAGAGAGAAAATATATAAATGATTAAACATATAATAGAAATGAGTGATGTGATTTAACGTTTGAGTTTGATAAAGGGATGATGGGTGAGATACGTGATTGGTGATGGTTTTGAGGGAAAAAATATGACTGGGATAAAATTCAAACACACTTCTGTTTTATTATATAGATTTTTATATAAATATTAAATAAATTAAGTGATTATTTAAAGAAATTTAGATAGAATTTGTTATGATTTAGTTAATTAAGTTATTTGGGTCGGTATGAATCTTGGATTATTAATGGATTCAGATATAAACCACAAAAATAAAATTCATCGAATTGTTGGATTCGAATTTTAGATCGGTCAATATTCGTATCCATTAATAGGCATACTTACAAATATGCGTGATTGTGGGTTGGACTGGTCTAGGCTCATCTCATGTGTTAATACTTTCCAGGTTGGCCTTAGCCGAATATTGAATCTAAAGGGTTGGCCCAGCCCAACAAGACCCAAACACCTGTCTTTTTAGATAAGTTCTAAAACCTTGTGTTTCAATAGTCCTATTCTTAACGTGAATAATTTTAAAAAAGATGTTGGTAGTCGTTAAATAAATCTATTTAACACCATTAAATAAATTTATTGAAATCTTTCATATTTTATATTATAAAATTGACACATTTTTTCAAATAAGATATATAACTTGCGAAAATTGCATAAAATCTTATATAGCGAAATTTGTGTCACTTATAAGTTATCACATCCACATATTTATTTAACAAATATAATCAACTAGTCTTGATGATACTAAAAATAAAGTCATCTTCAAAGAGGACTTCCTCGACGACGACACAAAAAGATAAATCCAACTCAACTCGAGCACAAGTCAAGGTCAAGCAGCCATTTTACAAACTAAAATGACTTGAGTCAATTAAAGAAATAAGGACAAAGAGTGTCTCTCAAGTCCAGACCTTAACTAAGGATAAGATTGTTAGTGTTATATCATCTACTTCTGGAAAGGTTACGTCAATGTAATCTCTAACAATTCAATATTTCCTCCAATATATTAAACAAATTGAGAGATCACACCATTATTATATAAAAACCACACTACC
>CAUOFW020007571.1:0-20516 GCA_963454935.2 Ilex paraguariensis
TCATGACACGTGGGTTGACCCACTGAATAAAATACACTTTGAAAAAAATGTTGCGTGCATTAAATTTGTACACAAAATAATGTGAAAACATCTCAATTATTGAATGTTTATTGAAGTTATCTACTGAAAAAAAATTACAATATGGTACATTAGTTATGCAAAATATTGGTACTTGAGATTTATCATTGAAAGCTTAAAAGTGGAACCTCTAAAAGTTGTCTTAAGCTAGTGGGATTTTCTATGGTACATAATTCGATACCATACTGATAGTTATGACGCAAAATGGTTCAATGTTACTGCTCAATATGGTTCAAATTCGGAATGGATTGTTACAAAAAAGATTGGAATCGACCCAAAAACTCCAAAAATATTAGTATCATCCTCAACTTTTTAAGATCAATCTTCATCGATTCATCTGAGTCGTAAGTTGATCCCAATGAATAATAATTTTGGAAGCGACACAAAAGAATGATTTTTTAGTACCGCAGAACTCTCAAGCTAAAATAGCAATAAGAATAAACAAGTTAAATGATGGATTCAGTACCTACCTAAAGGTTTCTTCTCACCCTTAGAAGCTCTTGGTATAATGATGACAATAACTCCACTAACCTGTATAAAATCTAACAAGGATTTAACTTGTGTATAGTTTGATAACATCAAAATACATGATTCCTATTTTGCAAAAATAATTCTACCAGAAATATGAAAAGATGAAATTATAAATAAAAAAACTAGTGTAATGGTAGGAATAGAACTAATTGATGATTAAAAGGATAACTGTCTAAGATGGTTTAAAAATATACATTGAAAAACAATAGATGCACCTATTTTTCGATATGAAAATCGACTATGAAGAAGATTATCATTATTTGTTTTATTCTCAATTCCACTCAACAAAAATGTTGTTTAATATTATTTAAAATTTAATTCACATATGATTTTTTTTTCTATTTGCACTAGCATCTGTCTTAAAAAAATATATGTACGTTTGAAGACTATTATGAAATAAATATACATTTTTAATATTGGATAACTAATTATATATCTCATGTTACTAATTATATATTCCACATATAAATAAATTTATTGTATTTTTGAGTTGATAATACTGATGAACAACTATCTAGAAAGCATTATAATTATAATTATAATTATAATACATGTCTAAAGCCTTTTTTTTAATGAAAGCCTAGTCAATAATGGTTTTTGCAAGCTGGGTTAATTTTATTTACTTAAATATTAGAGTTCTACATTTGTTTGTAAAATTATCATTATTTTGAAAATACATTTTTTTGAAAAAAAAATGATAATTTAGTAAATAAGTTTTAAACTATCACATTTCATAAATAAGTTTAAAAACTACGATAATTGAATAATTAATTGTTCTACACATCCTCCCACATGTCATACAAACTTCCGTACATGTAGGTTAACAAACTGAATTGAAACAATAAGCAAATTGATTGGAGCTAAATTGAGACATTTAGACAAACAATCCGGAAATTCAATCAATTGGTTGAGAGACTTGACTCACCAACTTTGCAACACCCAGGGGGCGGAGCCAAGATTGTTTCACAGTGGGGCTCTAATTCAACTCAAATTCAATGTTTTATCCTTGAATTTTTAACAAACAACTTGTAAGATCAATGTATATTGATCAAGCAACCATGTTGTTTGAATTTTCAAGTGTTTGAATTAAATAAAATAGTTGAAAATCACAAGCCTTTGACCATGAGCAATGCAAAATTTCCTTAGGACTCGCGGATAGTCATAGTTACTTGCTCATTTTGTCATGGCTTTGTTTGTGGCATTTTAACAAACATTTAATAGGCAACAATGGTTTGAGGATAAAACAACTACATCTTGTCTACATACATTTGTTAAGGACTCCATTTATTTTCTAAATTGTAGAAATAACCCTATATGTTTTATAAATTTTCAATGGGGCAATTTTAAACACTTCTGAAACTTTTCAAAATTCTACTAGGCCCCAAAAGTTGTTAAAATTGCAATGTGGACAGCTGCCCACATTGCAAATCCGCCCCTGGCAACACCTATATCTAATACATGTTATAATATATAACTTAAAATCAAATAGCCCCTTATGTAGATAAATCAATTGTATATTAGGTAGTCCTCGACCTATTATTATAGCCTAGATCCGTTTGGTACGAACACGTTATGTATGACTATTGGAATGACCATCGCAGATGTAACAAAGAAATTCGAAGGTTAATGTAGGTGAATATGGTAGTGTAAGTCTTGGAATTCATCATCTAGCCAGGTAGAAATCAACCAACTTACACTGAGCTCCTTTGTATCACAATTCCCTCCCCCATTGGACCTTTTGGCTGAAGATGGTCGTAGAGCCTGTCTCCATAGACAGAGAGAAATATTAATGCAATTTCTTTTAGTGAAAATTAAAGTTTGTGATATGAAAATGGGATTTTTGCATTTTGTACCCTGAAAGATATCTCGATTCTTACTTTGTATCCCAAAAATTTATTTTTCCCACATTACATCCTGAATGTCATAAATTAGTTTCAATGTGGCCCTCGAACTAACATCCGTTTCAAATTCTGTTAAAAATTAATGCACATGCCACCCAAGGATAAGGATGGTGAGTTTACATTTTATCTAAGAACATCACATATGGGTGGCAATTGTATTAATTTTTAACGGAATCTGAAACGGATGTTAGTCCGAAGGCCACATTGAAACCAATTTATGATATTCCATGTGCAATATAAAAAAAATAATCTTTTCAAGGTATAAAGTGAGAATCGAGAGATTTTTTTGGGGTGCAAAATGCAAAAAACCCTATTAAACTTTGTTTATTATTATCATGTTTATTTAGGAACAGAGTCAAGATTTTCTAGGGCAAATAATGACAAAATTTGGAATGTTTTTCAACAGGTCATTGTTATTGTTAAATTTATACTTATATAAAATTTATCCAAAATCAACTTCAACATGATATATTCAGGATTAGTGGCAAAGATGAATTGACTACTGGGAATTAATTAGAGGATCTACTAAAGGGATCCACCAACCGACATTCACGAATCTCTTGTACGACAATTGGGTCAGACATAGGAGGTTTACAAACTCAGGAGTGCAGTCCATAGAATAATGGTCTGAGCTTGGTTGTGCACAGTATTGAGTGCCCAACCGCGACTAAAAGGGTCGATTTGACTCATATTCCGGACTTGATCTTTAATCCTACACCGAAAAAACTTAGTTTGGATTATAAAATTTAAACATTATCCTTACATCCTACAGTTAGGTCATTAAGCCTACTAACACAATAGATGAAAATATAGCTTTTGAAAATCTCATAGGGAGGTAGGGGTGTTCATGGGCCGGGTTATCCACGGGTCTCGTTACCCGGCCCAAAAAATGGTTCAAAATCTGATAGGTCCAATAGTTGGCCCACCTAAACCCTAGCCCAATATTCTTGAAAAGATGATTTGGGTTTACCCCCAAACCCGAAGCCCGGCCCAATAGCCTGCCCGAAAAAGCTCGATAAAACTTGGCCCAAGAGCCCACCCGTTAAACATCGGAATTTGAAGTTTTAGAAATTTATATATTATAAATAATGTATTATTTTCTTTTTTATATATTAAGCATAGAAGTTTTAAATGATAGAATAATATAAATGATAGATAAGTGAGTAGGTGTCAATTTAGTTAATATGTATTCATTCTATTGGATGTAGTTCATCCCTTAATCAAAAATAAAATTATTTATTATTTTATTTTTTATCTATTTTGACTCTACTTTTGATTTAAAAATATAATTTACACAAATATTAAGTTACAAAAATATTAATTATTTTAAAATGAAGTCGTATATAAAAAACTCGCGAGCAGGCCCACCTAATAGGCTCGCGGGTTGGATTGAGGGTAGCCTACTCATACCCGAAGTCCGGTCCGGCCCGTCCGACAATTCACTTGAGTAAGGACTTAAATCTACACTACCCAGATCCGTCCCAAATAAAAATTCACAGGCCTAACCCAACCCAGCCCATGGACAACCCTAGAGGGAGGCATCAGAATTTTTAAAATCTAAAAAAAGTGTAGAGTGGGTTGCCTTGAGACCAGGTCATAGAGATTTATTACTGATGAATATCCTAGTTTCGGCATCAATAATTTGTTTTTAACTAGAACGAGAAGAGAATTAGTCAAAATACGCATAAGTTGGTTTAAACACCACGGACCATTGAAATGTGGGTGCATGACTCCAAGGGAGCTCCGTCCATCTGTATATTTATAAATTTGAATCGTGTTAGTCAAGAGAATCTAGTAAATTCATTCATTTACTATTTAAACTTGAGAAGGCTAAATTAAAGAAGAGAAATTAAATATAAATAGAGATTGGAGAAGAGAAGGAGAAATAAAATACCAATCTTCATTGTAAAAAGCTAGTTTAATGTAGGATCTATTTAGGATATTATTTGACATGATAAGGTTAGGATCGATTATGAATTACTTCTAGGATTATTTTTGTTATAAAAACCTTGTAGAGGTATGTGTTATTAGATTTAAAAAAAAAAGAAAAGAAAAAAAAGCTTGATATATACATTATATCTTGTTTTTCCTTTTCATTTAAAAAAGTGGGGCTGCATTCTAATCTGAGTATGTGGTGCCGTGGTGGTGTGTTCCCTTGCCATATCTGCTTCAAATATCAAAACATTTTGGGTAATTATTTTCTAAAACATCAGTAGAATGCAATTTTGCTAAATTTTCTATGACAATGAGACATTACAACTAGTGGCTTCAGCGGGTGTTTTTTTCCATTTTCTAGCAAATCAGGAAAATTAAGGGTGCCTTTTGGTAACGTTTTTATTTTTATGTTTTTTTTTTATAAAAAAAAATAATTAATTTTTATTATTTTTGTGATAAAAATTAAAAATATAAAATATATTTAGTAGTCATTTATATTTAAAAAATTATAAAAATAAAAATAAAAAACATGTTTGATACTATATATTTTGGATAATATTTTTATTAATATTATTTTAGTTAATATTTTCATCCCAAATACCTCAATTGGAGATGTACTTGTGATATAAAAAAAAACAAAATTGGAGATGTTCTTGTTGACACACTCACAGACTCATCCTCTTGCTGGGACACACACAGACACGCACACATATACATATACATACAAAGATATATATGCAGCACACATACACACACATACATATACACACATAGATCTATCTATAACAGCACACAAACACAAATAAACACATACACATATAGATCTATCTATATAATAAAAAAAAAAAATAGGAAGTTGAATTTTATCCCTTATATATTTTTTCCATCAAAACCATCACATCACTCATTTCTATCATATATTTAATTATTTAATTTTTGATTAATTTGTAGTTTAATATAAGTTTTATTTCAGATATTATTCATACACGATTGTATACATATGTTCAAAAAATTTTATCAAATTATGTATTTTTAGAAAAATTTATTAATATTTTTAAGCAAATAATAGGTAAAAATAAATTTTGAATGATGTAATCAAAGAAATGAAAGGAACAAAAATTATTACTTAATATAGTGAGATTAATTTTTTGGGGCTCAAATTTTATGTTGTATTGTGTCTTTAAATACGAGTTATGATATATATATATATATATATATATATATATATATATATATATATATATATATATATATATATATATATATATATATATATATATATAGTTAAGGAAAAAGGGAAAAAAACTAACAAGGGAGACGATGTCGGCTTCGTCTTTGTCTTTTTCGTCACTGACAGATGAGGGAGGGAAAGAGACGAACAAAGAAAAAAGAAAAGAGGTTCTTATAGTTGACACAAAATAAAACATCATTATGTTGCTAATAAGATTCGAAGGCTGAACCACATTAATTATTAATAAGGATGTGCGTGTTTTTAGTTTAGAATGTTTTCAAAAGCATCATTTTTTGTGTTTACAAATTTGGACCATGTTTTTAAAACAAGGTGGCTTAAAAAAAATAAAAACACAACAAAAACACGTTATTGTTTTCTTTTTTTTTTTTGTTAAAAGAAAATAAGAACAATTGTTCCTTGCTTATTCTTTTTATTAATTATTTGAAGCAATCTTAGAGAAATATTTAAAAAAAAGTCTAAATCAGAGTTATTACTATCTACCAAAAAAAGAAAAGAAACAATAATGAATTTTTAGGTATTATATATAATTTAAAAAATTTATAATTATTGCTCACCTCACGCTTCCTAGGTGTGCTTCGGAATCGGCGCGCCATTTCAACCGGGGATAAGGAATCACCATTGGTGGCTTCAGCAGTAGCCACATGTGTGTTTTCTATTTTCTAGCAAATAAGGAAAATCGAGTATAAGTGGAGAAAATGGAAGGAGAGTCGTTTGAGAGAAAGAGAGAGAGATTAGAAAAACCAACCTGCGGGGAGGAATTTCCATCGACAATCTCAACCGGCGAAGGCGATGAGGAATCAGCACTGGTGGATTTAGCAGTAGTCACTTGGTTGCATTCCATTTTTCCTTGTGAATAATCTGAAGAGAAAATCACAAAATGGTATTGAATTACAATGACGGTGGCAGAGGAGATGAGATTGTCTACTAGATTAAATATAAAAATAATTATATATCTACAATGTGGAAAAAGGTTTTCCATGTAGAAGATGCTATGAAATTTCCATCTAAACCCAGAAGTTTCTGAGAAATGGAGAGTTGAGAGATGAGGAATCACCACTGGTGGCTTTAGCAACAATCACTGGCTTGCTTTCCATTTTTTCCTTTCGGATCTGAAGAGAATATTGCAATTCCCGCGCCGGAGGAGATGAGAATATTGTCTACTTAAATATAAAAAAAATATCACAATTCACATTTAAATGTGATATTATATTACAGTTAAACCGTATTAGGTTTAAAATTTTAGTGTTTCATTTACCAAATAAACAAAGTCATGGATAACTAGACATGATTATTTTTTTTAGTATTCTGGTAAGTATGTAATTAGTCTTACAGGAGAAGTGAATTAACCAATCATATATTTTTCTATAAATTGAATATTGTTTTCATGACAGATACAGCAGGGCAGCCATGGGTGGGGCGTTTGACTTCCTACTAAGCTCCCCTGTTGCCCTGTCTATGACAATACTTGAAACCTCTCCCGTCCCTCCAAAAATTTGTACTGGGGTAATTCGTGCCTTGTGTAATATAAGTGAAAAATGAGTTTTCTTAAGAATATATTAATTTATAAGAATATATTAGCATTGAGTTTTCTCTAGAGACAAAAAAAATTAATCTTAAACTTTTGATTCAATATATGTGGAATACATGTTCGTTTGAGAAAATTAATTAGATAAATAAAATTAAAATTAATTATATTCAGTATAATTGTGTTAAACAGTGCCCTTGTTTTTTTTCATCTGATCGGTTAAATTGATGAGTTTTTTCTTAATAAAAAAGTTATCATTGTATCTTATAAAAATTCAAAATGTTACACTACACAGATGATATTAATGACAAATTTGACCCATTTAATAATTATATCGAAGAAAATCTTGTGTTTCAAGATTAGTCATAATCATTGATCGGTTGAGGGGAAAATATTAAAGGAAAAAATGGTAATTTTTTGACCGTTGGATAAATGAATTTGAGATTATAGAATATGTTCTAAGATCAGCCGTAACCATTGACCGGTTGGGAGACAAATATTGAAGAAAAAAAAATTAATTTCTTAATCGTTTGATGAATGAATTTGAGATGGACTTGTTAAAGTCCTCCTGTTTTATATTATAATTATAATATAAATTATAAAATTATAATAATAATTATATATATTGTAAAATGTCTCAATGCCCACCCAAAAAAATAAAAAATAAAAATACTAAGCCCACTCAAAATAATTTTAAAAAAAAAGGCAGGGCCCATCAGGCCACCACCCATTTCTTGTGCACAGCGTACGTGCCCCGCGGCTCCCGCTCACTTTTATTTTTTTCAACAATCAAGAATATACGAGTTAATTTACGTGCATATCAATTAATCGACTTTTTGATTTACTCAAAGTTAGATCATCTACATTAGAACTAAGGTATTCATGAGAGATAAATATCTTATGAAACTACTTCTATATTTGAATCAACCAATGAATTATGACTTAATTTCATTATTCCATTGCTAAGATTCATTCAGTCAAAGTAACTAATAACTTTAAATTGTAATAAAGTAATAATAATATTATTAAATCATCAAAACTACTTATATATATATTTTTTTTAGTTTCTATCCACAGAGTATTTGTGAATCCATCTGACTTTCGTTCTTCCATTTATTTGTTCCGAATCATTCATTGAATTCTTTGATCTTTTTCTTGATTTCATCTGTTTATTCATACAACTCACAGTCATAGACGAGACATAAGAACTTCTACTAGAACGTAAAACCAACTATCGATTCATCTTAGATTTAATCGGATTCGAGAATCATTTATCGAAACATCAACAAGAGTTGAGTTATTGTCATTCAATTGCAAATACCTAGTTCGACCCTCCTTTCTAAACCAACTCATTTATTATAAATCCCATTTTTTGTAAATTCTTCTCTTCCTTCCCTTTTCTTTATCATTCTCCCACATGGATACAATCTAATGGACAAATTGATTAGACTGAATCGTTCCATAGAAATATCATTATTTGATTGATCTAAGTTCATGCAACTTATTATTTATTAATCTTTTTTTGGCCAATCCGAGAATCGTTCTATAGAACATCCTTTTTTATTTAATCACACATCGTAAACATATACCACAAGAATTCTTATTCAAATTATGACTCTCAATATTTATATTTAATATTGGGATTGGCTGACCAATATAAAATGAATATTCATTGAGGGGGGGGGGGGGTTGTAGACATTAAAAAATTAGTAAATAAAAGTCTATAATTGAACTCAAATCAATTAGGTAAATAAAATTGGATTGAACCCAAATTCCATAACCTAAATAATACAAGCCCAAATTTAATTAATAAGACTTGTCAAATTAAATTGAACTGGACCTAAATTCCATAACCTAAATAATACAAACCTAAATTTAATTAATAAGGCTTATCAAATTAAATTAAACTGGACCTAAATTCCATAACCTAAATAATACAAGCCCAAATGCAATTAATTGGGCTTATTAAATTAAAATGGACTTAAATTCTATAGGCCCAAATTAAATAAACTTTAAAAAGATAAAGTGGGTTGGACTTAAATTTCATAAAGCTTACAAATTTATGGGTAGTCCACTACCTAAAGCCCATATAAGAGTAATAAGGACTCTTATATGGATAACTACTCTTACTACTATAAATGTAGGCCAAGAGGAGGGAGAAGAAGCCAAGGAGAAAGAAAGATCGGCGAAGCTCTGCTTGAAGTTCACTAAACCCTTAAAGCCTTGCAAGTTCATCTCCAAGAAGAAGAACACACCGCCAAAGTCCTTCTTCAAGAAATCCAAATCATCTTCAAGCCATTCCAAACGAAGAACGGTGAGGAGATTCATCAAAAGCATCATCAAATTGAAGAGTAGGAGATACATTGATCCAACTCTTGTGTTCATCAAAGCCACCAATTGAAGAGTAAGAAATACGCCAATCTGGCCCTTATCTTCACCAAATTCATCAATTTCAACAAATTTACCGAGAATCAGAGGACAGTGCACGTGCGAAGCACATCAAAGAGAGTCAACACTACATTTTTTTTTATTTAAAGTCAATCAAATTGACTATTCTAATTTGACCTTATTTTGTGTTAGTTTACATCACAAATTTTGTTGTTACAAATTTTGGCACCTCGGGACCCTCTCTTCCTCTCATCTCTCAAGTTAACAAGTTGACAACAATGACAACTAAAGACATCGTGATTCCTCCCACCGACAAGTCAGTGGACCTGGTCGAGGAGTCAATTCCAATAATCTGTGCTAGAACAAAGGCGGGTAAATCTCAACTTTTGCCACCGATGGAGCATCGATCTAGGCAAAGCAAAAGAAAGGCTCTTCCAAGCAGAAAGAGACAACCTGCTCATTCTTTTATCGATTTGAAGGAAGAGACAAATGATTCTTTGTCTAACACACACTCCAGCATAGGCTCAAAGACTGAATCTTACTTCGAGATTTCTCCTAAACAGAAGTGGGGTGATTATTCCTTGGCCTCTGATATGCCTATGCCTGTGATGGTGACGAAAGCCACTTCATCTGAAGAACATCTTCAACAACTCACTGCTACTGTCGAGAAGTTGACCAAGGTCCTTGAAGGTAAAGAAATGCAAATCGCTCCACTCATGAACCAGCTTGAATTGCAAAAACCTTCAAAAGGAAGCAGTCAAGAAACTTCAAGTATGTCTAGTACTAAAATGCCAGAAAATTCAAAGTTTTTAGAACAACAACAAAAACTAGAGCAATATGATCGAGCCGTGGCACAAAATGCCATGCAAGATTCTTCTCAAATGTTTGTTGCCGCACTCTTTGTCCAACAACTTCAACATATGATTGCTTATATCATTCGAGCCTAGTATGGAGGAGCTCCCCAATCTTCGTTAGTATATGTGAAGCCATATACAAGACGAATTGACGAGATACAAATGCCAATAGGCTACCAACCCCCGAAATTTCAACAGTTTGATGGGAAAGGCAACCCAAAACAGCATGTTGCTCATTTCATTGAAACATGCAATAATGCCGGTACCAACGGTGACCTGATGGTGAAACAATTTGTGCGTTTCTTCAGAGGGGCTACGTTTGACTGGTACACTAATCTAACAGCTGGGACTATTGATAGTTGGGACCAACTTGAACGAGAGTTTCTCACTCGTTTCTACAACACTCAACGTATGGTAAGTCTTCCTGAACTTGCAGTAACAAAGCAAAGAAAAGACAAACCTATTATTGATTACATTGAACGCTGGAGGAGTCTTGTTCTCAATTGTAAGGAACGCATTAGTGAAGCCTCTTCGATTGATATGTGTGTCCAAGGAATGCATTGGGGGACTAATCTACAGTCTCCAAGAAAACATGCCCCATACGTTTGAAAAACTTGCAACACGAGCCCATGACTTGGAAATTCAAATTTTCAAGCACGAAAATTACTTTCTCAGCGACCCTCGTGAAAAGAGAGATGTAAAAAAGACGTGAAGAAAGATGTGAAAGCCTCCAAATCAAAAGAGTCTTTGGCAATCTCCACTACACCGATGAAGATTATTGATAAAAAGCCAAAGACAGACTTCCAAGTCAAATTTAATCAAGATCAGACTAAAAAGAAGACAAGACCAAGTTTGAAAAGAACTTGAAGAGAATAAATATCCCTTCACTGATGAAGAAGTGTCAGATATTTTTGATTAACTACTCGAGTTAAAATTTATTGAGCTTCCAACACCCAAGCGGCCAGAAGAATCGGGGAAGGGTTGATAATTTGAAGTATTGTAAATATCATCGGATTATTAGTCATCCCCTTGAAAGATGTTTTATCTTAAAGGAAGAGATTCTTCGTTTATTGAACGAGAAAAAAATTAAACTCGATTCTAGCGAAGAAATGACAGCTGTAAATGTGACAATGGTCACTTTTGAGTCCTTTGACCCTATACCAATTTCAAAAAAAGGAGCACAATCATCACCTCTGATACATCTTAAAGAACCATCACAACCGTTGAATTCTTCTATCTATGTAGAAGAAACATCGTCAACCAAAAGTAAAGAACTTATCGTTGCTCTTCCTGAAGGAGCTGTTCAAGTAAAGTTAATTGTTGATAATGAGATAACAATGATATATGTATACTCATGTATGTTGAGGCATAAAAATCCCAACATTCCAATGCTTTATGAACTCATGACAGATGATCTAGATGTTTGGGCATCATCATTTGAATCAGAAGACGAGATCGGGAATGGTTGATCAACCTTTGTCAACAAAAAAGATAAATATTGAACCTCGATTACTAACACACAGTCATCTAATCTACTAGGCAACTCAGAGCTCATGCCAAGAGCACCTATTTTGGATCTCAAACCAAGTGGGTGGCCTCCTTTAGATGATTATGATTTTGTGGCTACTGAAGAAGATTTGGGAGAATGTTCTATGGTGAAACCTCGGAGAGTGCGTAAGCTACAACATTCATCTCCTCCAACTAATAAGCCAAAACACCCCAAAACAAAGGGGGACCTCATTCTCATCGAAATCGAAGACGTGAATGAAAAAGAAGAGTGTCTTCTCAGCCGACAACCATTGATGATAAAACTATCAGTTACGTTCTCGCACACCTGTAACATTGATGGAATATTTTTCCAAGCAATTTTTTACAAGGGAATCAATTACATCTTATGTGATCAGTGCTTGTGAAGAAAAATATATAACTGAGACTCCACTAAATAAAGATTCAGATACCAAAAATGCTCAGAAAGACGTATCAACAAATGAACAAAAGATGAAGAAAAAATGATTGAAAAGTTCAGAGAAATTCCATCAAACCTAAGTCTTCCTGAGGCACTTGAATTACCCAAGGAAACCCGACAAATGTTGGTACAAGCTTTGGTCAACTCGAAAAAATTTAAAAAGAAGATCTTAACTGTTGCTGATCAAGTTAGTCAATTCGATTGCATGACAACGATTTTATTTACTGATGAAGATTTGCATTTAGGATCTCTCCTCCATAACAGACCCCTTTACGTGAACGAATTTATTCGAGATTATAAAATATCTCGTATCTTTATCGATTGTGGATTGGCTATCAACATTATGCCAATTCGCATCATGAAGCAACTTGGAATCTCTATGAACGAATTGTCAAAAAGTAAACTAACAATTCAAGGCTTTAATCAAAGGGGACAACATGCCATTGATATGATTCGCCTTAAGATTGAGATCGGAGAATTGGGGTCTTTTGCTCTTTTTCATGTTATTGACTCCAAAACATCTTATAAGTTACTAGTGGGGCGACATTGGTTACATGAGATGAGAGTTGTGCCATCAACATTGCACCAATGTTTCAAATATTATCATGATGGAGAAGTGAGACAAGTCGCTGCTGAGACTAAGCCTTTTTCAACAGAAGAATCTCATTTTGCGGATACCAAATTCTACTCTAAAGCCGAGCTTATCACGGAGGCACTTCCTAGTACCATACCAAAGATCAAACTATCAAGAGAAAAACAAGAACAATTGTCAACAGATGACATCAAGCACTTGAAGAATGAAATGATCGTACCTGTAACTCAATTATAAAAGTTGACGATCTCTGACCCACCATTGAAAGGCTTTACAAAACTTTTTGTAGCAGAAGAAGGAAAAGATTGTAAAGAAAGTTGGTTTGATCCTCGTATTAAGAAACTCTTTGAAAATGCAGGTTATGGTAAAAGTGAACCACGCCAACTTGGGAAACTCGATTTAGTCCTTTCAAGAGAGAAAACTGATGAGTCGACGATACCACAAAAGGTCGTTAAAGGAGAGACCTCTATACAACATAAATTCGGGATATGATATTATCCCACTCCAATCTCGATTAAGCTAAAGAAGGCTTCATCAAATCCCGTCATGATACAAATATTCAAGTGTAAAGATGAAGAAATCATACAATCTCGTACTTCTATTCTTGATCGACTTGGTAATCAAGATACTCGAGGCATAGTATTTGATCGATTGAGAGTGGATAAGGATAAAGAGATCATACAATCTCATGTTTCTATTTTTGATTGAGTTGGTAAACAAGATACTCGAGACACAGTGTTTGATCAATTGGGCGAGGAAGCTTTTCCTCCAGAATCTTCACAAAAAATTTCGGTGTTCACTCATCTGCAACAATCTGTTGACCAGAATGTACCAAATTTTTTCAAGCAAGGCAAGAAACAATAGAGACGACACAAACATCATATACCAAAGCTTGCAATTGTAGTTAAGGAAGACATTGTTAATCTCAATAATCCTATAACTACCCAAGACTTGCTTGCAAGAAATAACAAAAAGACAAAAAATGGTGCATACCAAAAACATCAAAGAAGAATCCATCTTAGTGAACTATGTCGCCATTGAGCAAAAAATAATGGAAGAATTTGGCATTGAAGAATTATCCTCAACAGATGAATCCAATCAAACTTTGACCACCTGTGAAGGATGGAGGCAAGATATGGTTGAGAATATTGAGGATGACCATGAAGATATTGGTCACAATGATGCAATCATCTATTATGCTATTATAGATGACATTATGTCACCACAGTGGTTCTGTCAAAAATCAGTTTTACAATTTTCAGTCAAATTTAATACATTGGTCAAGTCTGGTTTCATTTAGGAAGCAAAAAATCCCGCGTGGATTGGAAACATCGTATCATTGAGAAAGAAGGATCGAAATATGAGAATTTGCATCGTTTTTCAAAATTTGGATCAGATATGTTCAAGGAATGTTTCTTCCTTACCAATCAATAAATTCAAGATTGAGGAAGAAGTTGACTCTGTGAACCATGTGACTATTGATGAAACTTCAGAACTAAAAGGCTTAACTTCTGATGATGAGCCTGAACCAGCACCATCGACTTTTGAAGAAGAAGGGCAAGCCACTGTTGATGATCTAAAGCAATTGAATCTAGGAACAGAAAATGATTCAAAACTAATATTCATCAGTGCTCTTCTAAAATCTCAAGAGGAATGTGAGTACTTTAACTATTACAGGAGTATAAAGATGTTTTTGCATGGTCATACAAAGAAATGTCAGGGCTTGATCCCAAAGTTGCAGTTTATCATCTTGCTGTTAAACAAGGAGTTCAACCCATTAAGCAGCCACAACGAAGATTCCATTCAGAACTAGTCCCGTAGATCGAAGCTGAAGTCAACAAGTTGATAGACGCTGGATTCATTCGAGAAGTCAAATATTCAACATGGATTGCTAATATTGTACCTGTCAAAAAGAAAAATGGACAAATTCGAGTTTGTGTAGATTTCAGAGATTTAAATCAAGCATGTCCGAAAGATTATTTTTCATTGCCGATTACAAAACTCATGGTTGATGCAACTACGGGAGATGAGGTCCTATCTTTCATGGATGGTTCCTATGGATACAATCAAATTTGAATGGACCCCAAGGACGAAGAACTCATTGTATTTCGAACCCCCAAGGGAGTTTACTGCTACAGAGTGATGCCCTTCGGACTCAAGAATGCTGGTGCCACATATCAACGTGCAATGCAAAAGATTTTTGATGATGTACTATACAAAAGGGTTGAATGTTATGTTGATGACTTGGTCGTAAAGACAAAAAGACGTGAAGATCATCTTGATGATTTGTGCAACATTTTTGAATGACTTCAAAGATATCAACTAAAAATGAATCCCTTAAAGTGTGCCTTTGGGGTTACCTCTGGCAAGTTCCTCGAATTTATCGTCGGGCATCGAGACATCGAGATTGATCAATCAAAAATAGAGGCTATCCTAAAGATGTCAGAGCCTCGCAATCTACATGACTTGAAAAGTCTTCAAGGAAGACTTGCCTATATACAAAGATTTATCTCGAACTTTGCCGGATGTTGTCATCTATTCAATAAACTAATGAAGAGGGTGTTCCTTTTGAATGCGATGATGCCTGTCAGAATGCTTTTGAAAATATAAAATAATATCTCATTCATCCCCCGGTCCTCGCAGCACTAATTCAAGGAGAACTATTGATCCTTTATATTGCTGCCCAAGAATAGTTATTAGGAGCACTCTTAGCACAAGTTAATGACAAGGGAAATAAAAACACATTATACTATCTGAGTCGGACATTAGTAGGTGCAAAACTAAACTACTCACCTATTGAAAAGATGTGTCTTACATTAGTCTTCGCTACAAAGAAGTTGAGACATTATATGCTAGCTCATGATGTTCATCTCATTTCAAAATCTGATCCTGTCAAGTACATTATGTTAAGACCAGTTCTCTCAGGAAGGTTGGCAAAGTGGGCACTTCTATTGTCTGAACATGACATAGTTTATGATCCACAAAGAGCAGTCAAAGGACAAACATTAGTTGATTTTCTTGCAAATCACCTGATCCCTATAGACTGGGAATTACCAGAAGAATTGCTAGATGAAGAAGTTTTCTTCATTGACTTCATACCATCTTGGATGTTATACTTTGATGGTGCTGCTCGAAGGTATGAAGTTGGTGCAGGTGTGGTCTCAATTACCCCTGAAGACGAAGTATTGCCTTATGCAATTACCTTTACAGAGTCTTGCTCTAATAACATGGCGGAGTACCAAGCTTTGATTATTGGCTTAGAAATGACACTTGATATGCAGCTCTCTCAGTTGGAAATCTATGGAGACTCGTAGTTGGTGGTTCATCAAGTTTTGGAGTTATACGATGTTCGCAAACCAGATTTGATTTCATACTGTCACTATGCAACTCAACTTATGAGTCAGTTTGATCGAGTCACCATTGAAAATGTACCACACGGTGAAAACAGATATGCTGATGCTCTTGCCAATCTTGCAGTCATGCTTACAAAACCCTATTACCAAATAATTTCATTTTCAGTTTGTCAAAGATGGGTAATACCTCCGTTACTCTCTGAAATGAAGGAAGTTACTACCATTTCAGTAGTGCAAGTTGAAAATGAAGATTGGAGGCAACCTTTGATTGAGTATTTGTAGTATGAAAAATTATCAAATGACCCACGTCATGGAACTGAGATACGACGAAGAGCTTCTCGATTTATTTATTATAAAGGCATCCTATATCGTCATTCATTTGATGGTATTTTTTAACGATGTTTGGATGAAGATAAAGCTGCTCAAGCACTCGAAGAAGCTCATTCTGGAATCTGTGGTGCTCATCAATTAGGGCCTACATTTTCGCATAAAGAGAATAGGGTATTACTGGCCCACTATGGTACAAGACTCGATGAATTACACTAAGAAATGTCAAGCTTGTCAGTTCCATGCCAACTTCATTCACCAGCCACCTGAACCATTGCATCCTAATGTTGCATCATGGCCTTTTGATGCATGGGGACTTGATGTCGTAGGACCTTTGACTCCAAAATCATCAGCAAGACATCTTTACATGTTAGCAGCAACCGATTATTTCTCCAAGTGGGCAGAAACAGTTCCTTTTAAAGAAGTGAAAAAAGAAAATGTTGTCGACTTTATTCAAACAAATATTATATATCGGTATGGTGTACCTCGTTACATTATCACTGATAATGGAAAACTATTTATCAATAGCCTCATGGTCAAGCTCTGCATCAAATTTGAGTTTGTACAACATAATTCATCTATGTACAACGTACCAGCCAATGGACTCGCAGAAGTCTTCAATAAAACCTTGTGGAACTTGTTGAAGAAAGTTGTCTCCAAATCAAAGAAGGATTGACATGAAAGGGTTGGTGAAGCTCTCTTGGCATATCAAACAACATACCGAACTCCAACACAAGCTACTCCATATTACCTTGTGTATGACATTGAAGCTGTTCTTCCATTGAAACGTCAAATTCCCTCCTTTCGAATTGCCTTACAAGAAGAACTCACAAATGAAGAAAATGTTCATTTACGTCTGGATGAACTTGAAGCACTTGACAAGAAGAGACTAGATGCACAACAAAACCTGGAATGTTATCAAGCCAGACTTTCCAAAGCCTTCAATTAGAGGGTTCATGTCCGATCATTCCAAATAGGAGATTTGGTCATTGCAATTTGAAGACCCATTGTCATTCTACATCACACTGGTGGAAAATTCATGCAAAAATAGGATGGTCCATATGTGGTGAAAAAAGTCTACACCAACGACGCATACAAGATTGTTGACAAAGATGACTTGAGGGTTGGCCCAATCAATGGGAAATTCTTAAAGCGTTTCTATGCCTGAAAATAAGCAACGCTCTTTTACGCACGAGTCTAATCTACATGTCACTCCTAGCTCGCATGAGTTAAAACCGTGCACGGCGCCAACCTATAAAACAAAAATAAAAATAAAAAACTGTTGCCCCTGGCCCGCATGAGCTAAAACTGTGTATGGCTTGACCAAAAATAAAGGTCTATACGCTCCTTTACGCACGAGCCTAAACTGCATGTTACTTCTGGCCCGTAAGAGTTAAAACTGTATACGGCTTAAAAAAAAACCTTTTTACTCTTGGGCCGCATGAGTTAAAACTGTGTACGACTTAACCAAAAAAAAAACTTTTTTTACTCCTAGCCTGCATGAGTTAAAACTGTGTACGACTTAACCAAAAAAAAAAAACTTTTTTACTCTTGGTCTGCATGAGTTAAAACTGTGTACAACTTAACCCAAAAAAAAAAAAATTTTTTTTTTTACTTCTAGCCTGTATGAGTTAAAACTGTGTATGACTTAACCAAAAAAATTTTTTTTTTACTCCTAGACCGCATGAGTTAAAACTGTGTACGACTCAACAAAAAAAAAATTCCTTCAAAATTATGTTTAAACTTAAACTTTTTCTTTGAGATATCTAAGTTATTTGAGAATCAATTTATGAGATCATACAAAATTTTCAACCCAGTCGATCGAGGCTAGTGAAACAAATTGCTTTTTTAATATGGATCACATCTTATCTATATCCTATATCTCCTCAATGCTGCGAATATGAGACTCCTGGAGTTTGACACAGTCTTTTTCCATCACCACAATAGTCTCTTAAGTGTTTTGTCATTCATCAAGAATGAAGTCAATGCTAGATGCTACCTCGCCCCTTCAATCTTGCAATTGCCGGATTTCATCATCAAGACTCAATAGCTCTACTTCAGATTTCAACAGTTGTTCACTCAAGCCAAGAACTTTGAATTGTCCTCTTGATATCGTGCTATCAATTGTCGCCAACCTTCTATCTTTCTCCAAAGATTAAAACTTTGACACTTTTCTAGCGTTTTGAAAGGTACTCATCTACTTTCATAAGGAGACAATCCATTTTTCTCACCAAAGGATCTGTGTCAACATAGAATAGCTTTTTAAGAGTATCTTCAATACTTGAAGACTTAGAGATCCACCAGGTCTTCAATCCAGAGAAGCCATTTTTCATGGCATAATCAAATTCACCCTTCAAATATGGGGGCATCCCGGTCAGAATTATTTTCTTTCCCAATCTTTCAGAAGTAATTGTTTCAATAGGAGGACTTGACACAAATAAAGATATGCAATTAGTTGCATACTAATCGAAAGGGCAACTAGATCAGGCTAATAAAATATACCTGAGACAGATGAAAACATCGGCATTAGTCTTGGAGATCGTGCTTCACCAGGTCCATATGGCTCAAGAAGAGTATTCATAATAAAATTATTAATAGCTTCTTGCCCTGCTTGTATAACACATGAAGAGTTTATTTTAGAATTAACTTCCCCTTCACATGGATTGGTATGTTCTCCATCAACCAAAGGAAGAATCCCTCCACTGCTGGAAAGAATGGACATGGTCCGATCGTTGTCATCAAATAAAGCTTCAATGATATCATTGTCAAGATTTTGGTTTCCACAAATACTTGGGATGAAATTTAATGTGACAAGATCTGGGAGTGGAGGACAAGCTAAAAAAAAAAAAAAGGATAAGAGGTTTGAAATAAAAAAATGATAATAGTAATAAAATTTTGCAAGCACCTTTATTGCGGGATCGTGGGGATATTTCTAAAAAAGTTGATAAGTCATTCAGAACATCACAAGATGGGTCAACCTGCTTGTGAGAGATTTTATAGTAGTATGATTTGCACCATCTTTTGTCCAGGTACAAGCCAAATTATGCTCGGATTTTGTAGCTCCTGTTTGGCACCTCTCTTGAATTACCTGCTTAATAGAACTAAGATTATCAACTGGTACAATTGTGCTTGGAATCCTTCCTCGATTCGAGCCTATATCATGTTTCTTGAAAATACTCTTAGACATGCGGGCTGAAAGGAGTGCATGATCATATTCGTTTGACGAACTCACTTTAGCAGACTCTGAGATGTTTAAAGGATGAACAAATCGAACATTAGCTGATCTTGAAGTAGGTGTTGTGGCCTTTAACATCTTCGGAGTCGGTTGTTTCTTGAGAATTCAAACAATCCTTTGAAGTGTCCCGTTTTCGAAGACGTGAAGGAGCTTTAGCTACTGTAGGAAGGGATTTCCCCTTCCCTGACCCATCAGCTTGAGCTTTGAATTTGAAATTCTCAGATTCACTAGCTAACAAGGTTTTACATTGATGCCGTCTAGGTGTGGAAGTACATCATATTTCCACCAGTTGTTATAACTACTGTCACATCGATTCTCAATGCGAGCGCAATTATTAAGGACATGGAATCCTGCCCCACTGTTTATCCTGGTTAAACTCAACTACACCCGATATAAAAAAGGCATCCAATAAAATTATTGATGGATGTGAAGGAGTACCCGGTAATCTTTGATGAAATCCATGCTGCCTAGCAAAGCGATGTCAGTTATACATCTCAAGAATGCAAACTGGCCCACGACGATACATGACGTGTCCACCTCACATACTTGTCATTAATTCAGAGGTTTCATCTGATCTTT
>CAUOFW020007572.1:0-20512 GCA_963454935.2 Ilex paraguariensis
GGCATATCTTACCGCATACAAAACTATTTTGAGATTGTCTCCTTATCGGTTAGTCTACAGTAAACCATTTCACTTGCATGTGGAGTTGGACATCGAGCATATTGGGCAGTCAAAATGATGAACTTTGATATTGACAAAGCAAGTGCATCCCGCAAACTTCAGATTAATGAATTAGAAGAGTTAAAAAATGAAGCATATGAGAATGCTAAGATCACTAAGTTAAAAATGAAAAAATTTAATGATAAGAATATAGTGCATAAATCTTTTGAACCTTCTCAGAAAGTCTTGTTATATAATTCAAGACTCTGTCTATTTCCTACTAAGTTAAGGTCAAGATGGACAGGCCCCTACAAGATGTGAGTTCCATTCAGCTAATGAAACCGGTGTATGTGCTTTGCAAAATTTTTATAAGTATTTGATTGTAAAGAGTAGTACTAATCGTTTGTTGTTTATAGATTAGGTTTTTGCACTATGGATTTGTCCCGTATCCAAATCTTATTAGCAATTGTCTAATATTCTATTTAATTATGTTATACATTGAGGACAATGTGAAATTTAGGTTGGGGAAGGAACAGTCCATATTCGTCTTTGTGACTGGCAAACGTTAAAGAACTATATAGCAATTCAATTTTCAAACAAATTTTCAAAATTTCCAAAAAAGATGGATGCGCAATTGTTTTGGTTTAGTCTGAGTATGCTACGCATTTTTTCAAAAGATATACATTCTTTGATCATAGAAAAAGCAAGGGTCGTTAGAAAGTTAGAAATTGTCGACAGTCAAGCAAAACCCTTGTGCAAAAATAGTTCGTTTGCTAAACGCCAACGAGCGAAACAACTAAGTGGTTGTGTGAGGTGTAGTCATTAATGCATTTGAGAGAATACAATCAGTGTACAAAACCAATTTTGGGTCGAGCGTTAGATCATCTTGACTGGATTAGGTATGGGCAGAGTAAGGAATACCCTAAGACGCCATCTTATTCCAGTCCCATGCTTTGAAGATACATGAGATGCGAGATTAATTGGTTCACTGATAATGTTGATTTAGAAGATTTTGATTAAATTGATCAAGGGATGAATGAATTTTTGATTTGTATAAATGTAAAAATGATTGTTATAATAATTTTTGAATGTTAGTAGTTTAATGTGTTATTTTAGTAGTTAATTGTAGGATTGTTAGTGGATTAGTAGTGTAATTGTGGAAGTAAACTGATGTTTGAAACTATAGGAAAATAAGCTGAAGTAGGAAATCAGTAGAATACCAAGGGATAGCAGCCTGCAGCACAAAGCAAAAACCAACGGATCCTCACCGTCTAGACGGTGGTGGTGACGACCAGGCGGTACTGCCTATATAAAAACCAGACAAGCGTGAAATTGATCAGTTTCTGGTTTCCCTCGCAGTAGAATATGAAAAATAGCAGCCTCATTCTACCTTTTCTCCTAAGATTCTCTTCACCTAGCAGTTTTCTTTCAAATTTCTTCTGATTAAACACTTACCCATACTTTTTTCTAGGTTCTTACCAATCAGAATCCATTAAAAGCAGAAATCAAGAGAGAAATCAATAAAAGATGGATCCAATAATGAGAACAAGAGGTTCTTCGATTCAGGCAATGAGAGGCCAATCTTCGCTACCCGAAGCACCCCCGTGGCAACCCCAGGTACGTAATATCTTCAACATTGTGATGTTTGAAACCATTGAACAACAAGTCTAGTATGACACTTATTTTCTCTCTAAAAATATTATTGCTGAATGACCTGTCATCTACAAAGATTTTGAACTTGTCAGAGTAACATAGAATCTTGCTACGTATGGCTGGTTAAATTATGTTAAGTTTATTGCTCTTGTATATGAATGCCTAGTCCATGAATTTTATAGTAATACAAAAAAAACTGGGCCTAGGGAATTCCGTGTGTTTTTTAGGGGTGTGGCCTTCCAAGTTACACCGGCCAATATTGCAAATTTTTTCCATCCCCTCCTGAGACATCTAAACCCACAATACCCTTACCCTTCATTGCCTAATATGTCTGAGATAGGGATAGAATTGACAGGGAACTCGGCCTATGTATCGTGGAGGCCAAATAAATACATCAAGCAAGGGGATTTGACAGACAAATATAGGATTTTGTACTTGATAACTGTGAACAGTCTATTATCCCAATCCCAGAAAAACCAGATATACACTGAGAGAGCCTATTTCCTATATGATTTTGGGATGAGACATATTATGGATCTGTTAAACTTGATCATGGATCAGATGATGTTCACTATGAAAGTAAAGAAGACCTCACTTCCATATGCTATGATAGTTTATGAGTTGTATAGGAATAAGGGAGTGATCACAGATCCCTCTTGGGCAAGGGTAGATCACTTTGCACCGTTAGAGAAGACATCTTTGAGAAAAGCCATGGAGGCCCACCTGAGGAGCAGCGAGAGGTACTAATTAGTAGTTAAAATTAGCAACTTACAGTGCCTTTTTTAAGACTAATTATGCTTTGATAGAGTTTCAATAATGACATTTCAGGAGAAAAATTGTGCAAGGGTCTAAAGTCAATAGGATACCAAACTTTCATGCAACATCCACATGTTATGGAAGAAAATTGGAGAAGTTAAAAAAATGGCATGAACGTTCGAATGCCAATCCATGTTCGAACGTTCTCTTAAATTATTTAAGGACTAGACTACTGTAGTGATGATACATGGCGTGTTGTAGCTAAGGAGAAAAACAAAGAGGTTCTTGAGTACCACGTTCGAATGCCAATCCACGTTCAAATGTAGGCTTGAATTATTTGAGGGTCCCCTCCGAAGAGTGCTAGGGTAAAGTTTTTGGTGCCGTTGTCGAGGAACCAAAAAGTGTTTTAAGGTAAAAAGGTAAAAAGACCTTCATTTGTGTATATATTTTTGATTTATTGTGTATAATTTAATTTTATGTTTGAGAACGATCCTCACTTTCAAAATTTGTCGGCAGAATCTATTGGATCTATCAATCAATGTGAACCATCTTCATCTCAATCTAAAGCAGAATCTTTTCACAATAGTATGGAAAATAATGAGAGACAAGGGGAAGTTCCTGAGAAAGAGGGAGAAGTTCTTAACATTCAAACTCTGCGGGATTACTTGCATACCACAAGAAACAGTGTCCCCTTTTGTTTTGTGTTTCTTGCAAATGTGCCCCTCTTTATTGTAAAGACGGGGGACAATGCAGTTATAACCTCAATTTCAAGGACTCAAAATAGAAAACTCATATCTGCATATAAAAGATTTTGAGGAGGTATGTGCTTTCCAAGACAATTCTAAACTGACCAAGTTCAAACTTTTCCTTTTCTCTTTAAAGGATAAAGCTAAACAATGGGTAAACTCTTTGAAAGCCCATTCAATACCAACGTGGCATGCATCACATAATGAGTTTTTCATAAAAAAAACTTTCATTACACCGTACCAATGCACTCAAAAGGTAAATCATGAATTTTTTGATCAAAGAGAGGGAAACATTTTACCAATGTTAGGAGAGATTCAAGGATCTTCTCCAATCTTGCCCACACCATGCTTTTAAAAATTGGACTCTGGTAGGATTTTTCTATGACTCCTTGTCCACTAGACTACATCAGTTTGTTGAAATGAAGGCTCAAGGAGAGTTCATGGGAAAGAATCCAGAGGAGGCATTCAATTTTTTTGACACCATATCTAATAGTTCTTAGATGTGGGACTCTGCTTTTCCAATCACTGTTGAAATTGGACCATCTACTTCCCAAGGGTGTAAGCATGTCTTGAAAGAAGATGATGACATGAGATAGAAAAATGTCCACCCTGTCCCGAAAGCTTGAAGCTCTAGAGATGAAAAAGGTACATCAAGTTGATGTTGGCCCTCCCACAGAACAAGTGTGTGAGATTTGTGCACTAACAAGACACCCTACTAGGGAGTGTCCTACCATTCTGGTATTCAAAGAAGTCCTTTCGGAACAAACAAATGCAATTTCCAACATCAACAAGTCTTATTCTAACTTTTATTCTAAAACATATAATCCAGGGTGGAGAAATCTCCCGAACTTCAGTTGGAGGAACACACAACTAATTCCCATGAATCCACAACAAAATTCACAACCACCACCTGAAGGACCTCCTGCATGTCAACAATACCAACCACCATACAAGAGAAGTCTTGCGAATACACTAAATCAGTTTATGCAAACCCAAATGAATTACAACACTCATTCTACTTAGGCTTTCAATGATTTTAAAGCGTAGACCACCCTGTCTTTCGAAGATCTCAAAAGCCACATCCAAAAATTGACCCAATCAATGACCACATATGAGAAGGGCAAGTTTACTGCCTAACCAAAACCATCACAAGGCCAATTTCATGTGGAAAGTCCTTCAATCATGGAAATCCCACAAAACCAAGCTCAAGCTATCACTACACTGAGAAATGGCAAGATGATTGAAAAAACCATAAGAGACATGTTAATTCCAAAGCCAAGACCTGAGTCAGTCCCAGTCACCAAAGCATTTAAGCCTGAACCAGTTGAGCCTAAACTAGTGGATTGAAAAAGAGCTAGAACCATCAAAGGAAAAAGATCCTTCTTGTCCTATTCCCGCTCCTTTTCCCCAAAGACTCAAAATAGTACAAAAGTATAACCATCAAGAAATATATGAGCTTTTGAAGCAAGTTAAAATCAATGTTCCACTTCTGGATGCGATCAAGCAGGTTTCCTCTTCTGCCATGTTTCTAAAAGACTTGTGCACAATCAAGAGAAGCCAAAAATGTTCAGAAAAGAGCCTTTTTGACAGAACAAGCCAGTGTCCTTCTTCAACACAAAACCACTCCAAAATACAAGGATCTAGGGTGTCCAACTGTGTCATGTATCATTGGAAACTTCATAATAGAACAAGCTCTACTAGATCTTAGAGCTAGGGTCAATTTGCTCCCATTCTTTGTTTATCAACAATTGGGTCTGGATGAACTCAAACCCACTTGTATTACATAGGCAGATAGGTCTATCAAAGTCCTGAGTGGCATTGTTGAGGATGTCCTTATTCAAATAGACAACTTCATCTTTCCTATTGATTTCATTAGTATGCACACTCAGCCAGCAATGCATTCAGAGAACCTGATTCACACTTTTTAGTGGTTTGAATTATATTATATTATACACCCAAGTATAAGTGGTCAAATTGTAGTTTTTTCGATTTTAAGTCCAAGTATCGATCCCACGAAGAGTTTAGTAATTTAGTAGTTAAAATAAAAAAATAGTTTAGTTATTGTTTGTGGCAGTATGATGTTTGATAACTTGTGATGTGAGCTTAGCTTGACATATAGTTTAACTTAAATAAAGTGCATATGTAAACAAATAAAGTGCGTAAGTAAATAAATCAAGTGTGGAAATAAACAAATCAAGTGCGTAAGTAAATATGTTAACAACAAGAATACAAAAGATAGCCTTCAGTTTAAGGGTCCATATGCAGTACGTTGGTTAGATACTGCAAATGCTACCGTACCAAGATTAACTTCCATTTTATTGGCAAGTCAACCGGTTGGTTTGATGTATATAAACCATAGCACAACCGCTTCTTAGGCTAACTAAGGGTAATAAATCATAAAACAGCTGCTTCTTAGGCTAACTAGTTATATCCACGTCAATTGATTAACCCAAGCAAACCAGAAGGACAAGCCATTCATGAGGAATACTTGAGTTATTCACTTGATCTCATGATTATAAGTGCATACATAATAAACCATAACATAGCCACGTCTTAGGTTAACTGGTGGTATTATTCCATAACACAACAATTTCTTAGGAAAAGCTGGTTATAGATGTACCACTTGACTAATTCAAGTAAATCATAAGGCTGAGCCATTCATGAGGAACACTTGAATTACCCAATAGGTCATCTGTGATATATATATATATACTAGTTAAACATCCTCAGCATTCTGGTGGAGGATAACCCTACCGATAGGAACGCCTGGTTGTTTAACCGACGGGTCTTATGATACACTGATGACATAATTCAAGGCACAGCACCGGAATTATGCACATCACTGTATCACACATTAAGCATATAATACATAAATAAATAAAATATAAATAAGACATCAGCATTTCCATAATCTAAACAATAATATATATATGTTCCCCTCGCACTAGAGGGTATAAACGACTACTCACGCTCCATTGCTACAGACAAGCAAGGAGTGTGGGTAATATTCATTACAACTAAAAATAAAACTTCTTTCACACGGAACAATTGAAACACAACCACCTTTATTATCATTCAAGAGAAAAAAAGTGGTAGCAGTTCTGCTATCCGAATGGAAAGATACTTCAGAAATGTAGAAATACAGAGTAACTGTAAAAGTGTATCACAGATCGATTTCAGATTTATGTCTCTCTTTTTCTTTCTTTTCTCTCTATGGAGCCTTGGTAGCTGGCTGGATTTTGGAAAGGAGGGGAATTGGTCTTGGAATGGAATGGAATGAAGTAAGTAGTGAAGACCCCTATTTATAGGGGAGGAGGAAATGGTCCATGTTTCTTTATTACATCTTAGTCCTTCATAGTTTCAAGTCTTACAAAATTGCCCTGCATTTTTTGGTATTTCTGCATTTGACCCTGAAATTTAAACATAAAGTATTTAAAACTTTAATTTACGCACAAACTATAATTAATAATGTTAGTTATTTTATCTTACAAAATTGATTACTTAATTATTTTTTTTACACACTAATTAGGGTTAATCACACCCCCCAACTTAAACTTTACTAGTCCCTAGTAAATATAGATTATAAAAACTATTTCACAAAATAAAACATAAACAGAAGTAAAATTATTTTCGTAGATTTTTTCACGATTGCATTTAGCATATGCAATAAGCCGTTAAACCCCTAGGTGATCCCTAGTAGATGAGTTTTGTCTCGTGAAGGTTTCCTGTGAAACTACCTACAAACTTCAGTAGTTAGGAGTTTATAATTCATACTTTTGACAAAGATAATTAAATCAACATTATCTATAAGTGTAACATACGTTAGTTGTAACATTATCTATATATTTTTATACAAACTTGTGTGTGTGGGATGATTTCTTTTGTTTCAAAAATCACTCAAGACATATTACCATCTTTCATGGTAGTTTTGATGTCAATCCTTTTCTGGAATACACTCAGCAAATAATACATATTCGTTATAGTGACTATTCTCACGAGTTACATGTGATTGGAATATTGTTGGCATATCAAATAATATTACATGTAAGTATTTGAAGAACGAATATTTGAATAAAATTTGAATTTGACATAATCTCATCAATGGATATCCACACTATACCAGACATATCTACCCTATTTTTAGTATTGTAGCACACCTCATTCTATAGAGATTTTGTCTACTCTTTCTTTTTATTTTTCTCATTTTTCACTTTCTTGGCTTTTTTTCTTTCTAGTTTTCAACTTTTCATTGGTTTTTCTTTTTCTTTTGCTTTAAATAGCCAAGATTTTGTTTTAAAATACATTTTTCACCTTTTCTATATCATATTGATTTAAAAGAGGGTGCAAGAAAATTATGTAGCAAAGGTGGGTTTGATATATTTTCATTTGGCTCGGATATTTTTCGGGTTTCTTGAAAAGATATTATACTCTTTTAGGCTCAATCATGGTTGACTAAGGATATAATTTTGTAAAAGAAATGGTTAAGGCTGAAGATTAATCAAACATGGCCTAAGATCATTTTCTAGAAATTATTCATCTATATCAATCCTACATAAAATAATTTCAAGGATAACACTAATAATATAATCTAACAAGTGTTAATCAAGACAAAATTAATGAGATTATTCAAAGAAAGTTTACCGTAGAATCGAAGATGTTTATTTGAGTAAATGTAGAATATCTCTCCAAGAAAGATTGGCTCAAATTCTTCAATTGGTTATACATCTCCACTAAATATGTAAAGAGTGTAATATTTCACAACCTAAAATAAAGAAATCTAATCGTGCTCTATAAGAGTAAGTTTAAACAAAAATATTACGATAATATACAACTAAAGTATGAAAATCCCGCGTGATCAGATTAAGGATATTTTCACAAAACATAGGACTATTAATTTAATTTAACTAAGAATCATATAAACTAGTCTTCCTAACTTAAATTTTTCATAAATAAACTAGTTTAAAACACAAACAAATTTAAAACACATAAATATGTTCAAAACATAAAATAATTTAAACTTCAAGTGCATAAAATAAAAGTGCATAATGTAAAAGATGAGTGAAAGAAAACAAATTGTTTTGTAGAATCTCCAGTCTGTTTAGGAAGTAGAAGATCCTTATCCGAAACGATCTCAAAGTAGCTTCAAAATCTTAGCTTGGTTTTGTTCATATTCATTTATGCGTTGGTTGATCTGCGTAATACTATTCTCCACCTCTAGTAAGATGCATCTATCAGTTCTGTCATCCATTGGGATGTATGGGTGATTTTTTTGTGGTTGCTGCTCTTGT
Source organism: Ilex paraguariensis (assembly GCA_963454935.2). Taxonomy (NCBI): domain Eukaryota; kingdom Viridiplantae; phylum Streptophyta; class Magnoliopsida; order Aquifoliales; family Aquifoliaceae; genus Ilex; species Ilex paraguariensis. Next base: position 8,483 of record CAUOFW020007572.1, read on the forward strand.
GATATGAATTCTTCAGGTACCCAAAATGGTTCCTCTTCTTATGGTGAAGGTATTCCTTGTTGGTTTTCCAGTTGTCCTCCATGACTCTTTTTTAATGAAGTTTTATCCAATACTCCAGGATGATTCACTGTCGTCCATATTAAATTGATGATCATGCCTTCATTCCTGCATGGCTGAAAAACTAACATAGCATGTGGGAGTGTGAGTTTCTTTCTATCCACAGTGAGTATCATTTGGTCTATGATTAAGTTCGACAGGTCAATTTTGTGACTTATCCCAAATACGTATAAGAAATAAGCATGCTCAATAAAAATTTGATTCTTTTGGGCTCGGGGTAACAAACTGTACACTGTTATCATATTCAAAATTCGGTATTTGTCTGTTAGATATCCTAGTTTAATGTAATTATTTGGGTGTCCCCAAACAAATTGTGAATTTCCTATTAATTCTTTTCCTACCTCATGTAAATCAGGTAGTTCAATGTACAGATATTGTGGGTTGGGTGGTCTTTGCATGGGTTTAAAGAAATTGGCTATAGTAGTTGGTGTAACTTGAAAAACTATTCCCCGAACAAATACACGCAATTGTCTTTTCCCTTTAATTTCAACATTACTGTAAAATTTCCGAACTAAGCAGTCATAAACAGGAACATATAACCTAATATATGTAACCATCCTCTTGCATGGAGAATTTGTCTTATTCCTATGTTCTCAAAATCTTCGTATATTAATGTTATTTCAGAAATAATAGTTTTAGTCAGAAAATTAATATCATACCAGAGCTGTTTTTCAAAATTTTTAAACATCACCTCATTAAAGATATTTCCCAATTGAGGTTGTCGTGGAGGTGCCTCAGGTTGTGGGGATCGATCCCTTTGTGCTTGGCTTGAAGACCTTCTTGTTTGTCGTCTTGAATCCATATATTTTTTTCTTGATTGGTTCCTAATTTGTAACTGCAGACTGCTTCTCTAATTTTCTGGAATTCTGCTCTTTTTCCTATATTTCCTGCAATTTACAAAATTAAAAATCCATTCTACAAAACTTTGTTAACCACTCCTTTTTTTTTTCAAAACAATTAGGTTTATTATTCTTTTTATTTGTTATTTTTATATTTACTGATTTTTCTACTTCATTCTATAGTTATTTACATTTATTTATAACTATGTATATATATGCACAAAACTATACATCTTATTGATCATATGTAGTCAGTATCAGAACTATCTGGCTCAGTAATACTAGTGACACGGTTAACTTCATTTCTCACGTATCTTGTCAACATTGGGGTAGAATAGGATGGCGTCTCAGGATACTCCTTACCCTGCCCATACCTAATCCACCGTAAACGATCAGATGTCGTCCTGAAATTGGTTCCACACACTTATTATATTGTCTCAAATGTTCTGTACGACCACATTTTACACAAGCACAAAGACGATTTGCTCATCAGTGTTTAGCATATGTTCTTTTTCCACACAGGAGTCGTGCTTGGCTTTCGAAAATTTCTAAATTTCTGACACATTTAGCTTTTTGCATGATCAACGTATGTATATCTTTCAAAAAATGACGTAGTAACATTAAACTTAACCAAAATAAATTTTCATCCATTTTCAAATATTTTTTTTTAGAAAAAGATTAAAGATGACTCGAAAAATTATTAAAAATTGACTCACTATCCAGTTCTTTAACGTCTACCAGTCACAAAGATGAACATAAGTTCTTAAATTATAATTACTATTTTAAACACAAAACTTAAATTCACATTCACATTTTTCCATCTTAAATTAAACAGTATTTGAAATGTAATTACAGTAATAGGTAGCACTTATAATAAAATAAAAATCAGGAATCTGTTGTCTTTCAGAGATTAGGATATCTGGCTTTTACGCAGGAGGTTTAATCTTTCAAATAAATTACACATAATTAGTATTATTACTTACAAACAACCAACAATATATATTTAGTGCACATAGACTGGATCAAAAAATAGCACAGAAGTTACATCTTGTGTGAATCCATGATAGTATGGCTTACATCTTTGTCCATTTACTTTGAAGATAGTCCCAGTTACTAGATTTTTAATTTCAATTGCCCCATAGTCGAAAACTTGCTTGACTATATACGATCCTGTCCATCTAGATCTTAGTTTTCCAGGGAACAAATGAAGCTTTGCATTATATAACAGATCTTTTTGAGATGGTTTAAAAGATTTTCACACAATATTCTTGTCATGGACTATTTTGGCTCTGGATTTCGCAATTTTTGCATTGTCATAAGCTTCATTTCTTAATTCTTCTAACTCATTGATTTGAAGTTTACGTGATATTCCAGCTTTATTCATATCAAAATTCATCATTTTGATTGCCCAATAGGCTTTATGTTCAATTCTACAGGCAAATGACATGGTTTACCATAAACTAACTGATAAGGAGACATTCCTAGAATAGTCTTATATGCAGTACGGTAAGCCTAAAGCGCATCAGTCAATTTCAATGACCAATCCTTACGATCTGGATTTACTGTCTTTTCAAAAATATATTTTATCTCCCTATTAGCTAATTCATCTTGACCACTTGTTTGTGGATGATACGGAGTGGATATTTTATGTGAAATTGAGTATTTTTTCATAAGATTATCAAAAACTTTATTACAAAAATATAATCCACCATCACTGATAATTGTTTGAGAAATTCCAAATCTAGATAAAATATTTTCTTTTAAAAATTTGATCACTATTCTGTGATCGTTATTTCTAAATGGAATTGCCTCTATCCATTTAGAAATATAGTCAACTGCAACCAAAGTATACAGATATCCAAAGGATGGAGGAAATGGTCTCATAAAATTGATGCCCTAACAATCGAAAATTTCAGTAATTAAAATAGGGTTTAAAGGCATCATATTTCTTTTTTAAAATATTCCCCATTCTTTGACACTTGTCACATTTTTAACAAAAGATATGAATATCTTTAAAAAGAGTTGGCCAATTAAATCCACATTGCAAAATTTTAGCAATGGTTTTCTTTGAAGCAAAATGACCTCTGCAAGCTTCAAAGTGATAAAACTGAATTACCTAACGGATTTCATGATTAGGCACACAACGTCTTATTATTTGGTCCTTACAGTATTTAAACACATAAGGATCTTCCCAAAAAAAAATTAGGTACCTCACTTAGGAACTTATTTCTATCAGACCAAGTATAAATAGAAGGAATAGTACCAGTAGCTAGATAATTGGCTATATTTGCATACCATGGTACTTCGGTTATTGCTAAAAGTTGTTCATTTGGAAAGGTTTCTCTAATCGGAATTGGTTCCTCTTTTATTTCATAATTTAATATAGACAGGTGATCTGCTACCACATTCTCTACTCCTTTCTTATCTTTTATGATAAGATCAAATTCTTTTAGTAATAAAATCCATCATAGGAGACGTGGTTAAGCATCTTTCTTAGTAAGCAAATATTTTAAAGTTACATGATTTGTAAATACTACAATTGACAATCCAACCAGATATGATCAAAATTTATCTAATGCGAACACAACAGCAAGTAATTCTTTTTCTGTGGTTGAATAGTTCATTTGTGCATGATTTAAAGTTTTGCTAGCATTGTAACACCCCGCATTTTCTTTTATATATGTATATAGATATATAGTAAATAATTGTTGTAAAAATGGGGATATGTGTAGTGATGTGTGTTTGAATTTGGTAGAATGAAAAAGGGATGAACAGTGCACTGGCTGTAACATCAAGCTCGATTTTGACCTTGATTCAGTCCATATCTCTCAAAACTTAAAACATGAAATTTGTAGAGCTCTCTCTTAGGATTCCATATCACCTTGAATCATCTCAATCGGAACTAGGAGGAAGGAGTTATGTCCATATTACGAAGTAGTGTCTACACTGTCCAAAAATCTGTCCGGCAGACTACCTTTCGCTAATTTCATCATAACTCTTTATTGGAAAGTCCGAATTGTGTACCGTTATTTTTGTTAGAACCCTAACTCGTATATCTTTCCAACCATATAGGTTACACCTCCTAGAAATACCTGAGTCAAATCAGTTTATTCTATGAAGTTGACCAAAAATCTGCACAATGGTGCTCCTTGGATAGTAAAGGGTTGTGCTTTCTTATTAGACCTTGAAGGTGTAAAACCCCATATGTTTACATTAATATATTAATGTATTTGTTTAGTGATTCTTCTATATGTAATGACTTAAGAATAAACCATATATATATTAAAATCGTAAGGATATCACCTATAGTAGTTCGAAGGAATAAAATAGAAATTTTAATGTTCCAAGTGTGAATTTATTTTAGTTTTGAAATAAATCATAAAAAGCAATGTTTTTAGGTTAAAATAACATTAAAAATGAATCTGGAACGTCGAAAAACCTTAGGGTAGTCATATGGATCAAATTGGAGATTTCTAGTGGCAAAACTGTAATTTTGGAAAAAACTCAAAATTTAGCCATGAACAGTGAATTGCGCGGACTGCTGTATTTAAAACACAGAATCCAGCCAATTTCTTCCATTTTTTCTCACATCTCTCACCCCCAAACCCCTTAGCACCCTTGGGGAAGATAGAGGAAAGGAGGAAAGGGAGAAATGAGGTCATTAGAGCTTGATTTTTGGTTTGAAACTTTGATTCAAGGTAGGGGTTTTTCTTCAATGCTTGTCCATTGAGGCTAAGGCTAAAATATATATATGTTTTGACTCATACTTGTATGTATTTGCTAGGAATTCCTTGTTTCTTGGTTTTCTTGCAATTATGGCATGTTTTAAACAAAGTTAGGATTGATTACCCATGAAACTTCTTTTATAGCTTTAAAACCCTAGTTTTTGGGGAAATATGGAATTATCTTTCTACATTTGCTCAAGCTTGGTTTTGAGAACTTTAGTGCTTTGTGTGAGTAATGAAAATGATGTGGTGGTGATCTCTTGTATTTTTCTTAATTGGTTATTTGGATTGTCGCATGATAAAATTTGGGGATTTTGATAATGGTTGCTTGTTGAGGGAAATTTGTGGATTTTATCTTGTATGTGATTGTTGGTATGAAAAGAGGATAATTATGAACCGAGGTTACTCGTAAGTATGCGGTTAAGTGTGGAATACTTGAAGGGGGGTAGTGGTTGCTTGTAAGTATGCTACCTACCAAAAGAGGATATTTATGAACCGAGGTTAGTTGTAAGTATGCGGTTATGTGTGGGAGACTTCAAGGGGGGTAGAGGTTACTTGTAAGTATGCTACCTACCTAAAAGGACATCTAACGACCGTGGTTACTTGTAAGTATGCGGTTATGGGAAACAAAGACTTGAAGGGGGTGGAGTTTACTTTTAAGTATGCCACCTGCCAAAGGAAATATAATAATCGATGGTGGAATAAGCGTTCCTTTTTGTATTATGGTGTTACTATTGCATTTCCCACAAGAGCTTGTGGAGGTATGAGACTCTACAAGAACTTGTTGGAAATGGTTATGGTTGCTCATTGTGACTTGGGTTTACTGTTCATTTAAATTATTGTGAATGTTTAAACTTGAGATCTGTTTCAAATGTCACGGTTTTACTTCAAATGTTATATGATAATTTGGAAAATAAGACCGAACTGTTTTACTTGTTTTCTAAACCTTGTATGAGTATGGAAGGAATGTTGCTACAGAGCTTAGTGCTCATCCCCTACAAATAATATCTTTTCAGATTTCGTCTATGAGGGGGAGTTACAAGTAGATGAACCAGTGCATGGGGAAGCTCCCCTAGAGGGGAACGGGGGTCCTGAACTGGATGCCTAGAGTTATATTTCTTTTGTACTAGACTAGAGAGTTTATTTTGAAATCATGTAAAGTCTAGTATTTTGTTATTTCACTGCAAGTGTAATTTAATTCTTTTGGGAATATATTTGTCATACTTGGCCTATTCTTTTGGGATGGCATTGTGGATATGACATATGATGAATGAAAGTTTATTTTATGATAGATAAATAGACCCGGTGTGGTCAATAGTTATGCATATGTGGACCCGGTGTGGTCAATTGTAATATAATTGTACAGGTTGTGTTTTGGGTAAAGCTCCCCGTACAAAGGAGACTCTACCCAAATTTTGTTAAAATATGAATGGTTGATGAATGAACTTTCGTCGTGATGAATTTACGTAATGCTCTCATGGGGTGAATGGTTTTTAGAATGTAATGTCACCCAAGGGGGTTTTTGGGGCGTTACAAGCATAGTAAATAACATATGGTTTTTCTATCTTTTCTTTGACCTAATACAGCTCCTACCGCATAGTTACTTGTGTCACTTGCATTAGGAGGTTGCATAATAGGTGCAGAGATAAACATGTTTTTTAATTTATCAAATGCTAATTGACATGCATCATTTCATTCAAAAATTATATCCTGACATAAAATATTACAAATTGGTCTCGATATTGAACTAAAATTTTTAATGAATCTTCGATAAAATCCAGCGTGACCCAAAAAAGACCGGACATCTTTTACAGTTTTTGGTGAAGGAAGATTAGCTATTAAGTCATTTTTTGATTTATCAACTTCAATTCCTTTTTGAGAAACTATGTGATCTAAAACAACACCTTGTGTAACCATGAAATGACATTTTTCCTAATTTAAGACTAGGTTTGTTTCCTCACATCTAATCAATACTTTTTCAAGATTTTCTAAACATAAATGAAATGAATCACCGTATACTGAAAAGTCGTCCATAAAAATTTTCTAGATATCGTTCTACCATATCACTAAATATACTTAGCATGCAACGCTGAAAAGTATATGGGGCATTACATAACCCAAAAGGCATTCTTTTATAAGCAAAAGTTCCAAATGGACACGTAAAAGTAGTTTTTTCTTGATCATATATTACAATTTTAATTTGATTGTAACCAGAATACCATCTAGAAAACAATAATATGCATGCCCAACTATTCTTTCCAAAACTTGATCTAGGAATGGTAACGGAAAGTGATCCTTTTCTTGTGAGAGAGTTTAGTTTTTGATAGTCAATACATAAACGCCAACCTGTGACTGTACGGATCGGGACTAACTCATTTTCTTGATTTTTTATGACTGTAACACCATATTTTTTTTGAACTACTTGTGTAGGACTAACTCATTTACTATCAGATATAGTATAAATAATATTTGCATCTAACAGTTTTAGTACTTCAGCACGAACTACTTCCTTTAACTGGGGATTCAATCTTCTTTGCATTTGACGGGATGGTTTAATGTCGTCTTCTAAATAGATACAATGAGTACATAGAAGTGGACTTATACCTTTTATATCTGCTATTGTCCATCCAATAACGCTTTGATAATTTTTCAAAACTTTTGTTAGTTCTTTTTCCTGAATTTCAAATAATTTTGACGATATTATAACTGGATAAATTTCCTTTTCTCCTAAAAGGACATATTTTAAGTTGGTTGGAAGAGATTTTAATTCTTGCTTAAAAACTTTGACATTAGATTCTATAAGTTTTGGTAACAATTCTTCGCATTTTAGATCCTTGGCAAATGTATTTTTAGATTCAGTTTTAGGTATAGATTCTATTGCTAATAACTCCTTTTCTAGAAAGTTCTTTTTAAAAAATTTGGGTTATTGTTTCAACATGATTTACTTCATATATTTCTTCTTCTTCTTCTCTAGGTCGTTTTTCACTTTTAAAAATATTTAATTCCAAATTCATGTTTTTGAATGGGATTTTCATAATTTCGTTCCTACAATTAATCAATGCATTTGATGTAGCTAGGAATGGTCGTCTAAAAATTAGAGGTTTGTATTCAAATGAACATCCTTCACAACATGGCTCCATGTCTATAACGAGAAAATCTACTGAAAAGTAGAATTGATCAACTTGAACAATCACATCTTCTACAATTCCTCATGGAGTTCTTATTGATCGGTCTGCTAGTTGTAGTTTAACATTGGAAGGTTTTAATTCACTTAATCCTAATTGCGTATATATTGAATATGGCATTAAATTACAACTAGATCCAAGATCTAGCAGAGCTTGTCCAATTTGAAAATTTCCAATGAGACATGAGACTGTAGGACTACCTGGATCTTTGTACTTAAGAAGCGTGTCTTGATGTATTATAGTATTAACTTGTTCAGTTGAAAATGCTTTCTTTGGTACATTAGTTCTTTGATCATACAAAGATATTTTAAAATTTTAGCATAAATCGGAACTCGTTTTATTGCATCCAACAAAAGAAGGTTAATTTTTACTTGTTTAAATCACTCAAGAATGTTAGATTGATCTTTTTCAGATGGTGGTTTCTTGACTCTTTGAGGAAAATGTAAAGTAATAGGACATGGAGGATCTTTTTCACTTTGTGTTTCTAATTGCTTTTCAATTCAAGGTTCAGATTCAAGGGGTTCATTTACATGAATTGATTTACGTATTTGTTTTGGAATCTTGGGTTTAGTAGTTTTATCAATTACCTTACCACTTCTCAATGTCGTGACTGCTTCTACTTGACTTGGCAAGGCTTCAAATGCTACATAATTAGTTTGATTTTGACTTTGTGGAGGTTTAGGTTGAGATGAAAACTTTCCTTTTTCTGTAGTACTTAAAGACTAAGTCAACTTAGTTAGATGACTTTTAATATCTTCAATACTCCGTGAAGTTTGAGCTTTAAAATCATTGAATGCTTGATTTGTTTGAGTATTGAAATTCATTTGACTCTGAATAAATTGATTCATAGTGTCTTCCAGAGTTCTTTTTTGTGCGGGTAGATACGGTTGATATTGTGGCTGTTGTAGACCTTGTGTTTGATTTGTAAGTTGTGTATTTCTCCAACTAAAATTCGGATGATTTTTTCATCCTAGTTTGTAAGTTTCAGAATATGGATTTGAATATGGTTTAGTATAAGTTGGAACAACATTTGATTGTTCAATTAAGACTTCTTTGAATGTAGGAATAGTTGGACATTCCCTGGCAGGATGTCCTGACAATTCACAAATTTCACATATTTGATCAGTAGATTTTAAAACAGATACTTGCTTAAGCTTTTTCATTTCCAAGGCTTCTAGTTTTCGAGATAAATTAGTCATTTTCGATCTTAACTCATCATCCCCTTTTAATACATATTTTCCTCTTTCAGATGTAGATGACTTATTTTCTACAATGTTTGAAGAAGTCGAGTCTCACATTTGGAAACTCTCTGAAATAGTGTCAAAAAATTGAAATGCTTCTTCAGGGTTTTTATTCATAAATTCTCCTTGGGTCATCTTTTCAACAAATTGTCACATGGCAGATGAAAGTAAATCATAAAAGAAACCAACTAAACTCCAGTTTTCAAATGCATGATGTGGACAAGCTCGGAGAAGATCTTTAAATCTTTCCCAACATTGCTAAAAAAATTCTTTTTCTTTTACAGCAAAATTCAATATTTGGCGTCTTAACGCATTAGTACGATGCACAGGGAAAAACTTTTTAAACAACTCAGTTTGTAAAGCTTGCCAATTCATGATAGAATTTGCTCTTATAGAGTTAAGCCATAGTTTAGCTTTATCTTTTAATGAGAAAGGAAAAAGTTTTAATTTAATCATTTCAGAATTATCTTGCAAAGTTCCACAGATTTCTTCAAATTCCTTCATATGAACATAAGGATTTTCAGTTTCTAAACCATGGAACCGTGATAGTAACTGTATAATTCCTGGTTTAATATTAATATTTGGAGCGTATATTGGAAAAGCAAAACATGATGGGGCATTAGTTCATGTAGGATGTAGATATTCTCTTAATGGTCAAACATTTTGAACTATTTCATGTTCTCTTTATTTTTGATTCCTAGGTATGTTTTGTCCCATACTTAAGTTGAATGATTCTTGTGTACACGTAGAAGAAGATGATGAAGATGATGTAGGGGTTGACTGATTTATAGAACCTACAGATGAATGAACAGACATAGACTATTAAAAACAAACAAACAAACTATAAACATATAAAACAAGTAAACAAATATCTTTTTATTTTATTTTTAATTTATTTTAAATTACTATAACTCTTCGGCAACGGCGCCAAAAACTTGATTCACACTTTTTAGTGGTCTGAATTATATTATATTATACACCCAAGTATAAGTGGTCAAATTGTAGTTTTCTCGGTTTTAAGTCCAAGTATAGATCCCATGAAGAGTTTAGTAATTTAGTAGTTAAAATAAAAAAATAGTAAAGTTATTGTTTGAGGCAGTATGATGTTTGATAGCCTGTGATGTGAGCTTAGCTTGACAGTTAGTTTAACTTAAATAAAGTGCATAAGTAAACAAATAAAGTGCATAAGTAAATAAATCAAGTGCGGAAGTAAGTAAATCAAGTGCGTAAGTAAATATGTTAACAACAAGAATATAAAAGATACCCTTCAGTTTAAGGGTCCCATATGCATTATATTGGTTAGATACTGAAAATGCTACTGTACCAAGATTAACTTCCATTTTATTGACAAGTAACCGGTTGATTTGATGTATATAAACCATAGCACAACTGCTTCTTAGGCTAACTGAGGCTAATAAATCATAACACAACCACTTCTTAGGCTAACTGGTTATATCCACGTCAATTGATTAACCCAAGCAAACCAGAAGGACAAGCCATTCATGAGGAATATTTGAGTTATTCACTTGATCTCATGATTATAAGTGCGTACATAATAAACCATAACACAACCACCTCTTAGGTTAACTGATGGTATTATAGCATAACAGAACAACTTCTTCGGAAAGTTGGTTATAGATATACCAATTAATTAATTCAAGTAAACCAGAAGGCTGAGCCATTCATGAGGAACACTTGAATTACCCAATAGGTCATCTGTGATATATATATACCAATTAAACATCATCAGCATTCCGGTGGAGGACAAGCCATACCGATAGGAATGCCGTGGTTGTTAGACTAGCAATATAGTTATATATAGTATTTAAATAACCCTAATAACCCAGAAGGACAAGCCATTCATGAGGATCATTTAGGTTTTGTACCACACATCAGTAGAACATCCTCAGCATTCTGGTGGAGGACAAGCCAGATCGGTAGGAACGCCGTGGTTGTTTAACCGGCGGGTATTATGATACACTGATGACATAATTCAAGGCACAATACCGAAATTATGCACATCACTGTATCACGCAATAAGCATATAATACATAAATAAATAAAATATAAATAAGACATCAACATTTCCATAATCTAAACAATAATATACATATGTTCCCCTGGCATTGGAGGGTATAAACAACTACTCACGCTTCATTGCTACGGACAAGGAAGCAGTGTGGGTAATATTCATTACAACTAAAAATAAAAATTCTTTCACAAGGAACAATTAAAACACAATCACCTATATTATCATTCAAGACAAAACAAAAGTTGCGGCACTTCAACTATCCGAATAGAAGATACTACAAAAATGTAGAAATACAGAGTAACTGTAAAAGTGTATCACAGACCGGTTTCAGATTTCTCCCTCTCTTTTTCTTTCTTTTCTTTCCTTTCTTTTCTCTCTACGGAGCCTTGGTGGCCGACTGGATTTTGAAAGGGAGGAGAATTGGTCTTGGAATGGAATGAAATGAAGTAAGAAGTGAAGACCCATATTTATAGGGGAGGAGGAATGTTCGGCCAAGAAGGGGGGTCCTAACCCCCACCTCCACCTTCCAAAATGTTAAGCCTTGTAGTAGTGCTAGGTGTCACTATTGGATTCGCATCACGAAATCTAGCTGCCCTATCAATTTTCATCGAATTCTGAAATAGTCGAGTTTTTCACGTTTTTCGAGACGACGGGCGTCCGATGACTCCCAAAATGAAATTTTTATAAAAATTTTGAATTTGGAAAAATATTTTAAATAAATTTCATATAAAATATTTTGAACTGAACCGGTATGAAATTTAATCGTTTCGGGGCGAAAACGGACCTGGACAAAGAGGGACACGTGGCGCGACTCGGGCCAAGCCTGGAAATTATAAATAGGGCTAAATATCAGATATTTCAGTAGAAATATCTCTGATATTCATCTGGTTT
>CAUOFW020007573.1:0-20507 GCA_963454935.2 Ilex paraguariensis
AGTTGTTGTGCAGTAATGTTTTCTTGCACCACTACCGCTTTTTCTAACACAAGAATTGAGTGCAGGTGAAAGTTGAATCTTGTTTTGTCTCAAGTTTAAGCATTTGTTGTGTGATTCTTCTTTTCCCACCAATATTTACTGCATGTTGACGCCGTAATCTAGTTTTCTCTCAGAACTAGTGTCGTAGACATCAAAATCCAGTTTTCCCCTAGAATTAGTGTCATTGACACTCGAATCACGTTTTCTTTTAGGCTAGCAGCCGTGGTTTCCTTCGAAATTTGTGCATTGAAAACCATTTGTGCTTTTCACACCAGAATGGTGTGAAATATTACCCAATAAAATGAATTAAAATTTTCTCATAGAGTAAGGGCGTTTCACAAAAGAATGTAGTTTTCTGAAAGTTTAGATCAGTTGATACCACGATCTTAACCCCTCTAAGAATTAGTCCGTTTTAGTTTCAGTGTCCTTTACAAAGGAATCATGTCACCCTACGAAGAAGTTCATATTTCATTTGTATCATGTTATCTTCTAATAATTCGTGCTACTGGCAAAGAATCATGTCTTCCTTCAAAAACTTGTACTAACCCTAGAGTTTGGTGTTTTGAAGTTCTAGGGTCTTTTGACACAATTTTTCTCAAGGATTCCAGTTGTTGACGCCATATTTGTGTGTGTTCTATAAGTTTATTAGGTGCATTGACACTGGATTGATGTTTTTCTCTTGAAATCAGTGCATTTGACCCTTGGATCGAGATTTCTTTTAGGTCTCGTGTAGTTGTTAACTAACAATGTTTAAGTTTTTTCTAGTAGAGTTAGTGCATTAGTCCCCCTAATATTTTCAGGCCCGAGAATTGACTGCTGGTGACGCCAAAATAATGTTTTGCCCCATGTTTTAAGTAATTGACAAATGAGACTTCCTTTTCCATTTTGAAATATTGCTACTGAAGGTGCACTCATGTTTTTGCTCAAAATTGGTGGACCTGACATCAGAATCATGTTTTATCCAACGCTCAAATCATGCTTTCGTTTAGATTAAGGACCCTTGATACCGAAATCATTTTTACTTTACTAGTTTTACTTCTGGAACAAAGTGAAGTTGAATCGAGAATACTATTAGGAACCACATATTTGAAAGCAAAAATCCGGGTTGTCCTTCAAATAAAGTGCATTACACATCTAAATCATATTTCTTTTGGCAAAATAGTAATGTAGACACGATTAGTGTTTTTCTCATCATAATCGCGTTTTCATTCAAGTTAAGACCGATTGGTACCGGAATCAAGACCACTCCTAGAAATGTTTCATTTCACAACCAAATCATGATTTCTTTAAGTTTTAGGGTCGGTTACACATGAATGATGTTCTTCCGTAGAAGAAGTGCATATGAAAATAGTATCATGTCCACTTTTAGGAATTAGTACTACTTGTACGAGAATCCTGTCTTCTTTTGGGAAAATATTATTTGACGCGACTCTCCTTATGTTTTGGCGTCATTGACACATGAATCATTTTTTGCCTTCCAAGTTAAGTAGTCTCATTGATGCTCGAATCAATCTTTCTTTTAGAATTGGTGCGTTTGACACTTGAATTATGTTATGTTTATCATTTAGAACAATTGGTCAGGCAATCATGTTTGCTTGTAGAGTAAATGTAGTTTGTCACCTGAAAATTTCTTACCCAAGAATTGCGCATAGGTGACACCAAATCCAATTTTTCCTTCCATTTTAATCATTTGAAACCTTAGTCTTATCTTTCTTTTGAGATACTTTTCAGTTGGTGTCTGACTCATGTTTTCTCCCAGAACTAGTGCATTTTGCATATGAATCGTGCTTTATTCAAGAGTTAGTTTAATTGACACTAGAATCACGGTTTTGTTTAGATTAAGGAACATTGATACAAGAACCATGGTTTCTCTTAGAATTGTACCTCCTAAAACTAGAATTCTTTTTTTGTAATTAGTTTCTCTTCTTGAAGCACTGGAGTTCTTTCAAGAACTACTGGGGTTCATTATTGCCAAAGTTATTTCTCCTCCTAAAATTAGTGCATTTGACAATAGAATCTTGTTTTCTTTATAGGTTGGTGTGGAATTCATGTTCTTTTAGGTGAGTTAGTGCATTTGGAATCAAAGTAATGTATTACCAAAGAATGGAGAGTATGTGACAACGGAATCGTGTTCTCTCAGGTTTGGTCATTTGACACACAAGTCTTCTTTTTTTCTCTCCCTTAAGATATATTTTAGTTGACCTTGGACGTCATGCATTCCCATAGAATTAATGCATTTGACATCATTAGAATTTTTTATCCAAGAATCACTACCGTTAACACTGAAACTGTGTTTTATCTTACAAGTGGTGTATCTGGCACAAGAATCTTGTTTCCTTCGTTAGTTTTTCGTAAAGGACTAGTGGAGTTGTTCCTAGAGTCATCTTTCCTGTCAAAACTAGTGCATTTGCATCCAAAAGCAATTTTTCCTTTGAAAGTTGTGCAATTCACACTAGAGTCATGTGTTCTTTTTGAAAATTCTAACGTAGAAACCAATATTACTGTTCGATTAGAATTACTAACTGTCATGCCAGAATCTTGTTGGCTGTCAACTGCAATGTTGTTTATCCCTAAAATAATTACACCTCTGAGAATTGCTACATTTCACAACGGAATCATGTCTTCTTCGAGTTTTAGTGTCGTTTACGCGTGCTCATTCTCTGAAAAAGTACATTTGACATTATTATCATGACCTTTTTGAAGAATTAGTGCTACGATCATAAAAATCAATCCTAGTTTTACAAAAGCATTTCCTAACAGTAGATTCAAGTGCCTTCTTAGTTTGACATATGGGTCGCATTCTCTTTTAAATGTAGTAACTTTGATCTCTCGTAATCATGTTTTCTTCGAAGAATTAAAGTGATTAACACTAGATTCATGTTCTCTTTCAAGTTTAGTGGTCGAGTTGTTATAGAATTCAGGTTTCCCCCATAAAAAGTGCATTGGACATCGACCCAAGAGTCTGGTGTTTTTAAAGTTCTAGTGTCTTTTCACACATTGTTTTCTCCAAAAATTATAGTCGTTGATGCCTGATTTGTGTGTGTTCTATAAGTTTATTAGGTGCATTGACAATGGATTGATGTTTTTCTTTTGAAATCAGTGCATTTGACCCTTGGATCGAGATTTCTTTTACATATCGCGTAGTTGTTAACTAATGATATCTAAGTTTTTTTCTCGTACAGTTAGTGCATTTCTCACCCGAATATTTTCAAGCCTAAGAATTGGTTGCTGGTGACACCAGAATAATGTTTTGTCCCATGTTTTAAGTAATTGATACAGGACACTTCCTTTTCCTTTTTAGAAATATTGCTGCTGAAGGCGCACTCATGTTTTTGCTCAAAATTGGTGCTTCTAAATCAGAATCAGGTTTTATCCGACACTTAAATCATGCTTTCGTTTAGATTAAGCATCCTTGATATCGAAAGCATTTTTACTTTACTAGTTTTACTTATGGAACAAAGTGAAGTTGAATATAGAATACCATTAGGAACCACAAATTTAAAAGCAAAAATCTGGGTTTTCCTTCAGACTAAGTGCATGACACATATAAATCATATTTTCTTTTGGCAAAATAGTACCATAGACACGATTAGTGTCTTTCTCATCAGAATCGTGTATTCGTTCAAGTTAAGATCGATTGGTACCGAAATTAAGACTACTCCTAGAAATGTTTCATTTCGCAAGAAAATCATGATTTCTTTAAATTTTAGTGTTAGTTACACACGAATGATTTTCTTCCTTAGAAGAAGTGCATATGGAAATAGTATCATGTCTGTTTTGAGGAATTAGTACTACTTGCACGAGAATCATGTCTTCTTTTAGGAAAATAATATTTGACATAAGAGTCGCGTGTTCCTTATGTTTTGGTGTCATTGACACTTGAATCATTTTTTCTCTTAGAATTGGTGCATTTGATACTAGAATCGTGTTATGTTTACAATTTAGAACAATTGGTCATGCAATCATGTTTGCCTGTAGAGTAAATGTATTTGCCACTGGTATAATTTCTTACAAAAGAATTGTGCATAGGTCACACCAAATCCAAGTTTTCTCTCCATTTTAATCATTTGAAACCTTAGTCTTATCTTTCTTTTGAGATACATTTTAGTTGATGTCTGACACATGTTTTATCCCAGAACTTGTGCATTTTGCATTTGAATCGTGCTTTATTCAAGGGTTAGTTTAATTGAGACTAGAATCACGTTTTCGTTTAGATTAAGGAACGTTGATACAAGAACCATGGTTTCTCTTAGAATTGTACCTCTTGAAACTAGAATTGTTTTTCTGTTATTGGTTTCTCTTCTTGAACCAGTAGAGATCATTCAAGAACTACTGGGGTTCATTAATGCCAAAGTTATTTTTCCACCTAGAATTGGTGCATTTGACAATAGAATCTTGTTTGCTTTAGAGGTCGGTGTGGCATTCATGTTCTTTTAGGTGAGTTAGTGCATTTAGAATCAAAGTAATGTATTACCAAAGAATAGAGAGTATGTGACAACAAAATCGTGTTCTCTCACGTTTGGTCATTTGACACGTGAGTCTTTTTTTTTCCCTCTTAAGATATATTTTAGTTGACCCTGGAAGTGACGCATTCCCATAGAATTAATGCATTTGACATCATAAGAATGGTTTATCCAAGAATTAGTGTCGTTGACACTGTAATTGTGTTTTTATCTTACAAGTGGTGTACTTGGCACAAGAATCTTGTTTCCTTCATTAGTTTTTCGTAAAGGATTAGTGGAGTTGATCCTAGAGTCATCTTTCCTGTCAGAACTAGTGCATTTGACTCCAAAAGCACTTTTCCCTTCGAAACCAATGCAATTTCACTCTAGAGTCATGTGTTCTTTTTGAAAATACTGACATTGAAACCAAAATTACTCTTCCCTTGGAATTAGTAACTGTCATGCCAGAATCGTGTTGGCTTTCAACTACAACGTTGTTCATACCAAAAACAATTACGCCTCTTAGAATTGGTACATTTCAAAGCGGAATCATGTCTTCTTCGAGTTTTGTGTTTTTTACGCTTGCTTATTCTCCGAAAAAGTACATTTGACCTTATTATCATGATCTTTTTGAAGAATTAGTTATGCTACGATCATAAGAATCTATAAACCCCACACTTTTATCTTTATATATGTATATAGGTTTATATAGTGAGTACTCATTTCTTTTGGAATGTTAATATGAAAAAATGTGAGTAAATAGTAGTTAAAACTTAGTTTTAGCTTGTAAATATATGGCATCGTTGTAATAGAACTTGTACCAACTAGGTTTGATGTACAAAAGTATGTTGTATAAGTTTGGGTTGGAATTGGAAGGGCTTGGAATGGATTGCAAATAAGAAGAGAGGATTGTGTAGAAAAACAGGCAAAACCTTCTGGAAGGTCGATGAAAAACCTTCCGGAAGGTTAAGATAAAGGCTTATCCAGTAGACAAACCTTCAAGAAGGTTGATGAGAAATCTTCCGGAAGGTTAATGAAAATGTTTGTCCTGTAGACAAACCTTTCGGAAGGTCTATGAGAAACCTTCCGGAAGGTTAATGAAAATGTTTGTCCAATAAACAAACCTTTCTGGAAAGTCTATGAGAAACCTTCCGGAAGGTTAATGAAAATGTTTGTCTAGTAGACAAACCTTCTAGCAGGTCGATGAGAAACCTTTTGGAAGGTTAATGAAAAGGTTTGTCTAATAGGCAAACCTTCCGGAAGGTTGATGAAAAACCTTCCGGAAGATTTTTGAAAAATCTGAAATTTTAAGTTGAGAACAACCGATTTTCCTTCTGCTATAAATACCTAAGGACGTCCCATTTAGCCCCATTTCAACATTTCTAACCCTAGAAAACCTTATAGAGGAAGAAAGGAAGAGAAAAACACAAGATCAAAGGGGATTTCCACTTCAAGAAGATCAAAACCCTAGTTTTTCAAGAACACCAAGGTAGGGTTTTCTTCCTATTCTCTTGCATTGAGACTAGGGCTTAATTCTATGTATTCTTTTGACTTTAAATCTTACATATATGCTATGAAATCTTTATTTCTTGGTATCCTTGCAAAGGCCACCATGTTTTAAGCAAAGTAATAGTTGGATAACCTTTAATCTCTTTTCTTGGCATAAAACCCTAGTTTTCAAAATAAATGGATTTTTCTCTTGATTCTTCCTTTGTTCTTGATTTCGAAACCCTAGTGCTTTGTGTTGAGTAATAAAATGATGTTATGATAAGATCTTGTTTATTTTTTTTGAATTGTTCTCTTGTATTACAAATTGTGAAATTTGGGAATTTATGATTTACTTATGATTTGAGAATTTGTTGGAATTGCATCCCTTGAATGGTTGTTGTGAGGGAGTTGAATTGTATTTGGGCACTACCGTAAAGTGTTAGAGCTTAGTCTATCCCAGTGGGGGTGAGATGGTTTCCTAACACTTGTAGTGGTTTGTTATTTGTGAGAGCAACCACTATTGTTCACGTAAGTTTGAGCTTGAAGGATGGTATACCTTTCCTGGGAAGGATTCGTCAATGCCGTGGGGGACGGTATACGCCCTTTCTAAAGTAGTTTGTGTGGTTATGATTGGGTGAATGAAGTACAGTTTGTGTAAATTCATGGGAAGCAACCAACATACATGAGAATATGGGATGACACTATTGAACGATTATTGTTATTGTGTGGAATTGGTTTCCTACAAGAGCTTGTGGAGGTATGGGACTCTACAAGAACTCGTGGGAAATGGTTAATTGATTTATTTAACATGTTTATTCCTTTCATTTAACTTGTTGCTATTGAGTTAACTTGAGATCAAATAAATTGTCACTGTTTTGTTTCAAGTTATATATGCTATTTTGAAAATTGAAACCGAACTGTTTTATATATTTTCTAAACCTTGCTCACCCCCTACAGACTATATATTTTTCAGATTGTGGTCTAGACGAGGAGCTCAGAGTGGAGGAGTTGATACATTGGGAAGCTCCACCAGACGGGCTCGTAGACCCTGAGGTGGATGTCCAGGGTTATACTCTCCTAGGTGCTAAACTAGGAAATTTATTTTGAGATTATGTAAAGACTTTGCTATTCCGCTGTGAGCTTAAATGTAATTCATTTGGGATATAATAGCCATGTGTTGGCATATTCTTTTGGGAATGATGTCGTAAATATTACATTTGGTAAATATAATTTCTTTATTAATGGATTTGATTAGTTGCTCTCATGATGTGGATGGTTTTAAATTGTAATGCTGTCCAAGGTAATTTTTGGGGCGTTACAAAGTTTTGGTATCAGAGCCGAGGTTTTAAGTCTTACATGGGAGCTGTAGGTTATGGATCACCACTAGAGAAATTGGACTAGGTTGAACGAAATTGTTGGATGAAATTTTATCCAAACTTTATGCTTTAGACGAAAGTGATATTTAAGATGTCTTGTGCATCAATGAAACTAAATTGTGAATTGATGTACAGGATGGACGGTAGGCGTGGACGTAGACGAGATCGTGGTGGCCAAGCAAACCCACCACCACCACCACCTCTCGATGCCATGAATGACATATACCAATGTTTAAGAGAACTTACAACCTTGGTGTTACACCAAAATAGGAATAACAACCACAACGGTGGGGTTCATCCACTAGCCCAAGTACTGGGCAACGAGGACGAAAACCAAAGGATGGTTGTTCTTCGAGAGTTTCTAAGACAACACCCACCTATTTTCCAAGGGAGCTCTAACCCCTTGGATGCGGATAAATGGATCCGTGCTTGACAAAATTCCTTGTAGTTTCCTAACCTCTAAACATCACCTTTTAGCATGTATAGTATATGGATGAAGGGGAGTGTCACTTGCCTATGGGTGATGTCAAAAGAAAGGGCAAGGCGATGGGAGAAAATGAAATTACAGAAATGTAATGTGTAAATGCACAAAAATGTGTGTGTGTACAAAAGTGTTCCCCAAGCGCAAGGAGACTTTTGCGGGTCGTGTTTTACTTGGTCGTATTCCAAGGTTGTTTCCACTAGGAAGGAAGTAAACCGAAGGGAAGGTGATTTGGGGAGAATGAAAGTGTAAAATCTTTGGTTGTTGGTAGTTGTTTGGTGAAGTTTGTTTTGATGCTAATAAAATGAGAAACAAATGTTGGCAGATCCAAGAGGTCACTCCAATAGGAATACCGTCTTAACTCGAAACCCTCCTCCAATGGAGTATGAATGAATGATTGATTTGTGGGAAGCTAGGGATAAGATTGGTGAGTATCTAAGCATAAGCCGTGACTAGGCCTACAAAATATGAAAGACTCACCAATTTATCTACCCTCAACCAAGTCAAATCGAACCATTGCACTCTGAAAGAAGGGAGGAGAATGAGTTGAAATGGTATACCCCAGTGGAGGTTCCCCTTGGTGTTGCCAACTAAAATATTTAGCTACTCATGCTTAAAATGAAATTGACAATGTAATGAGAATGCATTGTAAAGATATGAGGTTCTAGAGTAACTAGATACAAGAAAACATAAGCTATAAGAGAGTATATTGAATGCCCATTTGAAAACTAAGAAAATGAAGAACTTTGATGCAGTAATGGTGAAAGCTTTAAAAGAGCATTAAACTTGCATTGAACTTGAAGGAAAACAACATTAATGACATTAAATGAAGTTCTAAAGTTTCATTGATGGGATTACAAGACAATGTATTGAAAGAAATGTAAAAATCTCAATTTTCTCTTACTAGAATTGTATTCATCATCTTCTACCAGACCTTATCTCTTTATCTCTCTGTGTAATTTAGAATGCTGAATAATGGAGTCTTCCCTTGCCATAAATGTGCTTGGAGAGATCCCCTAGCCTCCAGAAGTGACCTCCATTCATAGGGGAGTAGGAGGAATGGGCTGGACAGGGGTGTTGTAGAGCTTGTCTACACACCTAGTTTCTCTTCTCTTCTCTCTCTTCATTAATCACCATGGCTCCAAAAGTCCAAAGAGGAGTGTGAAAGGGATGAATAGTTTTGTGGGCGTGTCAGGGGAGCATGGGAGATCTGTTGGTGGGACCCTCAAAATAGCAGACCTGAGTTGCAGAGAATGGGGCAGAACGACAGAGCGTACTGGTACGCGAACTCTAGAGGTTGGGCCATACTGGTACTGCGTACCGGTACGCTTTTGCTGCCTTGTCTGATTTTTCTGATTTCTTCACTCTAGTGTTTTCCTCTAGCCATTCTTTCATCTCCAATCATCTCAATACATTTGGGAAGGCCTTAAGAAGCCTTATTTAGCTCCTTTTCACTGCAAACACAAAACATTTTCATTAATAACTCAACAGATATAACTCCAATCATTTAATCCCCAAAAGCAATTAAACTAGGATGATTAGTACATAAAATATGTAATGTTTTGTGCTAAACACACCCCCCAACTTAGGTTTTGCTAGTCCCTTAGCAAAACGTTGTTTCCAACACAAGACAATGAGTATAACACACACTCACTCCATTTAATTAACCATTCATCCAATCAATCAAAAAGGAAAAATCATAGTGCAATTAACAAAATAAGCATGGATACAATTGAACAAAAACTTGTGGCTTTTCATTAATATGATACGAAGATGGAGTACATTGGAGTAGGACATCAAAAAGACACAAAATAGCCTACAACTCCACCCTAACTCAATACAATCTAAAATAAAAAAACAATCAACTGCTACACAGCCACCTATACATCACCCTCTTCATCATTATCAGATTCACCATCCTTACCAGACTCTTCATCTTCATCAAACTCCTCACCATCCCCAGACTCCTCAGTTTCTTCATCATCATTATCCTCATCCTCATCCTCCAAAATCACTGTGGGAGCAGGGGGACAGCAGAGGTAGAGGGGCCAGCAAAGGCAGAGGGGCCAGCAGAGGCAGAGGGGCTAGCAGCTAGAGGTGTAGGTACTTCTGGGATGGACTTCCCAGGGAAGGTATGCATGAACAGCTCTCTCAGCATGGCTGTCATCCGTTGCACTGATGCCTCAATCCCATACACTGTTGCTTTAAGTGCATCAAGACGTTGGGGTATTGAGCGTGCTGGTGTAGCAGTGGATGAAGATGGGCCGGGGGCCTCAAACTCAAATCCCAATCTCCTGGCTCGCTCTCCCTTACTCATTGCTTTTCTCTTTTTACTACTGGTGATCCCAATAGCCCCCATCTCGAGAGGAGTGATCTTATCGAATGCGTAGCCCTTGACTTTGAAGTGATCGCACATCCGGGTAACCAGACTCCCATATGGCAAATTTGTTAGTGGCTTCGTTGTCTCCGTAAACACCATCACTTCCCATATAAAGAGTGCAAAGTCAATTGTTTTTTCCTGACACAACAGCATCTAACAAGGCTAACTTCTCCATATTTGGCTTCTTTTCTGAAGCTCTTGGGAGTAAATTATAGTGGAGGAGTTTGTTCAGAAGCCCATACACATGCTTTAATCCTCCACTTTGGAAAAGTTCCTTGAATTTGGTGGGGTCCTCATACATTAGCTCCAAGAACTCCGCTCGAGTCTTGGCTCTAGTGATATTGTGAGGATAGAGAGGCAGGAAGGATGGTGGTCTCTTGTATTCTCCAAGAAGCGTGGCAATAACATCGGGGGTCACATCGAACACCTTGGCCTGCACATTAGTTCGCAACACCTCCAATTCATTGACCTCAACCACCCAGAGTGATTGGTAGAAATCCCTAACCAGTGACAAATTATAACCCTCAATTTGCTTGAACCAGAAGTTCATACCATGGCCCTCAATGATTTTCACGGCTTCATGTCTGGGGGTGAGTGAAATGAAATCAAGGTGGCATTCACAGGTCACACCCTTCCCTTGAATCCACTGACGTCATGCATCCTTCTTGGCCTTCTTTCTTTGCACATTAGGATCCTCACTCGACCCCTCACTACTCCTCTTGTGGCTCTCAAGATTCTCAGTTGGAGGGGAGCGGGGCTCAGGTCCAGGTCTCTTGGTTTAGTCCATGAAGTGCAACAATGCCCCCATCAAGATAAATGCCAAGAAAGTCAAGAAAAGACCCTCAATTGGGTCTATGACCTCAAGGCAAACATCAAAGTGACAAGCCATTAGGGATTCCTTGGAGAGATTTGAGAAAAAAATAGGGAATTGGAGAAATTCGGCACCTAGGGTTCCCAGGCGTCGATTGCACAAGATCAAGGCTTAAAGAGAGGGTGAGTTTATGAATTGAAAGGGAAACAAGGAGGTTTTAGATGCCTGGGATGTTTTCGAGTGAGAGAGAGGGGTTTAGGGTTGAAATTAGAAGTGGAGAGTGAAGGGTTCACCGAAGGATTTAAATCAAAAAGCACTAAAATTTTTTTTTGTTTCAGTAGACCTTAATGGTACGTAGTACCGGTACGCTGAACTCTAGGGGCTGGACAATACTGGTATGATATGTTCCAGAGACTAAGCCGTACCGGTACTGCGTAGTGGTACATTTCTGCTTTATTTGCCAAAATACTCTAGTTGAGTACACCACTCCACTCCATTCCAACTCAGGACCTCTCTAAACATTCTACCACATTACTTATGACCTCTACTCCATCCCAACAATGTACTTCACTTATAAACCACAATCCGAACCATCATGCCCAACCTATTACTGAAATTGCATAGTGATTTGAACCTTTGATGCATGCAACATACAAGGAATGGATTCCTAATCTTAACTATCAAAATGAACATCGAAAATGCAAATCACATAATTAAAAACATGGGCATTCCTAATTCATCTTAAATATCAAAACTTGAGCAATATTCCCCTATTTTGCAGGTATGGAACTAATTAACACATTTCTCAGATGATTTAACTAAGCACACATAAGTAAGACCATAGTCTCAAATACTAGTCAAAAGTATGCACCTACAAATTCATTTTCAACTCGTGTGTGTGTGAATTTAAACAAGTAATTGAGCATTTTCGTAACATAATTCACACTCGAATAGCTAGCCAAATTCAATTTCAATGCAAAACTCACCAAGGTTCACTCTTAAACAAAGAAATACACTCAAGTTATCTTGGTATGCACTCTATGTGTACATGTGAGATAGAATCTTGCGTTCAAAACAAAGTGTGCTCACATGTAATCCAAAAATGAAGTTCACATATGAAAATGAAGCGACTTTGGCATAATCTCATGAAAAGAATGCTAGGGCATTGGACAGTAAAACTAACCCATCATTTTCTTTAAAGCTATGCACCTCCCATGCTTCCCTAATCACTTAGGACTTTCAAGGGTTATAAAGGGGCCTTAGGGTAGTATCTAGGTAAATGAAATGAAGGATATAAGATAACAAAGAGGGTTGTTTGAGTGAATGACCTTTATTTCAAAAAGATCTCCTTTTTTATGGGATTTCTAGGCTAACACCATCACTTCACTCTTTGGTTCTTTTCTTTCTTTTCCTTAACATTTTTCTTTTCTTTTGATCATTCTTTCTTCTTTTCACCCCCTTTCTTCCTTTTCTTGGATTTTCATTCTTTTTCCATTGAACTCTTTGAGTTTCACTTCCATTCATCCCTTGCCTGGATTTCCACACCACACTTCTTGCTCTTTTATGATCATTCATACTTAGCACTAGGAACAACCAAAGTGAGATAGATATTTATCATTTTTCATTGGCTTGGTCAAAATGTGTGGCATAGAAACGAATTTTCAACAAGGCTCAAACATGGCACTAGGGATAAATAATTTCTCAAGAAAAAAGGGCAAAGACTCAAAATATTCAAGGATGGCCTAAGATCACTTCCAGGTCCCCATGGAATGGCATTATACAATCAAGACGAGTCAGCCCACTATCCAAATGCACCTAACCAAAACAAGTGTAATGAGATTATTGAACAAATTTGACATTGAAAATTTGTTCTTTGAGTAAATGTAAGTTCCCTCCCAAAATGGTTTGGCACTAAAACTCTCATGGGTCCTTACTCATCTCCACTACTTATGTCAAGCTTAAAACATGAATCCAATCCACAAATTACTGAAATTACACATTCAACAGTCACATACATTTGAGTTCAAAAATCAATACATATGTGATACTCACGCCTAGGATCAATTTCCATAGTATGCTCATGTGCTCAAAGTACACAACAACGATCAATATGTCATTCAACTCACACACTCTTCAAAAGGGAATACAAGTCAACAATCAGATATTTTCCATCAAAAATTTTCAAAATTTTCATATATTTTTCACTAATTCAAGCAAAAATCTTTATCACACAAATTTCCTAACAACCTTGGTGTATCATGCAAATGGTGCACGTCACCCCCAACTTGAATCATGCATTGTCCTTAATGCAACAAAAAGATATAATATGAAATAAAGGACAGTAAAAAGATGAATAGGGTTAGAGAATATCTCGTGATTGAGCTTCAACAAAACCATCAAGATCTGAAACTAAGAAAACAATGCTATACAACCAACGAAAGTAAGTGACATGAAATATAAATAACATAAGTAAATAAAAATAACTGTACACTAGAAGTCATAAACACTAGCTAGTCCTCCATCAAATTCGGATATACGGGATCCGTCAAATCTTCTGCCACTTCTTTCCCTTTAAAACCTGCAAAGAATGACTTAAGTCTTTGGCCACTGACCTTGACTAATTGGCCATCTTCGGGGTTTTTGATCTCAATAGCTCTGTTGGGGTAGACCACCTTTACAAGGTAGGGGCCATCCCAACGGGATCGGAGTTTTTCCTGGAAAATTGAGAGGCGAGAATTGTATAAAAGCACTTTTTGACTGGGCCAAAATGATTTTTGTACAATGGAATTATCGTGAAAGATCTTAGCCCGTTCCTTTGAGATTTTGGGGGCTCTCATACGCATCTCATCGAATCTCTTCCAACTCATTCATTTCCAACTTCCTATGTTCGCCAGCCATTCTCAAGTTGAAATTTAAAGTTTTAATGGCCCAATAGGTCTTGTGTTCCATTTTGACTGGTAGGTGGCAAGCCTTTCCATAGACAAGTCGGTAGGGAGACATGCCCCAAAATAGTTTTAAAGGCAGTGCGGTATGCCTACAGGGCATCGGTCAATCTTTCGAACCAATCCTTCCTATTTGTGTTGACCATTTTTTCTAGAATGTTCTTGATCTCCCTATTGGCTAGCTCAGCTTAGCCATTTGTTTTTGGGTGATAGGTAGTGGGTATTTTGTGAGTGATGCCATATTTGAACATTAGAGATGCAAATGGCCTATTACAAAATTGTGATCCACCATCACTCATTATTGCACGAGGCATCCCAAACCTTGAAAAGATATTCTCTTTGAGAAACTTGACTACGATCCGGTGGTAATTAGTTTTGGTTGGGATAGCCTCCACCCATTTGGACACATAGTCCACTGCCAAGAGGATGTACAAATAACCAAATGACATAGGGAAAGGACCCATGAAGTCAATGCCCCAATAGTCAAATATTTTGATGATAAGTATTAGGGCAAGGGGCATCATGTTTCTTTGTGTCACACTACCCAACCGTTGACATTTGTCACATCCCTTACAAAATGAAACACAATCTTTGATAAGAGAGGGCCAGTAAAAATCTGATTGAAGAATTTTAGCCGAAGTCTTTTTCGTCGAAAAATGTCCACCGCAAGCTTGTGAATGGCAAAATGCAAAGACGTCCCGCTGTTCATTTTCAGGTATGCATCTCCTCATGATTTGATCGGGGTAGTACTTGAACAAATACGGGTTGTCAAAGTAGGAGTACTTCACATCTGCCATAAATCGTCTTCGATCTTCTAGGCTCCATTGTGGTGGTATCTGTCCTGTTGCAAGATAGTTACATATATCAACATACCAAGGACATACAGAATGAATTGAAAACAAATGCTTGACAGGAAAAAAGTCAGGGATAGGAATGTGCTCATCGGCCTCTTGCACCACAAGCCGAGATAAATGATCTGCCACCACGTTCTCAACTCCTTTTTTGTCCTTGATTATTTCTTGTAGGAGGAGTATCCACCTAATGAGTCTTGGTTTAGCATCCTGCTTTGACAACAAATACTTCAAAGCAAAGTGATTAATAAAAACAACAATAGGTGTACCAATGAGGTAAGAATGGAATTTACCTAAGGCAAACACTACCGTTAACAACTCTTTCTTGGTGGTAGTGTAATTCATCTAAGCCTCATTCAGTGTTTTGCTAGCATACTATATCACATACGGTCTATTTTTCTCTCTTTGATCAAGCACTGCACTGACTGCGTAATCACCAGCGTCGCACATGAGCTCAAAAGGTAGGTCCCAATTGGGTGGTCGCATGATCGGAGGTGTGACTAGCATGCTTTTAAGTTTTTAAAGGATGCCTCACAATCATCCGACCACTCGAATGGGACCTCTTTAGACAGCATGTTGGCCAAGGCTCGGGCCAATACACTGAAATTCTTTATGAATCCACGATAAAAACTTGCATGCCCCAAAAATGGCTAGATGCCTTTGATGGCTCTTGGCATGGGAAGGTTGGAGATGGCCTCCACCTTGGATTTGTCGAATTCAATACCCCTCGCCGAAACTATGTGTCCAAGCACAATTCCTTCCATCACCATAAAGTGACACTTTTTCCAATTCCAGACTAGATTCTTCTCCTTACATCTTGTTATTGCTTTCTCCAAGTTTGCCAAACATCCCTCGAATGAATCCCCAAGCACTGTAAAGTCATCCATAAAGACCTCCATTATCTTTTCCACCATGTCATTGAAAATCCCCATCATACAGCGTTGAAACGTCCCCGGAGCATTGCATAGTCCAAATGGCATGTGGCGGTAGGCAAAGGTATCATAGGGGCACTTGAAGTTGGTCTTCTCTTGATCCTCCAAAGCAATCTCAATCTAATTGTAGCCCGAGTATCCATCTAAAAGGTAGTAGAATAGATACCCCACTACTCGTTCTAGAACTTGATCGAGGAATGGCAATGGGAAGTGGTCTTTTCGTGTGCAAGCGTTCAGTTTTCAATAATCAATGTACACCCTCCATCTAGTGATCACTCTCATAGGTATAAGCTCATTCTCGTCATTCTCAACCACCGTAACTCCGAATTTCTTAGGTACTACTTGTATGGGGCTAACCTACTTACTATCGACGATTGGAAAAATGATCCCCACATCAAGTAGTTTTAGAACCTCATCCCTCACCACTTCCTTCATGATGGGATTCAACTGTCTTTGTGGTTGTCGGGAAGGTTTGGAATCCTCCTCAAGATATATGTGCTGGGTGCAAATGAGAGGGCTTATCCCCTAGATATCCGCAATGGTCATGGTCCACTTGATTGCTCCTTTATGCTTTCTCAACATCTCCAAGAGTTTTTTTTCTGGTTCCATGTTCAATGTAGAGCTAATGACCACCGAAAATGTTTCCCCTTCTCCAAGATAGGCGTACTTCAAATGGGAGGGCAAGGGTTTCAACTCTAAGTTGTGCTTTTGTTCATCGACGAAAATTTTTTCTTTTCTCGATGGGGAAACTCTTCAAATGTAGGGATCCACCTTTCCATCCCTTTCAAATCTTCTACGTCCTCTTGCTCATCATAATTCTCAAGATCCACAATTCATTTTTCTTTGAATTTCAACATCCCCTCCAGCTCCAAGTGCTCCTCAACCAAAGTGTCAATTCTATTTACCTCACTTACTTTCTCATCATCACCCCGTTGCTTTGCCAAGTTGAATACATGAAGCTCCATTGTCAAATTCCCAAATGCCAACTTCATTAAACCGTTCTTGTAATTTATCACGGCATTAGATGTTGTTAGGAAGGGTCTTCCAAGTATTACGGGAATTTGGGAGCTAAGGTTTGCAACAGGGTGTGTATCAAACACAATAAAATCGATAGGGAAGTAAAATTTATCGATTTGAACTAAGACATCCTCAAGTACTCCCCTTGGTGTACGGATACTACGATCCACCAATTGAAACGTGTTTTAGGTGGACTTCAACTCCTCAAGATGAAGCTGTTGATACACCAAGTAGGGAAGAAGATTCACACTTGCCCCCAAAACGAGTTGTGCTTGCTCCACTCGACAATTTTCAATGGGGATGGCTATGGTTGGACAACCGGGGACTTTTGAATTTGAGAGGAGTGTTGGTCCTCAATATTGAGCTCACTTGTTCTGTGAGGAATGCCTTCTTACGGATATTCAATCTCCTTTTCACGGTGCATACATCTTTCAAAATTTTAGCACAAGATAGGATTTGGTTGATGGCGTCAAGGAGTGGAATGTTAATCTTCACCTGCTTAAACATTTTCAAAATATCAATATAATTGGCCACCTTGACAGGTGGCTTCAAAAAACTAGGGAAAGGGGTAGGCATTGGAGGAATAATCACACAATCATCAATTAATTTTTCTTTCTCAATAACCTCTCTTTCTTTCTCCTCACTCATTGTACCCTTGTCAGCCTCACTCAAGATATCTTTTCCTTTTGGCAATGTGGTCTTGGGTGAGACCATTAGCAAAATGGTTTTGTCAATTTCTTTGCCACTACGGAGGGTAGTGATAACTTTGAGTTGTCGCAACTCTCTCTCAAAGGCTTCGATGACTTAACAACGTGTTGACCCCTAGGGTTCTCTTGTGGTTGACCGGGGAACTTTCCCTTTTCTTGTTGAGATGCTCCTATGAAGTTTGTCAACTTTGTGAGTTGGGCTCTTATATCATTGATGGCTGTGGCATTTTGGTTATTGATGGCGGTTTGGCTTTGAATGAAGCAATGAACCACATCCTCCAAATTCCTTTTGTGAAGAGGTTGGTATGTGGATAGATTGGATGGTCCTTGAGAAAAACTTTGTGAAAGAGAATTTGGAGAAATATTTTGTGGTGGTGGGTTTGACTAATACCCTTGGGGATTGGTCCTTGGGTATTTAGAGCTAGATGCTTGCCCTTGGCCATGGTATTGGTTTTGCTTGGGAGGCATGGGGGATGAAAATGCACTTGACCCATGAGGAATGAGGTTCTCATTTCTCCAACTAAAATTTGGGTTATTGATCCACCTTGGATTGTAGGTGTTTGATTTGGGAGAAAATGATAGCCATGGTTGGTTGAATGCATGGACTTGCTCATGGTATGCTTCCTTAAATGCTAGAATGTTAGGACATTCTGATGTGGAATGCTCTACACTCTCACAGATTACACATCCCTCCACAATGTTAGAAACATTGACATCTCATGTCTCCGATTGACTTCAAGACTCTCAACTTTCCTTAACAATTTAGCAATTTTTGAAAGTAAGTCTTCTCGGTCTCTCAAATGATATATCCCTCCCCCTTGTCGTTGACTACTACCCGAGGACGTCCTAGGTACATCATTGGGATCCCTAATGTCCCAAGATTGTGCATTTTGGACCTGTGTACTAAAGTAGTCTAGGGCCTCATTAGGGTCTTTGTTCAAGAACTCGCCATTGCACATCCTGTCAATGAATTGTCTATAGCTTGGTGTGATTCCTTCATAGAAGAAACTTACCAGTTGCCATGATTCAAAGCCATGGTGTGGTATGGATTGTATCAAATCCTTGTAGCAATCCTAGCATTGATAAAATTGCTCATTGGACTTCTCAGAAAAATTTTGAATTTCCTTTTTTAAAGCGGTGGTTCTATGAACTGGAAAAAAATTGTTCAAGAATTTGGAGAGCATTGAGCCCAAGAGGTAATGGATCTAGGTCGTAAGGAATACAACCATGATTTGGCTTTGTCACTAAGGGAGAAACAAAACAATTTCAGTCAAGCTTTTGGATTGGCACCAAAATTATCACCTGCATCCTCAGGTGGGTTTTGGTCAATATTCATGTCAGGGTGGAAGGGTTGTCTAACCAATTGGTTTTTTTCATCCCTTTTCCACATGCAGTAAACTATCTACAAATCAAATTATACACAAACAAGGATATATATACAAGGAACAACGTACCTCAGCCCATGATGACGATCATGGGACTTACCTCCGTCGTTCAAAAATCACCTTCTTGATTTGACACTTACCTTCCCCGACAACGGTGCAAAAAATGCTTGACAAAATTCCTTGTAGTTTCCTAACCTCTAAATATCACCTTATAGCATGTATAGTATATAGATGAAGGGGAGTATCACTCTCCTATGGGTTATGTGTAAATGCGCAAAAATGTGTGTGTGTGTACAAAAGTGCTCCCCAAGCGCAAGAAGACTTTGGCGGGTTGTATTTTATTTGGTGGTATTCCAAGGTCGTTTGCACGGGAAAGGAAGTAAACCGAGGGGAAGGTGATTTTGGGAGAAAGAAAGTGTAAAATCTTTGTTTGTTGATAGTTGTTTGGTGGAGTTTGTTTTGATGCTAATAAAATGAGAAACAAATGTTGACAAATCCAAGAGGTCACTCCAATAGGAATACCGTCTCAACTTGAAACCCTCCCCCAATGGAGTATGAATGAACGATTGATTCGTGGGAAGGTAGGAATAACATTGGTGAGTATCTAAGCATAAACCGTGCTAGGCCTACGGAATATGAAAGACTCACCAATTTATCCACCCTCAACCCAGTCAAACCGAACCATTGCACTCTAAAAGAAGGGAGGAGAATGAGTTGAAATGGTATACCCAAGTGGAGGTTCCCCTTGATTTTGCCAACTAAAAGATTTAGCTACTCATGCTTAAAATGAAATTGACAATGTAATGAGAATGCATTGTAAAGATATAAAGTTCTAGAGTAACTAGATACAAGAAAACATAAGCAATAAGAGATTATATTGAATACCTATTTGAAAACTAAGAAAATGAAGAACTTTGGTGCATTAATGGTGAAAGCTTTAAAAGAGCATTAAACTTGCATTGAACATGAAGGAAAACAACATTAATGACATTAAATGAAGTTCTAAAGATTCATATATGGAATTACAAGACAATGTATTGAAAGAAACGTAAAAATTTCAATTTTTTCTTAGTAGAACACTATTCATCATCTCCTATCAGACCTTCTCTCTCTATCTCTCTGTGTAATGTAGAATGCTGAATAATGGAGTCTTCCCTTGCCATAAACATGCTTGAATAGATCCTTTAGCCTCCAGAAGTGACCTCCATCCATAGGGGTGTAGGAGGAATAGGCTGGACAGGGGGGTTACAGAGCTTGTTTGCACACCCAACTTCTCTTCTCTTCTCTCTCTTCGTTAATCACCATGGCTCCAAAAGTCCAAAGAGGAGTGTGAAAGGGATGAATAGTGTTGTGGGCGTGTCAAGGGAGCATGGGAGATCTGTTGGTGGGACCCTCAAAAGAGCAGACCTGAGTTGCAGAGAATGGGGCAGAACGACAGAGCGTATTGGTACGCTGAACTGTAGAGGCTGGACCGTACCCATACTGCGTATCGGTACGCTTTTGCTACCTTGTCTCATTTTTCTGATTTCTTCACTCCAGAGCTTTCATCTAGCCATTCTTTCATCCCCAATTATCTCAATACATTTGGGAAGGCCTTAAGAAGCCTTATTTAGCACCTTTTAACTGCAACCCAAATATTTTCATTAATAACTCAAC
>CAUOFW020007574.1:0-20504 GCA_963454935.2 Ilex paraguariensis
TCTAGGAGAGTATCAGCGAGTTATGGGGACACAGTTGATGATGAGTATAGCTTTTCATCTCTAGCGAACAGTTAGTCAGAGAGGACCATCTAGATTTTTGAGGACATGTTTCGGGTATGTGTGGTTGACCTCAAGGGTAGTTGGGAGGAACACTTATCCATAGTCGAATTCATCTACAATAATAGTTACCAGGCGATCATACATATGACACCTTATAAGACACTTTATAGGAAGCTGTGCCATTCTCTAGTGTGTTGCATAGAGGTTGGAGAGGTACCCTCCATGGGTCCGAAGGACATTATACGAAAGTGGCTTCTTATGGTTCATAGCTAAAAGAAGAACTACGCCGATAGGGACAGAGACCTATGGAGTTCGAGGTTGGAGATCACGTTTTCTCGAACATTATTTCCAAGAAGGGGTTGGTCAAGTTTGAGAAGCAACGAAAGATGTTGTTGAGATGTATGGGGCCTTTGAGGTACTTGAGAGGTTGATATAGTTGTTTACTGGTTGGTGTCACTACCAAATCTATCAAGCGTTCATGCGGTATTCCATATCTCTCTGCTCTTGAAGTACACTATGGATCCTACACATGTGGTGAATTGGGATAAGTTGATTGTTAATATAAATGGGACCTTCGAGGAAGAACCAATATGTATCATGGATAATTGAAATAAGTTTTTATGTAACAAGACTGTAAGGCTAGTGAAGGTGATGTAGTAACATAGTGGTATGGAGAAAGCGGCATGATAGCGTGTAGACACTATTTGCAATGCCTATTCGTTCATGTTTGAGGATGGAGGTACATTTCTTATGGTCATAGAGTTGCATATGACTTGTTTCATTTTCATTTTGTATATGTGTATGTGTATAATTTTGGGAACGAAATTCTTGTAAGGGGGAAAGAAACTAAAACTCATAAAAATTAAAACTTAATTGAAAAGGAAAAAATGGTAATTAGTCGTTATGATACGAGTTCAAGACCTAAATTTTTCTACAATTCAGATGATGAAAAAGACCTCACCATTAGATTCGTGTCACAAAATCTAGTTGTTCAGTCAATTTTTTAAAATTCTAAGATAGTCGAATTTTTACGTTTTACGATGCGATTGGACATTGCTTGACTAAAATAAATCATTTAAAGTTAGTTCAATAAAAATATACTGAACATAACGCGGAGCAATATTTAATTGATTTAGAATACAATTAGATTAGATAAATCGGGATGTGTGGCACAACAAGGACCAAACATTTAAATGGTATTTAAAGGAAAAAATCTGATTTTCCCCCATTCTTGGCCAACATTTCTGAGAAAGAGAGAGAGAGAGAGAGAGAGAGAGAGAGAGGGGTCTTCAACTTCTTCCATCTTCTCTCTTAGATCTAAGAAGATCTGGCCGTTGGATCTCTTCGAGCAAAAAATTAAAGTTGCTTTACGCAGCGAGAGCTATGCAAACATACCAATGACATGCTTTTCTCCGAAGATCTCAAAGATGTGAATTTAGCACTAAGGTTTGGAAGGCTTGATTTGGGTTGTTTGGGAATCTACTATGCGGGCTTACGCTACAAAAGGTAGGGTTCCCTCCTATTCAGATTTAATTCCAACCTAGGGATGTGATATGTAATGGGTATGATAATAGAAATGAATTCTCATGTATTAGCTCACACCTAGTGTAGCAAAAATATGAAAAAATGGGTATGAGAATATGTTAAAATCATTTTTTGTTTGATTTGGGTTTGATGAAATTGCTTCAATTGGATTTGATGAATTTGCTTGGGTATGCTATGTGTTTACCTTTTATGCCTACTAAGTGTTCAATAAAATGCTTAGAAATTCAAGTATGTTAATTTGATTGATATCACATGTAACATGTTTAGGAATATTATAAAAAATGGACATGTTTGTTATATGCTCTATGATGTGATGAGAATAAAGATATGAATTACAATTATACATTTTAATTACATGTGCATGGGTGGCATCACATTTATGGGCATCTAGTATGAATGGGGGTGTGTGTGCAAGTTTTTAATCAAACACCATTATTGGTAGGTTGATACGTGGGCTCGAGAAGGTTGAGCCTAGTTCAAATTGAGTCACACTGGTTTGCATTGAAAAACATGTCGGGATTAACAAGAAGAGCTAGATTCTCCTTTGGATGCAATACTGATAATTTTGGATACACATTCCCATTTGTATTAAGTCTATTGAGTGCGTCGGTGTATGCAAAATCATTGGTGGAAGTCCATAGGTTTTGTGTCAGTTAGGTGATCGTTGGTGGAAGTCCATAAATACTTACCCCAAGAAAAACACAAGATTTTTATAAAATATTCATTGGATATCTAACATCAATGGCATGCTTAGAATGCTTGGATGCATACACATGACATAACATGTGTTATAGGAGCCGGTGGGGCTCTGGTTGCATTGCTTGCATGAGTTTTCATCTCATGGCATAGGATGGAACTGTGGCATTCATTATTAAATTTATGTATTTGAATGAATGCTTGACATGATGATTTGCATGTGATATTTCATATACATTTGTATTTTGGGTGATCTCCATTGGAGATACTCTATTAAGCGTGGCTTACACTTTATGGTAATATATTTTAGGTGTTGGATAAGTTTTCGCTGACAGCCCTTACTTGGGCCTATGTTGACGACAGATTCAGGTTGTGGCTCTTGAATTACTTTTTATAGTCCCTTTTAGCCAGTTACATATGGCCATGTATAAATTATGTACAATACTTGTATTTTGACAAAGACATGTAATGTGAGTCTTTTGGACAATATTTTTTTGTAAATCAATGAATGTGGATTTTGGTATTCAAATTTATGTTGATTGAATGATGATGTTGGGACTCGGTGTGGTTAGCAGTTAGGATTGCAGAGGTTGTGTGTGTTGGGTAGAGCTCCCCGTACAAAGGAGATTCTGCCCAAATGTTTTTTAAGTTATGGACTCCTGTGAATGGGGTATTACTGCGTGTTATCGGGTTAAACGGTATCATAGATTATTCAGTGAGTTGATGGGTGATCAACGGATAAATGGGGACTCTCAAAAAATTGGAGTATTATAGCTCGGTATCAGAGCATAGACATTAGGTCTTATATGGGCCTTGTGGCAATTAAGTTTATCATCTTCCATTGTAAGCGTGAAAAGGTTTAAAGTTGATGGTGTAGTTTAGGCTCTGATATCCATCACAACTTGGTATCAGAGCCTATGTATTTGAAATACCTAGTGCTTGTAGGGCATGAGTTTAGGTCATTGCATCCATTGCGCATTACATGTTCTTTGTTATGTGTTAAGTGTATGAATATATGCATGCTTGAACATGAGGGATATGGAAAAACTTGAGGGAACTTATAGCCTTATGATTGGAAAAAGGAATAAAGAAGCACTGAAGTAAAAGGGAAAAGAAGGGGACTATGTTCAAATGCTAACCACGTTTGAACATAAGTTGCTCCTAGTACTTCTGCAGAAGTCTCAGAAACTCTGCATGGACTACAATACTGGGACTTAAGTATGTTTGAATACCATCCCACTTTCGAATGTTACTTGCTTCCAATACTTCTTCTACAGCAAACTCAAAAAGTCTACAAGGACCAAGACACTGGGACTGTAGCTCATTCGAATGCCATCCCACGTTTGAACATCATTAGCTCCTAGTACTTTTGTAGAATCTTAGAAACTCTAGAAAGGCTACGATATTGTGACCTTAGTACATTCGAATGCACAATTCACCTTCGAATGCTAAAGTCTCATTAATATGTGACTGTTTGTTGTCTAAAAGTTTTAATTGAAGTTTAAAACCAACTCGCATCTCCCCTTACTGCATCATCGTACCCTTGTGATATATTTTATGATGTTTTGAGGTTGTTAACGGTCTAGGGCACTAAGTTAGGGTCATCGTATCTTATGTTTTAGATGGCAAGAATAGGAAGAGAACAACAAAACGACAAAGGAGATGGGTGGAGTAACCAACCACCACCACCGGCCTTTGACCAACAAGCCATAATGGAGGCTATGGGCACAATGACAGCTTCCTTTGCACAAGCCAGCACCAACATAGGCCACGGAGGCTCGAGTAACCTCTAAAAGTTTAAGGCAAATAAGCTACCAACCTTTATGGGAGGGGCATATCCGATAGTGGCTGATCATTGTTTCCAACAAGTGGATAAGATCTTGGTGGCTATGGAGATCACATCCGATGCCACCAAAATAAGACTAGCAATGTTCCATCTTGTGTTAGAAGACCATTTATGGTTGACTTGGGCAAAGGTCTCAAAGGATATTGAAGCTACTTGGGGAGGGTTCTGTGAGCTCTTTATGCACAAATATTTCTTGTCGGCTCTTTGGCAAGTGAAAGCCCAGAAATTTCTAGACTTGAAGTAAGGGACCATAACGGTGATACAATACATGGCAAAGTTCACCAAGCTAGTCCATTTTACCGATGATTACGTGGCCACGGACTTGGCCAAAGTGAGGAGATTTGAGGACGGCTTGAAGTTATCCATCCAGGGAAAAATTGTGGGCTATCCCTTACAAGACCTAGACCTGATGGTTGAGATAACCATGACTATTTAGAGGGAGATTGATGATGCAAAGAGTACCTGGGAGACTTGAGCCAATGACAAGAAGAAGGAGGGTTAGTCCTCTTTTACTAGCTCAGGAAGAAGCAAAAGATATCTAGCCCACATGGATCACAAGGGAAAGCTCAAGGATACCAAAGCGAAGGGTAAGATCAATACTCCCAAGGTGGGAGAAATTTCAGGGCTCCTATCATTGTGGCAAGAAGACTTGCTAAATATGTCACCAGTCGGGCCACTTTAAGTAGAATTATCCTAAGAGATAAGGATCCTAGGGTTACGGGACATCTCAGTCCCAGTCCTCAATGGGGCCTACACAAATGTTTTATATTCCTTTCTATCCCACCATGGGCCAAGGGAACCGGTATCAATACCTGGTTGTAGGGTAGGTTTCTACCACTTCACGTGTAGGGACCCCATAATCAGGCCAGATGGGCAATGGTATAGGTCGAGGCTGAGGACAAGGCTTACAAGTAGGGACTTTAGGGGCGTAGGCATGAGTCTTCCCTATCATTTCACAAACTGAGCCGGTGGATAAGTTGGTGATTCAAGGTACATTTCTACTCTTTTTTTTATAGGCACAAGTATTATTTGATTCAGATGCATCTTAGTCATTCATTTTTGCATCTTGTGTGACAGATTTGGGCTTAGAGGTTGAAACCTTAGAGGAGCCATTGCATATGAATTATCCCCTAGCTTCTAGGGTTTGCACTGATAAGATATGTCGAGGATATGAGTTAAAGATCTAGGGGATTCAACTCACAGTGGACCTTGAGGTCATTGACATATAAGAGTTTGACATCATTCTTGGAATGGATTGGTTGGCAGCACACCGAGTCATCATTGCTTGTTGTTAGAATATGATCACTATTTATACACCAAAGGGTTTCTATTTCAAGTTTTAGGGAGAAAAGCACAATACTTTAGCCTAAGCTATGTATGACTCTTGTTGGAATAGACAATTGATTGGTTGGCTTACGAGCCTTACCCTTGAGG
The DNA here is from genome assembly GCA_963454935.2 of Ilex paraguariensis. Taxonomy (NCBI): domain Eukaryota; kingdom Viridiplantae; phylum Streptophyta; class Magnoliopsida; order Aquifoliales; family Aquifoliaceae; genus Ilex; species Ilex paraguariensis. Next base: position 5,582 of record CAUOFW020007574.1, read on the forward strand.
AGGAGGTGAGACATGAGTTGGGTTTACCTTGGGTAGTTTGCGAATATGTAGATGTTTTTCTAGATAAGTTACTGGGATTACCTCCATATCAGGATGTAAACTTCACCGTTGAGTTATAACACGGTACATCCCATATTTCCATAACACTACTTAGGATGACACCTGCGGAGTTGCAAGTGCTAAGGGTCCAGTTACAAGAGCTATTAGACTAGGGCTTTATTAGGTCGAGTATCTCACCTTAGGGTGGTCTAGTACTATTTTTCAAGAAGAAGATCAGGACCCTTAGGCTATGTATTGACTATCGACAGTTGAATTTGGTCATTATTAAGAACAATTACCCATTGTCAAGGATCGATGATCTTTTTGATCAACTGAGAGGGGCACATGTCTACTTCAAGATAGATTTGCATATGGGACACCATCATTTGAGGATTAGGGAGATCGATATCCCTGAGACTACATTTAGGACACGGTATGGACATTTTGAGTTTACCGTTATGCCCTTTGGCTTGACGAATGCCCCGACAGCATTCATGCACCTTATGCATAGGATTTTTCAACCTTATTTAGATCAGTTTGTCGTAGTCTTTATTCATGACTTCCTAATTTACTCCAAATCTGAGAAGGAGTATGAGGGTTTCTTAAGTTTCTTTCTCCAGGCCTTAAGAGACCATCAATTGTATGTCAAATTCAATAGATGTGAATTTTGCCTGACAGGGGCAAAATTTTTAGGACATGTGATATCTGATTCGGGTGTATCGGTTCACCCGGAGGAGGTAGAGGCCGTAATGAGTTAGGAGAGGCCAAAGTCAGTTTTTGAGATATATAGTTTCATTGGATTAGCGGGGTACTGTTAGAGATTCATCAAGGACTTCTCCCAATTAGTAGCCCCTATGATGAGACTTGTGAGAAAGGAAGTTTGGTTTCAATGGGATGATTTATATGAGAAGGCATTCTAGGATTTGATGAGGAGGCTTACTTCAGCTCCTTTTTGTTATAGTGCTAGAGAGGGGACAAAGATATATAATGTATTGTGATACCTCAAAGGATGGACTGTGATGTGTTCTGATGTAGTCCAGGAGAGTATTTACTTATGGTTCTTGACAACTAAATAATCTCTAGCAGAACTACCCTACACACCACATGGAGTTGGCAGCTATTGTCTTTGCCTAGAAGGCATGGTGCCACTATCTATACGGGGAACAGTTTGAGGTATTTTTGGATCACAAGAGTCTGAAGTTCATCTTCACACAACGGGACCTCAACATGAGACATCATAGATTGATGAAGTACTTGGAGGATTATGACTTCACTTTGCATTACCATCTTGGTAAGGCAAATGTGATGGCCAATGTACTCAGCAGGAAGTCATGAGGAGTCTTGGCTAATATAGCTTCCTAGGAATGGCAGATGCTCAAGGCTGTGGGATAGTTCGAACAATACTATAGGGATCAAACTTAGGGCATTTTGGGCAGTCTGGTAGCTACACCATCCTTACTGAGTAGGGTAATCGAGTCCTTGGGGGAGATACAAAGATATTGTCCATCAAGGACCAGGTATAGTTGGTTACAAGTGATAAGGGCTAAGTCATTCACATTGATGGTAGTCTTAGATTTAGGGAAAGGATTATGGTTCCCTAGTCTATGGATCTAAGATAGGAGATCCTCAGGGAGTTTCATTACTCCCATTTTGTTATGCACCTTGGTGGAACAAAGATGTACCATGATCTTCACCCTCAGTATTACTGGAGTGGGATGAAGAGACATGCAAGAGACTCTGTCAATAGATGTCCCATGTGTTAGCAGGTTAAGGCCGAGCAACAAATACCAACAAGATTACTCTAACCTTTGGAGGTGGCTGAATGGAAGTGGGAACACATCACTATGAATTTTGTAAACCACTTACCACAAACTTTGCATGTGCATGATGCAGTACGGGTGACTGTAGACTAACTTACGAAATTGACATACGTTTTGGCTTGTGGTGACCTTCAAATTGGAGGAATTCTATAGATTATATATACGAGAGATAGTTTGATTGCACGGGGTACTCATATTTACAGTATTGAATTAGGATCCCAAGTTCATAGCTCATTTCTAGGAGAGTTTTTAGCGGGCTATGGAGACACAGTTGATGACGAATACAACTTTTCATCTCCAGACAGACGATCAGTCAGAGAGGACCATTCAGATTTTAGAGGACATGCTTTGGACATGCGTTCTTGATCTCAAGGGTAGTTGGGAGGAACATTTAGCCATAGTGAAATTTTCCTACAACAATAGTTACTAGGTGAACATATAAATAAGACGTTTTGAGACACTTTATAGAAGGTCATTTTGTTCTCCGTTGTGTTGGAAGAAGGTTAGAGAAGGACCCTCCACGAGTCTGAACTTGATTAAGGACACCTCAAAGAAGGTGAGCATTATACGGAAGGGTTTTCTTGCAGCTCATCATCAATAGAATAGCCACATCGAAAGGCAACAGAGACCTCTAGAGCTCGAGGTTGGAGATCACGTCTTCTTGAAGGTTATATCTTGGAGGGGAGTGGTCAGATTCGAGAAGCGAGGAAAGCTATCACTGAGATATATCAGGCTCTTCGAGGTACTTGAGAGGGTTGGTACATTTGCTTATCGGTTGGCATTACCATCAAATCTATTAGGTGTTCACGCTGTTTTCTATGTCTCTATGCTCTGGAAGTATACTCCGGATCCTACACATGTGGTGGATTGGGTTTAAGCTAGTTTTTGATACATATGTGACTTCCAAGGAAGGACCGGTGTGTATCATAAATAACTGAGATTAGAATTTTAGGGATGAATTCCTTTAAAGGGGGAAGAATGTAAAACTTGAGAAAACAAAAAAATTAATTAAACAAGGCAAAACGGTAATTAGTCGTTACGATAGGGATTAAAAATCTAAATTTTTCTAGAATTTGGATGATGAAATGGACATAACCATTGGATTCCTATCTTAAAATCTAGTTGCCCAATCAATTTACCTCGATTGAGTGTCATGCGAATAAAATAAACGCGATAATATTTTATTCACAGAACCCAAAAAATAATTTAAAATTAGTTTAATAAAAAACATATTGAACTTAACGCAAAGCGAAATTTAATAGATTCAGAATAAAATTTTGATAAGATAAATCAGGATGTGTGGCGCAACAAGGGCCAAACATTTAAAGTTATTTAAAAGGGGAAAAATCTTATTTTTCCTCATTCTTGGCCAGCATTTCCGATAGAGTGAGAAAGAGAATGGGAAAGCAGAGAGAAAAGTCTTCAACATCTTCTGTTTTCTCTTAGATCTGTGGAGATCCGATCGTTGGATCGCTTGGAACCAAGAATTAAAGTTGCTCTATACGACGAGAGCTACACAACTATACCAAAGATCATGTTTTTCTCCAAAAATCTAAACGATGAAAATTTAGCACTAAGGTTTGGATGGCTGGATTTGGGTTGTTTGACATTCTATGATGTGGGCTTGCACTACAAGAGATAGGATTTCCTCCTATTTAGATTTAATTCCAACCTATGGTTGTGATATGAAATGGGTAAGGTGATAGAGATGAATTCTCGTGTATTATCTCACACCTAGTGTAGCTAAAATATGAAAAATAGGTGCGAGAATATGTTAAAACCATTTCTTGTTTGAATTGGGTTTGATGAAATTGCTTGAATTATATTTGATGAAGTTGCTTGGTTATGTTATGTGTTTACATTTTATGCCAACTAAGTGTACAATAAAATGCTTAGAAATTCAAGTTAATTTGATTGATATCACATGTAAGTGTTCAATAAAATGCTTAGAAATTCATGTTAATGGACATGGACATATTTAGGTGTGCATGCACATGTTTTTTATATGTGTGGAAAATGGAAAATGGACATGTTTTTTATATGCTCTATGATGTGATGAACATAAAGATATGAATTGCAATTATACATTTTAATTACATGTGAATGGGTGGCATCACATTTATGGTGGCATCACATTTATGGGCATCTAGCATGTGTAGGTGTGCATGCATGTTTTTTAATCAAACACCATTCTTGGTGAGTTGACACGTGGGTCTGGGAAGGTTGGGCCTAGGTCTAACTAAGTCACATGAGTTTGCATTGAAAAACATGTGAGAGTTAGTAAGAAAGGCTAGATTCTTCCTCAGGTGTAAAATCCGGTAATTTTGGATACGCTCTCCCGTTGATATTGAGTTCATAAACTATGTCGATGTACGCGGAATCGTTGGTGGAAATTCATATATGTTGCATTGGTTAGGTGACTGTTGGTGGAAGTCCATAAATACCTTTGCCAAGAACGACACAAGATTTTTATAAAATATTCATTGGATGTCTAACATCAATGGTGGGGGCTTGGAATGTCTAGATGCATACGCATGGTATATCATGTGTTATGGGAGCTAGTAGGGCTTAGGTTCATTATATGTGTGAGTTCTCTCTCATGGCATGTCATAGAATTGTTGCATTTATTTATCAAATTTATGTCTTTGAATGAATTCTTGAATGATGATTTTCATGTGACATTTCATATACATCTAGGTTGGGGGTGATCTCCATAAGAGATGCCCAATTGAGCGTGACCCACCCTTTATGAGAATATATTTCAAGTATTGGATAGGTTCCTATTGATGGCCCTCACTTGGGCCCATGTTGATGACAAAGTTGGGCTGTGGCTATTGAATTACATTTTTGTTGTCCCTTGTAAACATTTACATTTGGCCATGTATAAATTATGTACAAAAGTTGCATTTTGACAAAAGCATGTAATGTGACTCTTTTGACCAATATTCTTTTATAAATCAATGAATGTTGATGTTGGTATTCCATGTTATATTGGTTAAATGATGAGGTTGGGACCTAACGTGGTAAGTGGTTAGGATTGCACAGGTTTTGTGTGTTGGGTAGAGCTCCCCGTACAAAGGATACTCTGCCTAGATTTTGTTTAAGGTATAGACCCCGGTGAATGGGGTATTACTACGTGTTATCAGGTTAAGGGGTATCACAAGTTATTTCGCAGGTTGATGAGTAATCCATGGGTTAATCTAGACTCCTGAAAATTGGGGCATCACGGAGAGAGAGAAGAGAGAGAAATAGAGGAACCTAAGCGGCCATGGTAGAGGATCGGCTGGGTTGGGTGAGAAATGACCATGGCAAAGGAACGATTGTTGAAGCCATGGTAGAGATAAAGATAGAGAGAGAGAGAGAGAGAGACGCTTGGGGTGGCGTGTATGTGTAGCTAAAATTGGGTGGGATTTGGATTTTGAATGGGATGGATTGTGAACTATTGGATTTAGTTAGATGGGTTTATATGAGATTTAGGTCGTTTATCCAAAATTCAATAAAATACTAGTTGTTCTTCTACTTTTCTATATTTGGAGGGTTGATTTCAATTTGAAAAGTTTGAAATCACCTTCATCTTATTATTATAGATTTCATAAACTGTATAATTAACACCAATTTCAATGAAATTTCAACTATTATCAAAATAACCCAATTTTTTATAACTATAGCATTTCAATCAAAATACAATTAAATCAAACTTCAACACATTTCATACAATCAAGAAATAAAATGTCATAAATAAAAAAAAAAAAGGTCTATAACATTCGATCAAAATACCACCAATAACTTTAATAGTAATGAAAAAAATAAACATCCAATTTGGAAAAACCCTAATATTCAAAAACCATCAACATCTCATTCTATGAAAGTAACACTCATTTCAATCAAAATAACCCTAACATTCAATCGTAAACCTAACTTCCAATTACAAAACCCAATGTTATAAAATTAGCATCCAATTTAATTTAAGTAACAAACAAATTTCATACGAGTATCATTGGACCAAAGATCCATTTATACAAATTTCATACGACTAACAACTATAACATTCAATAATAACTTTACAATCCCAATTTGAAAATCCTATTCTTAAAAATATAACATTCAAAAAACCTAAAACAGTGAAAATCCCAACGATGTTTGCGTGTGTTGGTGGGGGGGGGGGGGGAATTCAATAGTGTGTTATATGAAAAGTATTATCAATTAACACACAATCTTATAAACATATTTCATAACTTAAAAAAAACAAAGAGTTTGTGAATAACCCTAGCCCTAACAAATGAATCTCAAATTAATCAAGTCCCTGTAAAAACCTATTTCATACTAATTGGCACACAATCTCTAAAATGATGGAAGTAAAATAAAGTAACTCGCAATCTTAATGTAAATAACCCTAAAATTCATCAAATAAAGTCACTATAAACCTATTTCATATTAAAATAAAAATCAAATTAAAATTTCACAAACTATATTCAACACCCAAATTAAAAACCCAGTTTGAAAATAAATTAGCATACAAAATGAACACTCAATAATGATCAACTCAACATCCATTCCATCCATCCTAACATTCGTAATAAAAAAAAAACCTATTTCATAGTATAAAAAAATGAATTGAAATTTCATAACAAACCTATTTCATCAAAACTATAAACCTATTTCATAATAAAACAAAACAAAATGAAAACGCCCAAATTAAAAACCCAAATGAAATTTTATAATAAACCTATTTCATCTTAACTACAAACCTATTTCATAATCAAAAAAATAAATTGAAAATACCCAAATTAATCACCAAAATTAAAAATACCCAAATTAAACACATTAATTAAAAATAGCCAAATCAAACACACAAACATTCAATGACCCAAATTAAGTGTGCGTTGTGTGTGTGTGTGTGTGTGTGTGTGTGTGTTTTTGTGTGTTGTTGGGTTTGTGTGTTGTTTGTTCGTGTGTGTGTGTGTTCATGAGAGTGTGTGTGTGAGAGAGAGAGAGAGAGAGAGAGAGAGAAAGAGAGGTGTGCCTAGGCTATGTGAGAGGAACCATGGCAGGGAGAGGGAACCAAGGAGGAGGGTTGTGCTGCTGGTTTAGCCATGGCAGATGAGAGAGAGAGACAAAGAAAGAGAGATAGAGAGGTGTGCTGCTGGTTTAACTGGCGTGTGTGGGTTGTGTGTTATGGAATCGAGGTGGCGTGTGTGTGGGGTTAAAATGGGAGGGATTTGATATTTGTATGGGATGTATTGTGAGGCTTTGGATTAAGTTGGAAGAATTGGGATTAATCTGCGCCATTCTAGTCCTTTCCCAAATGAATGAAAATTGGATTAAATTTTGAAGTAAAAATGGATTTAAAATTGTCTCAATCTTACTAGTATAGATTTTATTATTTTAAAAAAGGAAGAGTTTTTGAATATAACTAACCCTAACAAATGAATCTCAAATTAATCAAGATCCTATAAAAACATATTTCATACAAATTGGCACACAATCTCTAAAATATGGAAGTAAAATAAAGTAACACACAATCTTAATGGAAATAACCCTAACATTCATCAAATCAAGACACTATAAACCTATTTCATAATTAAAAGAAAAATCAATGGAAAATTTCGCAAACTATATTCAACACCCAAATTAACAATCGAATTTTAAAATAAATTAACCTAGAAAATAAACACTAAATATTAATCAACTCAACATCCAGTTCATCCATCCTAACATACACAATTAAAAAAAAAACTTATTTCATAACAAAACTAAACAAAATTGAAAACACCCAAATTAAAAATCAAAATTAAAAACACCCAAATCAAACACACAAACATTCAAAAATCAAAATTAAGTTGTTGCTTTTATGTGTACGTTGTGTATGTGCAGCTTTGTGTGTGTGTTTTGTGTTTGTGTGGGTATGTGCATTATCTGCAAGCGTGTGTGGGTGTGTATGTGTTTGCATGAGCTCTGTGTGTTTTAGCAATTATGTGTGTGCCATTAGAGAGAGAAAGATAGAGAGAGAGGTATACTTGGGCTATGTGAGAGGAACCATGGCAAAGAGAGGGAGCCGAGAAAGAAGGCTGTTGTACTGGTTTAGCCATGGCAAATGAGCGAGAGAGAGAGAGAGAGAGAGAGAGAGAGAGAGAGAGGTGCGCTACTGGTTTAATAGACGTGTATCAGTTATGTGTTATAGAGTAGGGGCGCGTGTGTGTGGGGTTAAATTGGCGGGATTTGGTATGTGTATGGGATGCGTTGTGAGCCTTTGGATGAAGATGAAAGAATTGAGATGAAATTTGGGTCATCCTTGTGGTTTCCCAAATGAATTAAAATTGGATTAAGTTTTGAAGTAAAAATGGATTCAAATTTGCATTTATCTTATTAGAATAGATTTCATAATTTTAAAAAATGAATCTCAAATTAATCAAGACTCTATAAAAACCTATTTCATACTAATTGGCTAAAATCTCTAAAATGATGGAAGTAAAATAAAGTAACACACAATCTTAATGTAAATAACACTAACATTCATCAAATCAAGACACTATAAAACTATTTTATATTTAAAAGAAAAATCACATTAAAATTTCACAAACTATATTCAACACCCAAATTAAAAATCCAATTTGAAAATAAATTAGCCAAGAAAATGAACACTCAATAATAATCAACTCAACATCCATTCCATCCATCCTAACGTTCGTAATTAAAAAAAAAACCTATTTCATAATATAAAAAAAACAAATTGAAATTTCATAACAAACCTATTTCATCATAACTATAAACCTATTTCACAATAAAACAAAACAAATCGAAAACACCCAAATAAAATTGCATAACCTATTTCATCATATCTATAAACCTATTTCGTAATAAAAATAAATAAAATGAAAACACCCAAATTAAACACCTAAATTAATAACACCCAAATCAGACACACAAACACTCAAAAACACAAATTAAGTTGTTGTCTATGTGTGCGCGCTACGTATGTGTGTTGTAGTGTGTGTGTTTTGTGTTTGTGTGTGTATGTGCATTATTTGCACATGTGTGTTGTTGGATTCATGTGTGTGTGTGTGTGCTTGTGTGAGCTATGTGTGTGTCATGAGAGGGACAGAGGAAGTGTGAGAGAGAGAGAGAGATAAATAGAGAAAGAGAGACATGTACTTGGGCTATGTGAGAGAAACTATGGCAAAGAGAGAGAGCCGAGGAGGAGAGTTGTGGTACTGGTTTAGCCATGGCAGATAAGTGACAGGTAGAGAGAGAGAGAGAAAGGGGTGTGCTGCTGGTTTAACAAGCGTGTGTGGGTTGTGTGTTATGCAGTCAGGGTGGCGTGTGTGTGGGGATAAAATGGGCGGGATTTGGTATTTGTATGGGATGCTTTGTGAGCATTCGGATTAAGTTGGAAGAATTGAGATGAAATTTGAGCCATCCTTGTGCTTTCCCAAATGAATTAAAATTGGATTAAATTTTAAAGTAAAAATAGATTCAAAATTGCATCTATCTTATTAGTATAGATTTCATAATTTTAAAAAAATGAAGAGTTTGTGAATAACCCTAACCCTAACCCTAACAAATGAATCTCAAATTAATCAAGACCCTATAAAAATCTATTTCATACTAAATGGCACAAAATATCTAAAATGGTGGAAGTAAAATAAAGCAACACAAAATCTTAATGTAAATAACCCTAACATTCATCAAATCAAGACCCTATAAACCTATTTCAGAAATAAAAGAAAAATCAAATTAAAATATCACAAACTATATTCAACACCCAAATTAAAAATCCAATTTGAAAATAAATTAGCCTACAAAATGAACACTCAATAATAATCAACTCAACATCCATCCAAACATTCGTACTAAAAAAAAACCTATTTCATAATATAAAAAAATTGAAATTTCATAACAAACCTATTTCATTATAACTATAAACATATATCTTAATAAAACAAAACAAACTGAAAACACCCAAATTAAACACCCAAATGAAATTTCATAATAAACCTATTTCATCATAACTATAAACCTATTTCATAATAAATCAAAGAAACCAATTGAACACACCAAAATTAAACACCAAAATTAAAAACACCCAAACTAAACACTCAAATTAAAAACAACCAAATCCAACAACCAAACATTCAAAAACCCAAATTAAGTTGCTGCTTGTGTGTGTGTGGGCTATGTATGTATGCTGCTGTGTTAGTGTGTTGTAGTGTATGTGTTTTGTGTTTGTGTGTGTGTGTGTGTTATTGGGTTCGTGTGTGTGTGTGTGTGTTTGCGTTATCTGTGTGTGTGTATGTGCGCGCGCGCGAGCTCTGTGTATGTGTGTGTTGGTGATTGCGTGTGTTGTGAGAGAGAGAGAGAGAGAGATAGGTGTACCTGGGCTATGTGAAAGGAACTATGGAAGAGAGAGGGAGTTGAGGAGGAGGGTTGTGCTACTGGATTAGCCATGGCAGATGAGAGAGATATAGTGAAAGGGAGAGAAATAGACAGAGAAGGAGAGGGGGTGTGCTGCTGGTTTAATTGGCATGTGTGGGTTGTGCTATGGATCGGGGTGGTGCGTGTGTGGGGTTAGAATAAGCGGGATTTGGGGTTTGTATGGGATGCATTGTGAGCATTTGGATTAAGTTGGAAGAATTGAGATAAAATCTGGGCTATCCTTGTGCTTTCCCAAATGAATTAAAATTGGATTAAATTTTGAAGTAAAAATATATTCAAAATTGCCTCTATCTTATTAATATAGATTTCATAATTTTAAAAAAATGAAGAGTTTGTGAATAACCCTAACCCGAACAAATGAATCTCAAATTAATCAAGACCCTATAAAAACCTATTTCATACTAATTGGCACAAAATCTCTAAAATGATGGAAGTAAAATAAAGTAACACACAATCTTAATGTAAATAACCCTAACATTCATTAAATCAAGACACTATAAAACTATTTCATAATTAAAAAAATTTGAATTCATAATAAAAAAAACCTATTTCATAATATAAAAAAAAATTGAAACTTCATAAAAAACCTATTTCATTATAGCTATAAATCTATTTCATAATAAAACAAAACAAATTGAAAGCACCCAAATGAAATTTCATAATAAATCTATTTTCATCATAACTATAAACCTACTTCATAATAAATAAAAAAACAAATTGAAAACACCCAAATTAAACACATGCAAATCAAACACAAACATTCAAAAACCCAAATTAAGTTGTTGCTTGTGTGTGTGCACTGTGTATGTGTGATGCTTTATGTGTGTGTGTTTATGTGTTGTAGTGTGTGTTTTGTATTTGAGTGTGTATGTGTGTTATCTGCGTGTGTGTGTTGCTGGGTTTGTGTGTGTGTATATGTGTGTTTGCATTATCTGTGTGTGTGTGTCTCTTTGCGTGAGCTTTGTGTGTGTTTGCCATTGTGTGTGTGTTATGAGAGAGAAAGGGGAAGAGAGAGAAAGAGGTGGATATGGGCTGTGTGAGAGGAAGCATGGCAAGGAGACAGAGCCAAAGAGGAGGGTTGTGCTACTGGTTTAGCCATGGCAGATGAGCGAGATAGAGAGAAAGAGAAAGAGAGAGAGAGAGAAAGAGAGAGAGGGAGAAAGAGAGTGAGAGAGAGTGAGAGAGAGAGAATGGTAGAGAGGGGTGTGTTGTTGGTTTAACTGGTGTGCGTGGCTTGTGTGTGATAGAGCAGGCAGTGGCGGATTCACAGTGGGGGCAGCTACCCCCGCTAGAATTTTAATAAAATGTGGGATGTAAGTATTATTTCAAATATTTTAGAATTTATTAGACATTTGTGCCCACTAAAAAGTTTTAAAAAATTTATGGGGCTTATAGTTCTCTTTGGTCTCGTTTGGTTGGCGTATTATGAGGAGATTAACTATTGAATTATACTATTTTTTATTTAATCGAGCTTAATACTTTGTTTAGTAAACAAATTTTAATATCATATTAATTTTAAAAATGTATACAAATCACATACTTATCGTATATTTTTACACGATAGACCTGTATTATGGAGGTATTTTAATACCACTAAGAGAGGTGGTATCATAATCCAACTCAAACGTATTATTTACACATTTACTGTCATAAACCCCAACTGATAAAATCAAGCTGTCAACAATGTAACAAACTCTGATAGGGGGTATTTTTTGTTAATTCAACACTAATACGATGAAATAATTCCCTAACCAGGCAACCAATCGATTGGATTAAATAACTATTATCGAACGTTTATATTGTATGTTGTCAAACACTAGTTAAAATTATGTATTATTTTAATAGCCTATTTAATCTTGTTTTTTGTCCATCCATATTGTATTAGACTGGATTACTATATAAAATTCATCCATTTCTAATACGGCAACCAAATGAGCCATTTGTGTTTTATTGTTTTATGTATTGAATTGACATTGGGGTTTGTAATCCTCTATTTATCTTTTACGGTATATTTTTTATACATTCAATTGACATTGGGGTGTCTAATCATCTCGTGTTTTATTTTTATGTTGAATTGGACAAGCCCTCTCTTTTTTTTATTCTTATATGTTGAATTGTAATTGGAGCGTGTAGTCCTCCATTATGTGTTAGATTAAATTGTTTGGATTTGGTGGTTTAAATAGTTTTATTGTGATAGGTTAAGTAATTCCTATACCTAGGTTTAGTTTACTAGAATAGTTATAGTCTAAGTTAGTTTCTATTGTTTGTTGAAATTCATTGATGAAATACTAAGTTTGTGACTGAACAAATTAATTTTTAAAAAATTAATTACACAATCAAATGAGAGATCAATGGATGAACAATTTCTTAGTTACATATGTCGAGAAAGAAATTTTAAGTATCATTGATAATGAAATTATTATACAACGCTTTCAAAATATGAAAACTCATTAGCAGCATCTATGAATGAATATTTATAGGATGTTTGATAATTTGGATTCTCTCATTATTGACTCAACATATGATTGAGCTTAATTTTTTGTTTCAAAATTTTTTTGTCAAGTCTTATAGATAAATTTATAGTGAGTTTTTTTTTTTGATGACACTTTTTCTATGTCGCTCATGTATGTGAGTTTCACCTTTAATTGGCGTTCTATTAATAAAAGTATATTTTTGTGAACATTTGAAATTTTGATTGTTGTCGCCCCCACTGGAGAAAATTTGTGGCTTCGCCCCTAGGAGTGGGGGTGGTGTGTGTGTGGGGATAAAATGGGCGGAATTTGATATTTTTATGAGATGCATTGTGAGTCTTTGGATTAAGTTGAAAGAATTGAGATCAAATCTGGGCCATGCTTGTGTTTTTCCAAATGAATTAAAATTGAATTAAATTTTGAAATAAAAATGGATTCAAAATTGTCTCTATCGTATTAGTTTAGATATTACAAGTTTTTGAGGATCATTTTTTCGCCTGATGGTCACTACTGTCCACCGTTGGACCGGTAGGTTGCAAGTTTGAACTTCACCAACCTTTCCCCTATAATAGTTAAAAATAGAGATAAAGATTAGGTTAATCTCAATTTTTTTATAATTTTATAAATATTAGCTATGCACGACGTGTGTTTCACACAAATAAATTTAAATAATATTATTTTTATAAATTGAATTATATGTGTAATTAAATAATAAATTACTACCAGTAGGTTGCAAGTTTGAACTTCACCAACCCCTCCCCTATAATAGTTAAAAATAGAGATAAAGATTAGGTTAATCTCAATTTTTTTATAATGTTATATATATTACCAATGCACGACGTGTGTTTCACATAAATAAATTTAAATAATATATTTTTATAAATTGAATTATATGTGTAATTAAATAATAAATTAGGTGTTGAACAATTAATTCGTATTTTGAATATTGCTAATTTAATTATTTATTTACTCAATTTCTTTGAGTATCTAATATGTTATTTATTTAGGTATCTCTATGTAACACCCCAAAATTCACCCTGGGAGGCATTACTACCTATAACCATTCATATCATGAGAGCAACTAATAAATCCATAAATAACCGAGATCCTTAACTTAACAAAATTCGGGCAGAGTCTCCTTTGTTCGGGGAGCTCTACCCAAAACACAACCTGTGCAATTATACTACTTTGACCACACCGGGTCCATTTCTCCATAAAATATTTTCAATATTATCCAAAAGAATATGCCAAACCATGACATTTACATCTCAAAAATTAACTAATATAACGCAGCAGCATTAACAAAATAAACTAGACTTTACAGTGTACAAAAGAGTATCCTAGTCTAGTACAAGAGAAAAAGGGTCACTCTATGCGTCCACCTCGGGATCCATACTCAAGAAAATTGGAGCCTCCCACTAGGTGGCCTCCTCTGCTCCTAACTCCTCCTCAAGTACATAATCTGAAAAATGTTAGCAGCAAGGGATGAGCACGAAGCTCTGTAGAAAATTTCTCCCAAACCCAAACAAGGTTTAGAAAACATTTAAAATTCGATCAGTCTCCCTTTTTTTTTTCACAAAATATCATATATAACTTTTGAAAGAAAACATGGCATTTTAAATAGATCTCAAGTTTAAGGGATAACAGTAATTAAAGAATAAATGAACATAATATACAATTAAATAATCATTCCACTATAAATGATTTCTCACACAAGTTCTTGCGGAATATCATACTTCCCCAAAATCTTGTAGAAACCATTTCTAGTGCAAAGAACAATTTCTAACACTATAACAATCCTGTGTATTCTGGTTGCAACCCCAAGGCCATGTAGGTTGATCGTTTCTCCTGAATCTACCCAATGATTATACCTAGTACACCCATAATAAATCACAAGCACATTTGGAAAAGGGAGTATACCATACCAATGGCATTGTCGAATCCTTCTCCAGGAAAGGTATACCATTCCCTAGTTCGAACTATAGGCGTACGATAGCGGTTGTGTTGTCAAACACCATTCCACTACAAGTGTAAGAAACCATCTCCCCCACCACGGGGTTCGACTAACATTTACACTTCAGAATATCTCATAAGTATTCAAGTCCATCACAAAAAACAATATAACAAGAGGAAACCAAAAATATCTCCATTCGCAACCAT
>CAUOFW020007575.1:0-20501 GCA_963454935.2 Ilex paraguariensis
GTACTATGAAAAAAAGTGATGGTCATGCTGGCCTAGAAATTGTGCCAAGACTGTCTCATAGGTGTCTGACTCCCAAACTGAGGGCATTACTGTGACAGAGGGCGAAGGTTCAAGTGTCCATGCATTCAATATGAATACTATTGGAGAAAAGTTGGAGCAAATACTAACTGGGCAAAATTGTTTGGCCACACAGTGCATACCTTTCAGGAATGCATGAAGGGATCTTTGGAAAAGTTGGAGAGTAAGATTGATGGACTTTACAAGGAATTTAAAGAGTATAGAAAGAAGTGATGTTGATGGTTTTGTGTGGAAGAAATTCCTATGAATTGAAATGTGTATATGCACGTAAATCTTTAGGGCCATATTAGATTTGGCGACCTCGCAACCTATAAAATGTAATCATTTCTGTTGAACAGAATGTTTTGGCAATAGTATGAAATATTTTGTTGTATAGTGTTGTTAATAGTAGTTTTTACAAATTCATTATTTCCAGCAACATTACAGTAGTAACTTAACATCAAAATGCAGTAACATTATATCATTTAGTAACCTTTCATCAAAATCTTATAACCTCACCCCTAAACATTACAACATTACCTGTCCATGAAGTAACCTTACAAAAA
Organism: Ilex paraguariensis; assembly: GCA_963454935.2. Lineage (NCBI taxonomy): Eukaryota > Viridiplantae > Streptophyta > Magnoliopsida > Aquifoliales > Aquifoliaceae > Ilex > Ilex paraguariensis. Next base: position 624 of record CAUOFW020007575.1, read on the forward strand.
ATTGTTATAACCTCCCTAAGGTTACCTCGTTCCACTGACATGAGTAATACAACAAAGGAATGACCCTTGTATAGAGCAATAGTTCCTCCCTCTTAGCCATCTTTGTTTACCCTCTAAAATTCCATATACTTCCCCAAACCAAACTACCAATTGCACATAAGTGAAATAGTGCATAATATTTGTTAGTTCAACTTCTAAAGCAACATACAATGGAAGAAGAAAGTGGCAACATACTACTCAGTTGGATAGGCAAGTGTGTAGAGAAAAAACATGTAAATGAGATTAGTAATATAAATGTAGGTGAATCCACATGGTTCGTGTTGGTGATGTAGCAGTTGTAGATGTTGGTCCAAAATGAGTTGCAAACATGCAACTTGTCACTCCTGATTTGCATACATTAAAGTTGTCCAAAATGAGTTTCATACATGAAACTTTTCCAAAAGTGGGGGTTTTACCCTATGTAAAATATTTTGGTTTTTTTAGTCAATTTAATCACATTTGGTATCCAACTTTCCCAGCGATATGAAAATGCTTACCTTGACAACCCTTAAAGTGGAGTGAAGAATTGTCCATGACCACTTGAGTGAAAGTCATGAAAGCCATCCTGAACAGTCAATGCATCGATAAAGAATGCTCAGTTAAATGGTGCATTGCTTGATTACTTTGTAAAGAAGCAAATAAAAGGGGAACTTTGTATTATAAAGATGTTATTGAACTCCACCCATGTTAACGTACATGTGCGAAAGGGTCAAATGGTTCCTAAGTTGGAAATGGTTGATGGGATCCTCTTGCTTGTGAAAAGGACATGTCCTCATTTGGATCAGTAGTCTGGGTAGTCAACAAAAGGACATTTACGAATATTATACCCGGTTGTCATGCACTTGCTACATCTTCGAGACGTAAATGGATTATTATTTTGTGTACGACCTGTGTGTCCCTTTGTTGTAACAATATGTGGATCAGCTACTCAAAACTTATTTAACTCAGTAGTCCTACTTTTGTGTTGTGTAGAGGTCTCCTCTGCTATACCAAGGGATTCATGATTGGTTTTCATCTGAGAGGTTAATCCATACAATGTACTTCTTAGGTCCTAAGTTGCTTTTGTAACCATGCGAAGCATAGTAACACATATGACTTCACATGGCCATTAGTCCATTATACCGTGTCGAAATGGTCAGAGTGTTACTTATTGGCGGCACATCCTCATTTTTTAAATCTCCCTTTGCGAAAATAGTCCAGCACTTTAGAATGAGACTTGGAGGGAACCTTTTAATATGCTCATATTTGAGTATTGTTATGATGTGGCAGCATGAAATACCAACATATTCCATTTTCAAGCAGTTGCACTTCATAATATAATTTTGAGGAGAACATATGACATTCCATATTGATTATGGTTGCGTGTAGTGAGACAAGTAGTAACTCTAATGGATCCCGTTGTCAATTTTTTGGACTATAAAGAACATGGATTTAGAGTTCAACTTATTGCGCACGTTGAAGAACAATTTCCTTGTATATATGGAGTTTGCATGTTCAAGACACCGCAATTTTGTGGTTGTCACCGGGGATGTGTAGTGGGTATCATGGTCATCATTTGCTTCATTTCCCTAATCCTTGCCAAAGCCCGCTTGTATTACCTCAAAATCAAAGAGTCGGAGATGAGTCTTCAGAAAATGATTGAAGTATAAGTCCATACCCTCACATCGTTGTGTATTTTATGCCCGCAAAGAATTTACCTCTTAAATATGCTTCCGTCCACTTTAACCGTTTGGAATAAACTTCTGCTATCTAATTATTATTCTCCAATCCAAATAAATCCACCAATACTTTCCATCAATTCTCAAATTCTTCCGGACTACAGTGACCACACATACAATGTTTAAATTGTTGAACAAAATTTTCAACACTAATATTTGACAACGTATTTCTTGTCAAATGCCACCTGCACAATCTATGTGTTACATCGGGGAAAACCTGTTCTATTGTTTCTGCCATGGCCTTATCACCATCGGTGAGAACTGAAATAGGGGTCTTACGCTCCATTGCATGAAGAAAAGTATGCAATACCCACATGTATTTCGCAACAGTTTCATCTGAGAATAAGGCGCACCCAAAAAATTGATGTTGCATTATGGTTGTTCACACCTGCAAGTATAACAAAAGGTTTCTTATAGGCATTAGTTCGATATGTGGTATCAAATACCAAGACATCTTCAAAGCATGCATAGTCAAGCCATGAGGATGAGTCTTCTCAGAACAAACAATTTAGTGAATTATCTTCATGTACACTGTAGTTGAAATAAAACATAGGCTTTGATTCTTTTTTTCCACTAAAGTAGTTTAACGCCCTCTCCGCATCACCGTCTTGAAGTTATGATCGACGTTTTGTCGCAACATCATTGTACAAATCTTTCATGGTAAATTCAACATTATGATAACCTCCTGCTTATTGCACCAAAAAAATCCTTTACTTGATTTGTATGTATGCCAACATTACGCAATGTATTTGTTTGTTCTCTATCGGGACTCTTCACATGCCTATGCAATCAACAGAATGGCACACCATGTGGTGTAACTAATTGGTGATTATGTTCCTGGATGAAGTCCTTTACAACTCACTGTATAGACTTATTGTCATACTTGACACGAAAACTTGTGTTACATCTCATCCTTGTTAAGCCTCTTGGTTCTCGGATGCGGTCACTGCGGTCAAGGTGTTTAGGTGATCGATAACCTTCTCTTGAACAAACCCACAGTCTTGACACTAGAATTTTATTTTTATTACACTTCAAGTCATCCTTCCGAGCACTAAATCCTAAAAATTTTGCGTAATTGTTGTAAAACTTTCCAGCCGCTTCATGTGTGGTGAACGTCATTTGCACTACCTCACCCACTGTCAACCCATCGACTCTATTTTCCTCGACACCATGCTCAGAAATTGTTTGATCATTTTGCATATGAGTCTCATACTCATCATTTGTTGTGGTAACATTAAGATCTAGTAGTACACCTTTACCTTTGTCACCAATCGTACCCGCCATTACTCCACCTATGGAATTACAAAAATAGGTGGAGTTATAAAATGTTTGCTAAATTTTGTGACAATTTGTATCCGATAATGCAGAATACATGTTCATTGACTCAATAAAATATTGCATATATTATCATCAATATAGTACTTGAATAATTTATTACTAAACAAACTATTGCATATATACCAAAATTATAGTACGCACATTATTACAAAAGGTTTGATACCTGAGTAAAACAATGTATAGTTGTATGGAGATCAATTGAATCCAATTCGCATCTTTCCTGCCCTTCTAGTGTTTTAAAGAACATGGGTATATTGACTTCTTACAAACATTTTTGGATGTAGTGTAAAGAAAATGAGAAGAGTCTTTGGTAATTGGGATATGTACTTGTTAATTCAATGAAGTAAGTTAATGGCAATTAAGATGCCTCTATTGAGTTGGTCAGAGTCATAAAATTAGGATTCTCACTAACCAAATTTTGATTAAACGGGTTGGACGCACATCGAGTTAACACATGTGGGTTCAAAATTAATTTTGACTTTGTCCTGTAGATCGACTCCATAAAAATGGAACTCCCGCCCACTCACTCTTGCTGCAAATTTCCAATTTTTTTCACTCCCCTTCACTTTCTTTATTTCTCTCTATGTCTGTATCTATTTACTCTCTGTCTCTTTGATCTAACCCCGGTGACATCACCAGTGCCACTGTGCCACATCATTCGTCTTTTCCTAAGTATCCTTCTTCTCTTCCTCTCTCTCTCTCTCTCTGTCTCTCTCTCTCAGACACACACACACGCAGATAATACCCCCAGCCCCTAGCTCTCCCTTTGTACGAAACCCCCTTACGCAACCTCTCATCTTTATGAGCAACCCTCCTCTGTGCAACCTAAGCTCCTCTCTTGTCACTCCTGATCTGCGCAACCCAGCCCCTACACACACACACACACACACAAACAACATAAATGGAACATGCAAACACAAACGGAACATAGACGCAACAGAGAACACACACAGCCACACTTCGCATACCCCCTCCCCAAGTGCGCACACACATCGCTCAAAACCCAAAAGTTTAGAAATAGGGCTTGTAATTTGACAAAATTGATTTTATTAATAGAGTTTTTTTTTGGAGAAAATTAATGTTGTTAATTTGATGGATTGAGGCCATTAATTTGAAAGCATATATGTTAATTGTTGTTAAATTTAACAGATTTTTAAATTGATGGGTGTGGGTTTGTATTAGTTGAGGAGTTTGTGTTTGTGTACAACGATACTTTGATTTGGATTGTTATTCAATTGCGAATTTGAGTTGATTTGAACTCCATGTATTTCTAGTATTGCATCAATGATGTGGATTTGTCAATTTATTTGATTTTTCACTAATTGCTCATCTCTTTAATTTTAATTTTTGTGTCTATATTTTTCACTTTCATTTTTCATCTATCCCCTTTATTTTTCTGTTGTTAGGTGATTGAGTGTATGAGATGGTTTAGTTTAATTTTAGTTTATTGTAGAATCTAAATAATGTTTCTTATTTCCTAGTATCTTCAATTAGCCATGGTTTCACAAAATAGTAATTGTATCAAGTAAAATAAGTATTGCTTCAAACCATATTTTGTATGATTGTAAAATGTTTGTTGTATTACTTCAGTAATTGAAGTTTAGTGTACAATCTAAATTTGAGAACCCATTTATTTGCTGATATGGTTCTTCAAGCTTTTATTGCAATTTTTCCATCATTTCGTTGGATAATCTTATAATATGACCGTGATACAATTAGAACATGAGATTTGTGCTATATATGCATTGGGTTGAAGTCCATCAATGGAATATTTTCAATTATTATTGTGTCTAATGAGCAATGATTTATCTGCTCAATTTTAATGGTGTGGTATTCCGTTAGTCTCTGAAACTTTGTTGTGTACTCATGGACGAATTTAGTGCCTTGACGACACCATTGTAATTTTTGAAATATGACCCGTTCATAATCCAACGGAAAGAATCATTCCCTCAACATCCTTTTCATCTGACCCCATAATGTCACTGGTACTCTTCCTTGTTTTCTTCAAGTGGTCTGCACGTTCTCCCACCAAGTACCGACAGCTCCCTTTAGCTTGTAAGCCACCAATTTCAACTTATTTATCCTCTAGGGTTGAAGCAAAATCGAAGAACCTTTCTAATTCATATAGCCAATCCAAAAACTGACTCAAAATCAAGAGTCCCATCAAAAGTAGAAAGATCCACTTTAATTTGAAAATCCTAATTTTGGCCCCTAAGATCGTCTCTAGCCTGGAACTAGTTACCACGCACCATAGCCCGATGATCAGGCTCCTCATATGCACCAAACTGCTCCTTATCACCATCAGAATCCTCTCTCCTACGTTCCTACCTATGCCCCTGACGGTTGATATGTAGTCTGTGATCCCTGCTAGTACTACGATGATCATTTTAACACATGTTGGCCCTAACAGCTCCAATCCTTTCGGTTAGCATGTTGACTGCTACTGCTAGATCACCGGTACTAACCTCCAGCCTATTTATTCTACTAATTAGGGTCCCAGTTGTGGCCTCTAGATTCTACAATCTAGTCTAGATGACCATCATCCCCTCGTCATTACAAGGAGGTGGGTTGCCTTGCACACGTTCAACAACCATCAATTCGCAGGCCAGAATCCTTGCTCTGATACCAACTGACACAGCAAAAGGCTAATAACGAATAGAAACAATTACAGGAATTGAATCTATATAACTTTGCAATCACAAGAATTCACAAAGTTGGATAAATTGACTAAGCAACAATGTTTATAAAATTAGAATAATAAGATTTAACCTTAAAACACATGAAAACATCCTTTAAATAATAAACAATAAGCTGGAAAACCTAATTATGCAAGGAATAATTAAATTACGAAATAATCTGAATAAACTCAAAATTGGAAAAACTTCAGAAGGCACAAACACATATTTTCATGCCTTTTTGGGAATTTTAACAGTGTCTATCATGGCCAAAGGTTATATTTCTTGTAGGGCTCATCGTAAGCTTCGATTTGATATATTATGGGCCCCATAACTCTAAACGGATCAAAAGTTATTGTCAGAACAGTATTAACCCTTCTTGGACTTATTTCCTTCCTTTCTCTACGTGGACCGTGTCACTAAATTAGTGCAAGATTTAGGATTTATACAGTTTAATATAATCTAATTATGTATACATTTTGTATTATAATCTTAACACAGATTTAGTGTTTTATAATTTGATTAAGTACTATTATAAGTCTAAAACAGAATTTTGTATTATGTTACTGTTTTATTTTCATTAATTACTATATCTATCACAAATCGGAATTGTGTCTTCTGTTAGACTTTACTATTAAATTATTGCTTTTGTTTGTGTGATAGAAATGACAATTTCAAATGATTTGTTCCTCCTACTATTGTTCGTACAACAGTTATTCGTACAACCATGAGTGTGTCTCATGGGGAGAAGCCTGAGAAGTTTAATGGATTGAACTTCAAATGTTGGCAATCAAAGATGCTTTTCTAGCTTACCACCCTTAATCTTGCAAAGTTTCTTAAGGAAGATGTTCCCTCACTTGATGAGAATGAAACAAATGTAGAAAAGGTGGCTGATGTGAATGCTTGGAAGCACTTGGATTTCTTGTGTAGAAATTACATCCTCAATGGGTTAGACAATGCATTATGTAATGTGTACAGTGTAGTTAAAACCACGAAAGAGCTTTGGGAGTCCTTGGACAAAAAGTAAAAGATCAAGGATGCTGGCACGAAAAAGTTCATTATCTGTAAATTCTTGGATTTTAAGACTGTTATCTCTCAAGTTCAAGAAATTCAAGTAATCCTTCGGGACATCCATGTCGAAGGAATGTCTCTTAGTGAGTCATTCCTAGTGGCTACAATTGTGGAGAAATTACCAGTCCTATGGAAGGATTTCAAGAGCTATCTCAAGCATAAGTGCAAAGAGATGAAACTCAAAGAATTGATTGTTCGCTTGAGGATCAAGGAGGATAACCGTAAATTAGAGAAGAAAAATGGAGTTTTTAATTCCATGGAATCTAAGACCAATATAATTGAAAGTGGAATCAAGACTAACAAGAAAAGGAAGCACAATGACGAAGGTCCAAATCAAGGATTGAAGAAATTCAAGGGCAAGGGCTAAAACTTTGGCAAACCGGGGCATATCTCAAAAGATTGTCGTAGGCCAAAGAATTTCAAAAAGCCTAATGCTCAAGCAAACATGAATGAAACGAACAAGCTTTCTATGGAAGTCAATGACATGAATATCTCTATACTCGACATAACTGTTCCAACAAATGGATATTCTCTACTTATAAAAAATTCGAGAATGATGAACAACTCTATATGAGGTATTCCTCTACCTCTAAGGTTGAAGGAAGTGGTAAGGTGATACTCAAGATGACATCCGGCAAGGAACTCACCTTAAATGAAGTGTTTCATGTCTCAGATATTCGCAAGAATCTAGTGTTCAATACCTTGATTAGCAAGAATGTCTTTAAGTTAGTCTTTGTATCTGATAAATTTGTACTCACTAAAAATGAGATGTTTGTAGGGAATGGATACATGAGTGATGAGTTTTTTAAGCTCAATGTAATGATTGTCATACCCACATCTTCTACTAATAAGAATGAGATGAATCTTCTTACTTGCTTGAGTCTTCTAATGTGCAACATGCTAGACTATGACATGTTAATTATGATGTAATTAAAGATTAGTTAATTTAAATGATTTGCCTAAGATGTCTATTGATCTAAATCATAAATGTGGGACTTGTGTGAAAGAAAAGTTGGCAAGAACATCTTTCAAGTCAATTGAAAGAAGTACAAAACCTCTTGAATTAATTCACGGTGATATTTGTAACTTAAAATTTCTGCAAATAAGAGGTCGTAAAAAGTATTTTATTGCTTTTATGAATGATTGTACAAGATATTGTTATGTTTACTTAATTAGAAATAAAGATGAGACTATTGATATGTTTAAGCATTATAAGAATGAAATTGAGAATCAACTTAGTAGAAAAATAAAGGCACTAAGAAGTGATAGGGGCAGTGAAATGGATCTTCTTTCAAGCAGTTTTGTGCAACACATGAAATCATTCACCAAACGACTGCCCCTATTCACCTCGATCAAATGGCATAGCTGAACGAAAAAACCAAACATTGAAAGAAATGATGAATGCTATGTTGTCAAGTTTGGGAGCACCCCAAAACTTGTGGGGGGAAGTCTTATTATCTGCTAATTGTATTCTTAACAAATTGCTTCATACACTACAAGAATTGTGAAAAAATCCGACATTGAATTTCCGGCGTTTAACTTAAATGCCACTAAAATTGGCATTTGTTTACACATGCCATAAGTTATTAATAAAAATAATAAAATCTATTTTTTTCTGCTTAATTTCTGGCATTTAAGTCAAACGCCACAAATTCTTAATTAAAAATAATAAAAAAAATTTTTTTTTCCTCCCCCAACACAAACCTAAATTTTTCCTCAATTCATTCTCTTGACTTCTCAAGCGACGACGGTCTTTCAACACTATTTCTCCATATGCCACCACATCCTCTGTTTCAACACCAGGGAAGTTGTTCCTTCTCTCTCCTCCTCTCACAGCGCTGGTTAACTTCTACCGTCTATTCAACTTCAGCTCCAAATCAATAGTCTTATAAAATTCTCAGATCTGAGGTAAAAATTATATTGGCTAATTAGGATTTTGAGATTTGATTCAGTTTGATTTGATTGAGTGTTGTATGGTGTGTTTTATTTCTCTTCGATTATTCACGGTGTTCTATCTGTCTTTCCAGTTCTTATATTTTCGTGTAAGATAAATCTCTAATATACATCTCTAGCAAACCAATAGTCGCCGAAATTATACCTTCAAGCATATTATCTACGCCATTGACCTCTGCCAATTCGAGAGAAAGCACCGACGAACCACCGGTGATAGGTAATCTTTGTGCCTCCCTCCCTTTCTCATCTCTCCTTCTTTCTCCCTCAAGCAAATCTCACACACACCCAACGACACCACAATCAGCCCCCCACCCTCTACCTGTTTGAGAAAATGCCCGAGAGGATTTAGTATTACTTTCCTGGCTATCCCATACCATTAATATCTGTTAATGTACTTTATATTTGAATTTCCTTTTATTTTCTTTTTAAACCCTCTATTATTATCCCTTTCATATTTACTCTCTCATGCCTTTTCCCTCTCAATTGTCATAACGTTCCAGCAGCTCATCGGGCATATTGTCCTCACATAAGTTTTATGTATGCAATTCCGGTAGGTTTCCATTGATTGCTTGCACCCCATATACATGTGTTGCTTGCACTATATAGTTGTTGATTGTATCTTTAGATCTCTCATCCATGATAATGTTTTTTTTCCTTTGTGTTTCATTTATGCTACTCGAGTAAATCTGAGACAATAAGATAGGCAGCAGTGGTATAAACTAGTGTAAGGCCCAAAGTTATGTCTTTTTTCCACATCTAGTACATTACAATCACAATTTATTTTTTCAACTTTGCATCTATTATCTGGCTTAAATAAACAAAATTCAAATTGGATTTAATTATAGCAGTTAGATTTAATTATAGCAGGTGATTTAATCTTTTTTTGTGCTTTATTTGGATTGCATGATATTGGGAAATGAAATGTGTGGTGATTATTATGTCGGTTTTGGGCATAAGAGAATGTAGTCCAAAGAGTTTATTAACAAATGATAGAATGATGAATAACTTCAATCTATTCTTAAATAACTCGTGAGTATATGAACTTTTATTTCCATCCTTTTTTTTCTGTTAGATTTTTGAAAACTAAACTTTTAGAGTTCGATATTGTGGTTGATCTCATATTGATCTAACTATATACAATAATCCATGAATTTGATTGTACATAATTTGGGATGGATACAGATGTCAATTCTACAGAAACAATATCATGATGAATTAAAAATAGAACTTCAAGACGTCCAGTGTTCCTCTGTCTCAAATGCCACTAAGCAGAATTCTGTTGAGGACACAGAGGCTGGAGGCGAATCTCTTCCTGACTTCCAACAAATTGCTCAGGATGCTGCCAACATTTCCAAGATGGTGATGCCACGTAAAAAGAGGAGGCTTTATGAAGCAATGCAGGTCAACAAGCTAACTTAAACCTCTCTATCAAAAAAAGCAATGCAGGTCAACGAACTAACTTAAACCTCTCTATCCAAAAAAAGGCTTCTGATGATGTTCTTACATTAATAGTGCCACATAAATATTTAGAGAGATTTGATGGGTCAAGCCCAAAATGGCTCAATCTATGTGTAAAGTCCAAATCTCAATTAAGAAGCCCTACCTCATTTAAAAATCCACCAAACCCAACATAGCCCAAGACCAAGTTAGACTTTTTGCTTAACCACGTCATCAAGGGGAGAGCATTGGAAGCCTTATCTGCACCACCGAAGGAAACGGTCCACCCTCACCAAATCTTTGACCGCGTCTCATGGAGAGCTCCTCAACCACCTCACCCATTGAGAAGAGATCGGAGCTCCACCAAAATGGTTGTTTAGTCGCTGGAAAGTAGCCCCAACCTGTTAGGGAGCCACTATAAATTGCACACTCCATCAACACTTAGGAGGAGACTGATTGCCTGGCATCACACCTTCCCTGATTCTCTTCTCCCTCGAAGCTTGTATTCTCTGTCTCCATACCCTTAAATTAATAAAATACACCATTCAAGAGTGGACGTAGGTCGAGTTGACCGAACCACTATAAATCTTGTCTTCTCCGATTCTCTCTTTACTTTCACTGCATTTATTATTTACACTTGACAGGTGGTGTACAAAACCATTTTTGTGCATCATTAGTTTGACGCCGTCTGTGGAAAACGATAAAATTCTCACTCCTGAACATTACATCCACTGAACTAATGGCGATCACTACCCGATCCATGAATCAACCCGAAGACAATCCTCCATGAGAGGAGGAGGTTACTCCTCCGCCTACCAACTCTGTCCCGAATGCTCCAGCTCCGAATCCCTAGCAAATGTTGGAGATCATGCAGCAGCTGGTGGCCCAAAACCAACAGTTACTGCAACTCATGCTTGCTGGACAAGGAGGAGCACAATTGGAGGTGCACAACATGGAGGACCCCAAGGAGGAGCACAACACGGAGGTGCACAACTTGGAGGACCCCAAGGAGGAGCGCAATTCGGAGGTGCACAACATGGAGGACCTCAAGGAGCTCCACGCCCTGGACACCAAGGAGCACCACACCCTGGACACCAAGGAGCACCATGCCCTGCTGCTCCACACCTAGGCACCCCATTTGGGGGAGCCCAACATGAGGGAGTTCCACCTCCCCCTCCTCTTGCTCCCCATGGAGAGGACCCTTATCTCCAAGAGGATGTGGGCGAAAACCAAAGCATCGAGCATGAAAGTCATTTCCATGATCATTCCAGAGGAGCCCCTAATCATTGGGACGAGAAAATCAAGGAAGTACAAAATCAACTGGGTGATGTCTTCAATGCCATGAAGGCACAAGGACCCGAAACTGTAGACCACCTGGTAAGGCGCACGGATACGCCTTTCAAGCCTAATGTAGCAAACTACCCCCTCCCTCAGAAGTTCAAAATGCCATCTGTGGAGACCTTTGATGGAACAAAGGATCCAATAGACCACCTTGACACTTACAAGACTTTGATGCAGCTGCACAACGTACCAGACAAAATCATGTGCAGGGCATTTCCAACCACGTTAAAGGGGTCTGCCCGACAGTGGTTCGCTAAGCTCTTCCCCGCCTCCATTGCCTCATTTGCTGAGCTTAGCAGATCATTCGTTTCACATTTCATTGGAGGGCGTCGCCACCAGAAGCCTGTTACGCACCTACTTAGTATAAAACAGGACCGCGAGGAGAGCCTGAGGAGTTATCTCACTCGTTTTAACGAGGAGGCACTCCAAGTTGATGAGCCTGACGACAAGGTGACGATGACCGCCTTCTTGGGTGGCCTCCGTTCATCAAGCTTCCTTTTCTTAGTGATGAAGTGCCCACCGAAAAATATGTCAGAACTGCTAGCCAAGGCCCAAAAGTACATGAATGCGGAAGACATCACAAGGGCCAGGCGAGGTGAGTCCTCCAGAGCGGGGGAGAAGAGGAAGGAAAGGGAGAGGGACGATAAGAAGGAGACTAGCAACAAGCGTGGCAGAACAAAGAGAGTCCCTGTCAAGGACCGGCTAGGTCCTGCTCCTCAGAGGGACCGTCAACCCTTCACTCCCCTCAATGCTGCCGTGGGACACATCCTATTCCAGATCCAGGATGACCCCGCGATAAGTCTCCTCCAAATCGCAGAAATCCTAACAAGTATTGTCGTTTCCATCGCGACCACGGGCATGACACCGATGACTGCTACGAACTCAAAAGGCAAATTGAGGAGCTCATCCAGCGTGGTCATCTGCGCCAGTACGTTGCTGGAAGGGAACGAGCACCACAACCTCATAATCAAGAAGATCAGCAGCCCGTGGGGGAGATACACACCATCTCAGGAGGACTAGCAGGAGGGGGAGAGTCACTTTCTGCAATGAAGGCGCATGCTAGAAAGGCAAGGCATGTCGACGAGATGCGCCCATCTAAGGTGCCAAAGCAGGATAGCGACAAGGTCATATCTTTTTCAGATAAGGACTTGGAGGGAATCCAGCACCCCCATGATGACCCCTTGGTGCTCACCATGACAGTGACCAATTTTAATGTGCGCAGGATCCTGGTGGATAGTGGTAGCTCTGCGGATATCCTATTCGCAGAGGCTTATGACAAGCTCAACTTGGGCAGGGAGAGGCTGCAGCCTATCAGGTCACCTCTCATTGGATTCTCAGGGGAGAAGGTGTATCACCTTGGGTCCATCACACTTCCTATCACCGCCGGAGTAGCACCCCAAAGCTCCACAGTTATGGTCAATTTCTAGTAATAGAGTGTCCGTCAGCCTATAACATCATATTAGGACGGCCAGCTCTTAACACATTGAGAGTTGTGCCCTCCACCTACCATCTCGTTCTCCGTTTCCCAACCTCAAATGGAGTCAGAGAGGTCAGAGGAGACCAGGTAGTAGCCAGAGAATGCTATGTCTCCTCTGTAAAGGCTAGGAAGCCCCAAGAAGCGTTGCAGGTTGAGATCCTTGACCCAAGGGATGACTCCACTACAGAAAGAGGAGAGCCAGTCGAGGAGCTCACCCCTGTGGTCTTGGATGAGGAACATCCAGACAGAAGAATTTACATTGGCTCTTCCCTTTCTGAGGATTTGGCTTGCTTGTTAATAGATTTTTTGAAGTGCAACATGGACGTCTTTGCGTGGTCGCATGAGGACCTTGAGGGCATCGACCCAGAAGTGGCCACACACCGTCTCAATGTTGATCCGCGTTACAAGCCTGTTCGCCAAAAGTTAAGGGGAGCCTCCACTGAAAGGGCCCAAGCCATGAACAAGGAGGTTGGAAAGTTAATAGATAACGGGGCGGTCAGAGAAGTAGCATATCCTGAGTGGCTCTCCAATGTGGTAATGGTCACTAAGGCTAATGGGAAGTGGCGCCTCTGCGTCGACTTCACAGAACTCAACAAGGCGTGCCCAAAAGATAGTTACCTTTGCCGCGAATTGACCTCCTCATCGACGCCACCGCAGGGCATGAGTTGCTCACTTTCCTGGATGCATACTCTGGGTACAACCAGATTAGCATGTATCCCCCAGACCAAGAGAAGACGTCATTCATCACGCCAAAGGGGACATACTGCTACAGGGTCATGCCCTTTGGGCTAAAGAACGCAGGAGCAACCTACCAACGGCTGGTGAATAAGATGTTCCAGTCTCAGATAGGACGAACAATGGAGGTATACGTGGATGACATGCTGGTGAAAAGTCTCACAGCAATAGACCACATTGATCACCTCCAAGAAACTTTCAATGTCCTGAGATCCTATCACATGAAGCTCAACCCTGAGAAGTGCGCCTTTGGTGTGGGGTCAGGAAAATTCTTAGGCTTTATGGTCGACCAGAGGGAAATTGAGGCGAATCCTGGCAAGATCAAGGCCATCCTCGACATGAAGTCACCCTCCTCAACCAAGGAGCTCCAGCGCTTCAATGGGAGAATCGCTGCACTAAATAGGTTTGTCTCTAAGTCTGCAGACAAATGTCTCCCTTTCTTCAAGACTCTCCGAAAGGCCTTTGAGTGGAAAGTTGAGGCAGAGGAGGCCTTTCAAAGGCTCAAAGTCTACCTGGCAGCACCTCCCCTCCTATCACATGCCACTCCAGGAGAAGCTCTCCATCTATACCTTTCTGCTTCCCTATCAGCAATAAGCTCAGTGCTCGTCAGAGATAATAATGGAGTGCAAAAGCCAATTTATTACGTGAGCAGGGCATACCGGGGGGCAGAGGTCAGATATTCGGCACTAGAAAAACTGGCACTCACTCTTGTCACGACGGCGAGACGACTGCGACACTACTTCCAGGGCAACCGTATAGTGATCATCACAGACCAACCTCTTAAAAGAGTCTTGGAAAAATCGGATGTATCTGGCAGACTTCTTAAATGGGTAGTGGAACTCGGGGAGTTCGACATTCAGTATCAACCCAGGATAGCCATCAAAGCACAAGCCCTAGCAGATTTCATTGTCGAACTCACACCAACAGAAGAGGGGAACAACGAGGATGCCCAGATGCCCAACGGGGACACCAAGAAGCCTAGCAAAGACCCTCAAGCAGGCGCTCAGGTTAGTTCGGGCACCCAGGTCTCCTCCCTAGGAGCCCAAACAACCTTCCCTGATGCCCAGGCATCCCAAGCTGCACCTCCAACTCCTGATGCCCAGGCATCCTAGGCTGCACCTCCAGACGCCCAGACATACCAAACTACTCCTCCAGAAGCATCCCAGGCTGCCCCTCCAGATGCCCAGGCATCCCAATCTGCACCTCCAGCTCCTGCATCCCAAGCTGCACCTCAAGTCCCTAGTGCCCAGATGGCTTCACCGGATGACCGGTGTTCTATTTCAAATTCCAAACCCTCCACTCCTCTACTTTGGAAACTCTACGTAGATGGCTCCTCGATCAGTGAAGGAGGAGGAGCGGGCCTAATCTTGATCAGCCCAGATGGCACCACTCTCAGGTATGCGGTGAAGCTCCACTTTATTGCTTCCAACAATGAAGCGGAGTACGAAGCCCTCCTTTCTGGATTGAGATTAGCAGTGGAAATGGAAGCTCAACACCTTGCCACCTACAGTGACTCTCAGCTGATAGTTAATCAAGTGAGGGGCGAGTTCGAAGCCAAAGGAGCCAAGATGCAAGAGTACCTTAGCATGACGAGAAGCATGATCACAAAGTTTCACTACTTCCAGATAAACCACATCCCCAGAGAAGATAATATGGTCGTCGATGCACTCGCAAAGCTCGCTTCATCCATGAAAGTCTCATCAGGGGAACCAACATTAGTTGGTCACTAGTTCGAGCCGAGCAGGATGGACATAGAGGCCACAAATATTAACTATGTATCTACTGAGTCAAGCTGGATGACCCCAATCAGGGCATACCTCCAAGAAGGTGTGCTGCTAGATGACCCCCTAAAGGCCAGGAAGCTAAGGATAAGAACCTCCAAGTTCGCCATCTTGCAGGACACTCTGTATAAGAAAGGCTATTCCTTGCCATTGTTGCGGTGTCTTTCACCCGAAGAAGCTCACTATGCCTTGCGGGAAATCCACGAAGGGATCTGTGGGAATCACTCTGGAGGGCGCTCCCTTGCCCATAAGACGCTCAGGCAAGGCTATTTTTGGCCTACCATGATAAGGGACGCCCAAGAGTTCTCCAAGAAGTGCAACAAGTGTCAACACTTTGCGACTGTGCCTAGGCAACCACCCGAGGAGCTAACAACCATTTCAAGTCCATGACCCTTCTCCAAGTGGGGCATCGACATTCTGGGCCCCTTACCCCTCAGCAAAGGGTAGTGCAAGTTTGTGGTGGTGGCAGTCGACTATTTCACCAAGTGGTCAGAAGCTGAACCCTTAGCAAAAATCACAGACGCAAAGGTCAAAGATTTTATCTAGAAGAACCTGATCTGTTGCTTTGGGATTCCCCATGCCATTGTCAGCGACAACGGCAACGGCAAGCAGTTCGACAACAAGCTGCTGAACTCCTTCTGTTCTGACCTACAGATAAAACAACCTCACTCCAGTCCGGCACACCCACATGCAAATGGACAAGCAGAGGTCATGGTAAGAATGGTGCTACGTAACTTAAAGACAAGGCTTGAAAAAGCAAAGGGTCTTTGGGTAGAGGAGCTACCAGGCGTACTGTGGGCCTATCGAACCACGCCAAGAACCCTTACTGGGGAGACCCCTTTTTCCCTCGCCTTTGGAACTGAGGCAGTCATCCTTGTGGGATAGGGGTACACTCTCTAAGGGTCCAGTACCACGACCCCATCACCAACGAGGAAAGACTCTGCATCAACCTCGACTTGGTGGAGAAGGCAAGGGAGATGGCTGTACTCCGCAATGCGGAGTACAAACGACGCATGGCAAGGTACAACAATTCGAGGGTGAAGCCTCGTTCTTTCCAACCAGGGGATTTGGTCCTCAAGAAAGTAATCCTCGCCACAAAGGATGCACGTGAAGAAAGTTAGGACCAAATTGGGAAGGACCCTACCTCGTAACAGAAGTAGTGAGGCCAGGCACCTACAAGATCCAGAATTTTGAGGAAAAAGTCTTACTCCATCCATGGAATGCAGAGCACTTGAAGAGGTATTATCAATGACACCTTGAGAGCATCAAAGTAGTAGAAGTTGGGACTTGATTTGATTTTTAAGGGCGTTACCCAATATTCAATGTACTTTTTTGGAATTATTACCCAATATTACTTTTTATAAGCAATAAATCAATAAAATTTTCTACGCTATTTACTCCAAAAAGATCTTTTACATTTCATTTCAAAGGAGTATCAGTACAAAAATAAGGCCAAATATCGTCTCTAAAAAAAAATCAAAAAATCAAAAGTCCTAAACACTCTAACTGCTCTCACGGTCGTCCTCCACCTCCTCCTCGTCATTATCAACATCATCAGATCCCCCCTCATCACTGTCGTCAGTGGGCACGAAACGTGAGAAGTCAATGTCAGGGAAAGCGACAGAAACCTTCCCTCGGAGATCCTCGAAACCATCAATGAAAGCATCTGCGAGGCCATTCTCCAAGTCTTCCTCAGCACGGGAAACTCTCTCCCAAGCAGCCTTCAACTTTGCCTCGGCAACAGCAGCCTCTCTGAGCATAGCCCCCCCATGGGCCTCTGCAAGCTCAGCCTCCCTGAGCACATTCCTCTCGCGGACTGCTAGAAGCTCAGCCTCAAGCTTAGTTGCCCTCTCATGGGCTGCAGTAAGCTCACCATCCCTGAGCGCGTCCCTCGCACGGGTCGCCAAAAGCTCAGACTCAAAATTGGAAGCCCTTTCATGAGCCGCCACAAGCTCACCCTCCCGGAGCGCGTCCCTCTCACGGGTCGCCAAAAGCTCAGAATCAAGCTTGGCAATCCTCCCCTGAGCAGTAAGAAGCTCCTTTTGCACAAGGCTTAGATCCAGCTTCAGCTTGTCATGATTATAGGCCCTCGAAAGCAAGCAGATAGAGGAAGTCGAAACCTAAAAAAAAAAAAAAGAGATAAGAGGTTGAGAAAAGTCAAGAATACAGGAAAGAAACGACTAGAGAAAGGGGAATAGTGGACTCTCACCTGAGCCAGGCCTTCCAAATACGTATCGATGATCCTATCGGTACCCGAAGCGCTAAGCTGAGAAACTTCAGGTCCAAACACAAACCTCCCAAGTCTTGCCCTGATGGCTGGCGGACTCCCCATCATAGGACCAGCCCAAATCGGCACTCTTGTAGAAGTTCTCGCACGAGGAGGGGACAAAGGAGGGGCAGCACGAGGAGAGGATGAAGGTGGGGAGGATGTGCCCGACAAGGAAGATTCTGGAGTAGCAACTGGAGAGAAGTCACCAGCTGAGGAGGAACCACTTTAGGAGTCACTTGGGGGCATCATCCGTCCTTGCCACTTTGGAAGAGGGAGGACTCCTACTAGAGAAACGGGACACCACCACCCTCTTACTTGCTGCAAGAGCAGAGAAGTGTCAGGTAAATGGAAAATACCAAAGGAATAAGAGAATTAAAAGAGGAAACTAGCTCACCCCTTTTCTTCGAAGAGGAACCACCGGATTTCTCAGAGGGAGCAACGACCCTAGTATCCTTGGGCAGGAGAGCTCCCAAATCTTTGCAAGGGCAAGCCTTGACAGCCTCCAACTTCCACTCCTGGTCTCGAGAAAGCACAAGCGTGTCTGCATGGAAATGGTGAGCATACATGAATACATATATATATAAAAATAAAAAATGTACAGCGTACCGAATTTTCTAGCAGCACTCCAATGTGTTGGTACCAAAGCTCTATCGGCTTCTGTAGCCCACTCTCCACCAACAAAGAAGAAGCAAGATTTTCAGCCGCCACAATTAGAGCACATTCCCGTAAGCACTGTACCACTTCTTGTGGTAAAGTAGTAC
Source organism: Ilex paraguariensis (assembly GCA_963454935.2). Classification (NCBI taxonomy): domain Eukaryota; kingdom Viridiplantae; phylum Streptophyta; class Magnoliopsida; order Aquifoliales; family Aquifoliaceae; genus Ilex; species Ilex paraguariensis. The sequence continues at coordinate 19,219 of CAUOFW020007575.1, forward strand.
CACCCCCTATTTGGTGCAGAGGTTTCGCTCAAATTGTATGCTGCATGGAACTCCATAGGAGAAGCATCCTCATGGTGCACTTTTCTCCACAATGCAAGAAAGCCCAGCAGAACTCTCCAACTATTGGGCGCTAGTCGCCCCGGAGTCAAGGAAAAATAGTGCAAAACACGACAAATGAGAGAGGACATGGGGAATCTTAACCCAGCCTCAAGCATCTCCTCGTAAACAACAATATCACCAGAAGAGTCATCGCAAGCAAGCTCGCCCAACTCAGCCCGACGGCACAGCACGGTCAGAGGAATGCGATAAGTAAAAACAAGCCTCGAGATATCTTTATCTAAACGGAACAGACTGGAAAGGGTACTCACCTTCGACCCGTCATCATCGAGTCCCACTTTGCCTTTACGTTTCTTCTTCTAGGGCCGTAAGGAGTAGTCTAAATCATCTTTCGGGAAGTCTTGAGGAACTTGAATCGGAGGAGTCACAGTAGGGTCTTGATCATCAAAAACAGCACCCAAAGCTTCCTTACCGCTTGCAATGTCTAGCCCAACACTTGGAAGGGTGTCTGACTGCCTTTGCTCGCCAAAACGGAGTTGCCCAGTAGTTGGAAGGGTGCCTGACCTTTCAAAATTGCACAAAACAGAATTTTCAGCACCAAAATCAGCGCCTATGGTGCCCAAATCAGCGCTTGGAGTGGCGCTCAGATCTGTTTGTGCTCCCATGTCGCTGCCCAGCTCTCCCTGTTGCACCTTGTACTGATTTCCAGCATTTTTTGCTGAAACAATGTTGCTGCCTAGCACTCGAACGCTGCCCAGAACAGCAGAATTTGTGCTGCCCAACGCAGTTGAGCTGTCCAGGACAGCAGAAACAGCATAATTTGTGCTGCCCAGCGCGGTTGAGCTATCCAGGACAGCAGAAATAGCACCTAATCAACTGCCCAGTGCACCTGGGCTGTCCAGGACAGCAAAACCAGCGCCCAGGCAGCTGCCCAGCGCGCTAGGGCTGTCCAGGACAGAAAAATCAGCGCTCAGGTAGCTGCCCAGCGCGCCAGACTGCGCGCGCGCGCTGCCCAGTCGCGCGTTTACACTGTCCAGACCTCCTTGTGCGATGCCCAGTCTTCCTGTGCTACCCAGACCGCCTCTCTGTGCGCTGATTCGCGCGAAGGTGCTATCTAGGAGAGAGATTTGTGAAACTGAGCTGTCCAACCCACCACCTGCGGCACCTAGGCTGTCCAATCCACCATTTTTGGCATCAAGGCTGTCCAAGACAGCACCCAAATGGTC
>CAUOFW020007576.1:0-20490 GCA_963454935.2 Ilex paraguariensis
GGCCATTTCTCGACAAAAAAGACCTCGACAAAAATTCTTCAGTTAGGTTTTATTGGCCTCTCTTATAAAGGATTGTATTTCATTTTGTAAAGAGTGTGAAAACCAACGTTTGGGTAGCGTGACCCGAAGGAACATGATGCCCCTTTCCCCTGTGCTTGTTATCGAAATATTTGATTGTTGGGGTATCAACTTCATGGGTCCCTTCCTATGTCGTTTGGCTATCTATACATTCTACTAGGAGTGGACTACATGTCCAAATGGGGTGTAGGTTATCCCAACCATAACTAATGACCATCAGGTTGTAGTCAAGTTTCTCAAGGAGATATTTTTTTGAGGTTTGTGATGCCTCGTGGAATGATAAGTGATGGTGGATCACATTTATGCAATAGGTCATTTGCATCTTTAATGTTTATATATGGCATCACACATAAGGTGTCCATCGCATACCACCCACAAACCAATGGCCAAGCCAATTGGCCAATAGGGAGATCAAATTTTTTTAGAAAAGACGGTAAATCCAAATAGGAAAGATTGGTCAAATAGACTAACTGATGCCCTATAGGCTTACCGTGCCGCCTACAAGACTGTCTCAAACATGTCTACCTATTGGATTGTATATGGAAAGACTTGCCATTTGCCAGTTGAGATGGAACACAAGTCCTATTGGGCCATTAAGACTTTGAATTTCAATTTGAGGATGACTGGAGAGCATAGGAAGCTAGAATTGAATGAATTGGAAGAGATGCGAAGAGACGCATATGAGAGCTCTAAAATTTCAAAACAACGGGCTAAGATCTTTCATGAAAAATCCATTGTACGGAAGTCATTCGAGCCCAGCCAAAAAGTGCTCTTGTACAACTCTCATCTCTCGATCTTCCAAGGCAAACTCTGATCTCATTGGGATGGCCCCTATCTTGTCAAGGTGGCCTACCCCAATGGAGCTATGGAAGTCACAAATCCCGAGAATGACCAGACATTCAAGGTCAGTGGCCAAAGAATTAAGCCATTTTGTGAGGGTTTGAAGGACAAGGAGTGGAGAACTTGACAGATCCGGTGCATCCAGAATTTGTGGAGGAATAACTAATTTTTATGCTTTTTATTGTACAGTCTTTTTATTTACTCATGTTATTTTTATTTTCCATGTTACTTACTTGGTCGTATAGCATTTTTTTTTTTTAGTTTCAAATACTGGTGCATTGGTCAAAGCTCAAGTACAAGGTGTTCTCTAACCCTACTTATCTTTTTATTATCCATCATTAAATATCATTTTTTGTTGCATTGAGGACAATGCATGAATCAAGACAGGGGGTGAGGTGCACCATTTGCATCTTACACCAATGTTTGTGGGAATATTTTGCGCAAATATTCATGCCTACCGACACTTAACGGATCTTGTAAAAAAAACCCGACCCACGAGGATGCCTTTATAAAACCTCCAACCCTTTTTCCCCATCCACCGGTGTTGGCCGCCTTCTTCTTCCCTTCTTCTTCTTTTATTCTTCTTCTTCTTCTTCTTCGTTGTTCTCTCTGTTCTCTGTAAAAACAACCTATCCCTTGCAAATCCATGACCATATACGTCGATGACCTAGTCCTTTGTTTAATAATTTGCTTTATATATTTGTATTTGTACATGGGTGATCTTCTTCTGCTCGCACTTAGGGTGAGGGGTTTCTAGCCTAGCCTAGATCTCCCTAGAGATGATTAATTGTTGTGTTTTATTTGTAGGTTTCGACAGATGAACAAATCTCTACCTTACAACCTCATTTCCAAACTCCATACACTGGTAAATTCGAAAACATTTGGGACAATGTTCGGTTTAGGTTGGGGGTGTGATCTACAATTTTAGTTTGTTCTAGTTTCGATTCCAGTTTGTTATAGTTTCGTATTTTTTTAAAAAAAATTCTATTTACTTTTATTCTGGATTGCATATATTTACAATATTTTTGCTTATATTTTATGATCATGTCGAATGCAGCTTCAAACGTCTTGTGACTCGCAGATGTTAAAGAACTAGATAGGGTGTCTTTAGTTTAGCAAGCATGGATAGTAAATTTTTTTGGTTCAGTTTAGGCGTTTTACGCACTTTTCTATCCGATGTGCATGCTGTGATAATGAGAAAGGCCGAGAGTTGTGATAAAAATTGAAATTCAAGAAGCACAAACAAAACCATTGTGGCAGAAGTACTTTTGCTAAACGTTGTCATGCCAAACAATTGGGTGTTTGTAAACAATGTGGCAAGTGCTTTCACATGAAAAATACAATCAGTGTTCTGAACCAATTTTGGTTCATGCAACCGATTGACTAAACTGGATAGTGTATGGGCAGAGTAAAGGATTTTCCTGAAATGTCATCTTATACCAGTCCGGGACTTACACGTTATGTGCGACAAGAAGTTGGAAGGGTCACTAATAATGACATAGACACAAGTGATGACTCGGATTGGATTTTGACTAATAATGACAAAATTGTGGAAAAACATGTTTTGGGGATGAAGGTTAATGGTTCGAACTTTTTTGTAAAAATGTAAATATTTTTTAGATGTACAAATTCTTTTTGCTAAAATAAAGATGTTAGTCGAGTAAGGAATGTCCTAAAATGCCAAACTGTAGCGTGAGTAGGACTTATCTTGAGACACCATAATTTTTCAAGTTTAATTTGTGCATTTAGTCTTCTTTCAATTTTCATAGATAAATGTGTATGTAAATAACTTTGATTTTTATTTGAGTTCGGATGCTAGTTTCAAAAAAAAAAAAAGCCTCATTTCCTTGAAAAATGGTATTCGCTCTATGCTTAATTGTCAAATATACATTAGTATTTGTTATTCTTAAGGTATAGAATGACCAGACTCAAAAATAGAATTGATATATAACCGACATTCTTTGAAAATTTGACATAACCAGTGGAGATAACGAAGAATACCATGGTAAGTTTTGAGCCTTGCGATGCTTTCTGAGAGACAATCAACATTTACTCAAGTAATCTTTTTCACTTTCAATTTTTGAATAATCTCATTAATTTGATTAATGCAACTAAAGTGATCTATTGACATATCCTACAGGGAACCTTTGTATGCGACACATACATGGGCACATACTTGAGAAAAGATTTTAGGTCATCTTTGATTTGATTTTGAGCTTTAGTTATTGCTTCTAGGTAGTCATGTCTGAGCCTTCAATGAATGATTTCTTCTTTAAGAAACTCATATGATAACCGAGCCACAAGAGAATATACTTGACATACCTTGCTATCTAATGTCTCTTGCACCCTCTCATAAATCAGTATGATACAGAAAAGCAAGAGAAATAGAAAAGATGGTGGTGGCTACTGTTCAATGAAAGAAAAGTTGGTGTAAACAACCAAGAAAGAAAAGAAACAGAAAAATAGGGAATTGCCAAGAAAGTGAAAAATGAGAAAAATAAAAGAAAGAAATACCATTTCTAGGCAAAAGATCAAAAAGCAGGAGAGAGGTGTGATACACTACATTAAAAAGGGAATAGCTTTTGAATACCATTGACATCATTTCGTTAGCCACTGACCTCTGGCGACATTACAACCTATACAAAGTCTTAATTGATCTCAAGTTTGATGCATGTATGTGTTGTCGACCGAAAACTGGGGTATATTAAATAATATTTCTTTAATTGCATTGATATTCTTCCATGAGATTATGCCAAGAAAATGATTAGTCTACTTTCTTAAGACTTTCACTCCCTTTCTAATTGTGCATGTGATTTTTTGATTGACCATCTTTTGATCACATGCCCTTTGAGAGACAAGTCACTATAATCGGAGGGAATTTTTTGTTGAGGGCATTTCTAAGAGAGATTTGTGAAATCAAAGCTATCCATGGAGGGTAGTAAAGTGGAATGTTTGTCATGTAATAATTCTTGTTTCTAGAAAGACCATTCCTACTACATAGGGAATTCCAAATGCCAATGTGACAGATGCTAATTTTTGCATAGAATAAATACCTATGAAAGATGAGCTTGCAGGATGTAAGTCGAAATTGAGGGTTGGGTGCCCCAATGACCATAATGCTAATTTACTTTAACCAGCAATCCCACATACATATCTGTTTAACTGAAATTTGTGGGTAGCTCACTGAAAATCTTCACGAGACAAAACTCGTCCACTAGAGATCACCTAGGGGTTTAATGACATGTTTCATATCCTAAATGCAATCGTGTTATCTACGAAAGTAATTTTATTTTGTTCTATAGTTATTTATTACTAGGGACTAGTAATGTTTGGGTTGGGGGTGTGATTAACCCTAATTAATGCATAATTTAATTAAGTTAATAGGTCAATTGTGTAGTTAAACTAGTCAAAATAAATCAAATTAGGGTTAGTATGTGAATTAGGGATAATACATTGATTGTTGCTCTTTTCAAGGTTTTGTGCGTCAAAACTACCAACTACTGGGAAGCAAATTGCGTCAAAACTACAAACTATTAGGGAGCCAATTATCAAAGCTACAAACTATAGGGTGTCAATTGTTAAAGCTACAAACTATAGGGTGTCAATTATCAAAATCTCAAAAAAATAAATATTTCAAATTTAATTCAAGCCTTCTCTTTTTGCCAATAAATACCACTCCTTGGGTCTTGTAAAGATTATCTTTTTTCTTGCATCATCTTTCTTGTAAAGAACATCTTTTGGAAGTGAAAAACCCCTTCAAAAGTCATTGTTACTTTCTTGTATCATCTTTCTTGTAAAAAGCATATTTTGAAAGTGAAAAACCCTTCAAAAGTCATTATTGTTTTCTTGTATCATTCCTTTTTTGAAAAGAGCACCTTTTGATAGTGAAAATCCGTTCAAAAGTCATTATTGCTTTCTTGAAAAGAGTATCTTTTGGTAGTGAAAAACTCTCCAAAAGTCATTATTGTTTTCTTATTATTACTTTCTTTTCTTGTATTTTTGCTTTCTTTTAATTTATTGCTTACTTTTATTTCTATTTTTTTTAGCTTCCTTCTTCCTTTAGAGGAGTGAAACTCTTCTACTTTTCTAAAGCTTTACCAAAGCCGTGAAGGGTGGAATGCAATTCACTCATTCTTTGTCAAAAATTGGCTCCGTGTGTAATATATTTTACCTTGAAACTCTACTTTGAGGGATGAGCATCACTCACTTTTTTAGCTTTACCAAAGTCATTAAGAGTGAGTATTTTCTCATCCAATATTTAGTAAGATGTGATGGACATGTATAATTATCTGAAAGTTATATTTGTGCATTTCGTTTATGCTTAGCTCCAATCTTCATTTCTTCATAATGTCTTCTCATTACATTATTTTCTTTACCTTAAGCATGAGTAACTAAGCCTTTAAGTTGGCTAGTCCAAGGGAGACCTCCTTTTGGGTATGCCATTTCAATTCAATTTTCTTTCCCTCTCTCAGAGTATGATGATTCAATTTGACTGGGTAGAGGGTGGACGGGATTATGAGTCTTTCATATCCCGTAGACTTGTCACGGATTATGCTTGGATCCTCACTTCCATATCGTCCCTAGCTTCTCATGAATCAATCGTATATCTATGCTCTATTGGAGGAAGGATTCGAGTTGACTTGGTATTCCTATTGGAGTGAACCCTTTGGATTAGTCAACATTTGTTCTATTTCATTTTCATCACAATCACAAACTAACATTCAACCAATAAAAGATTTTATTCTTTATTTTTACAAAAATCACTTTCATAATGACGCATCTTCTTCCCTGAGGAGACGACCTTGGAATACGATTCCAAGTAAAATATGACAAGCAAAAGTCTCTCTACGTTTGGAGAGCATTTTTGTTCACACACACAGTTCATACATTCCCATTCACCCACCATTCTGTCACCTTTTTCTTTTGACATCATTCCAAGGGAGAGTGACACTCTCCTCCACACATAGACTATACGCATTGAGGGATGATGTTCGGAGGTTAGAATATACTACAACGGAAATGATCAAACAATGTAGACCAACAAAGGCCCAGTTAGAATTTCAATTGGGGCAAAGCCCACCTTCCTTAAAAACTCAATCTGTCACCGATGCACATGGGAGTCTCCATCATAAATGAAGGAATCCATAGGGATAGAGTCATTAGGGGTACATCGCCAATTTCTCAAGATTGCCTCGCCCGTTACGAGATAGGGCGAGTTTGCAAGAATCATCCTGCTATCACCTCGCTTGTTACAAAGATAGGACAAGCTTTACAGAATCACCACGCTCTCTGTTACGATGATGGTGTCTCCGTTAAAGTCCCTTTGGGCAAACTTCACTTGCCTATGAATTGTAAGTCTCGCCTACACATGAAGACATCACACACCTTAGTACACTACGTCTGTTGAGAAATAAGATTTTCTAGCTATTTGTTGTCATTCTCAATGGAATATGTCATCAAATAGTAATTGTACACGCGTAATACTTAGATCTCTATCGTTAATATCTTTTATTATATCCATTAATAAATTATACTCACAAACCTTAAAATTTGTAGGCTTGTAATACTGATACCTCTCAAATTTAAAATGTTATATTTAGACCAAAAATACTGTAATCAAAGCTTGAATATCAAAAATTTTAAAATTTACAACCAAATTTCATATTCTATTATGACATTTATTGAAATAAAATCAAAATAAAAAAATTATTTTTCTTTTAAAAAATCATAATTAGTATATAATTATATTATTTATTAGAATTTAATTTGGTCATTTAAATGACCAAATTATCCCAATTAAAGTTTGAAGATATTGTGTCTATTACAGTTTGACTCATTATTTAATTTTTTTTAGTTTTATTCTAATAGTTAGTATAATTATATACTAACTATGATTTTTTTTAAAAAATTAGAATTTTATTTTTTATTTTATTTCAATAAATAACATAATAGAACATGAATTTTGGATGTAAAATTTATGTTCTATTATAAATGACTTAGACCATTTTTTTGATTTTTTAGTTTATTCCAATAGATAGTATAATTATATATTATTATTATTATATATTATGATTTTTTTTTTTAAAATTATATAAATTTAATTTTAAATTTAATTTTATTTCAATAAATGACACAATAGAATTTGAATTTTTGTTGTAAAATTTAAAATATTTGATATTCTATCATTAATTGGAGTATTTTTGGTCTAAATATAATATTTTAAACTTATGAGATCTAAACATTAAATATTTACAAACTTCAGGGGTCTACGTATTATTTATTAACGTATATATTTACAACGTGAATCTAAATGTACAAACCTTAGGTCTAAGTATTACAAACCAAATCAACCTCTCTTGTGGGCGTCCATTGCTCTTTCTCCAGTTTTCTTGGACTCTATGTATGTTGGTTTCTCTGCATCGACAGGATCAGTTTCAGTAAGCAACCACTACATTCTGGGGTGGACCTTCAACAAAACAGGGCCAGCGCAAAGTGTAGAACTCTCAAAGCTTCCTTCAGTTCCCCTACCCAGAAAATCCAAACGAAAATTACGTTCAGATGTTGCAATCTAGGTCTCGACAGTACTGGTTGTGCTGATCATCACTATGGTTGGGATTGCTTACATCCAAAGGAGAAGAAAGTTTGCAGAAATACTCGAGGATTGGGAATTAGAATATGGACCTAAGAGGTTTCCCTACAAGGATCTCTACAAAGCAACCAATGGGTTCAACCACAATGAGCTTCTTGGGACAGGAGGATTGGGTGTATCATTACACAAAAAAATTTACCATTATACTAAATTTGATGTATATAATATCGTGATACTAAATAGTGTAACTCTTTAATTTTTGTAAACAATTGAATGATAAATTGCGTTGATGTCATAATTTTAAATAATTATTTAGTATAAATGTTTGGTTTATTAGAACACATGATTAATCATTTAATGCATTATAAGACAATTATAACTAATTGATATAATTGTGTTGTTGTAATATTGATATAAAGAGAGAAAGAGAGAAAATGAGGAGACTAATGGTTACAGAAAATAGGGGATAGAGTGAGAGAAAAATATGAGAGAGACAAAAAAATTAAATCAAATCTTTTCATAATTGAAAAGAAAATAAATTATTAATGGGAGATAGAGAGAGAAAATATGAGAGAGATATAGACAGTAACGGAGAGATAGACAGAAATTAGGGGAGAAATAATGAGAGAGTAATGGAGAGAGAAGGAAAGAGATGGAGATAAAATAGGGGAGAGAGGGATGAAAAGAATAAAAATTATGCATAATTTAAGGAAGGGTAAATAAGTAAAAAGATTTAAATATCATTTGAATTTTATACCTAATCACAAGATGTTTTATTAAAATTAAACTTAATAGAGTAAAATATTTATCCATACACTTCCTCTAAAGTAAGCCTAAAAGAATGTACCCAGACCTGAAAAACTCTTCTTAATTCATGTCTTCGTTGATCAAGCCTAATTGGTTGATTGCTTCTAAATTCTAATTTAGATTTTCCAAGTTATATTACAAGAAAATATAACACTTTTTAAAAGTTCAGACAAGTAGATTTGAAAATTTATTTTACAAGTGGTAGACATTTTAATTTTAAAATATCAAAATACCTTTAAAGAGTTCTATTAAGCTTCTTTACATGGCCTAATTGTCCCGAATAGGCAATGTTTAGTATTAAATATGGATACTTTTCAAGTAGGTTTTAATTGAGACAAAATGTAATTCGGGGGATCCTATGCCTAGACCACCTTCTAAGTTTTAGCATATTTAATTTTCCAAAGAAGCCTATAATTTTTATCCCCCTTTGATCAATTCTTACTCTACCAAGATCAATTCTTACTCTACCAAGCATGAACCAAATGAAATTTATGGGTTAACTTGGACATATATCTCTTGATGGTAAAACCATTACACTAATATGTTTTAAGAGTTTCAAAAAATGGTTTATTTACTCTTACTAAAAAAAATTATTTTCAATTTCCAAAAATGGATATACTATTAGTAGTAAAAAAAAACATAATGGTATGTGCTGAAAAAGAGAAGTGATGTTTCAGTGCTATATAATTTTTGTGGTTTTATATGGTCTAAAAAAGTAGATATAATATGGTGGGCATGGATTAGGTATAGTTTATATGCTAAAGTAACTTGGAATATTGAATCGATGTAATGGGCATCGCCAAAAATTTGCAACTTTATGCATTACCTATCGATGATAGCATGGAAAACTTAGTAAGAGACTTATAAAGACCTCATCATGCAAAGGTCCTTTCATCGTTACCAACACAGAAATCAAAAATGTTATGGTTTTTGATTCATTGAATTCTATATTTGTTGGCCTTTTATAAATTTTTATGAATTTTTTAGCATTTTTTTTTTTTTTGTGTGTGTGTATTTGGTGAAATAAGTTTTTTAGCATTACCCAAATGTTTTAGCATTGTCTGTTACTTTTTCAGGATGATTGATTCTTTAAATTGAATAGTGGTAAAGGAGTCACAGATAAGTGGATTATATGAATACAGACCACTAATTTTGAAGTCTAAAAATAACATGGGTATAGTCAATATATCGAAAGCCTTGGCTCCATGGAAAAGCTCCTAAGCTATGTTAAACATCTAGGGTCCCAAATTCAGAATTGTTTAGTTCAAGAAATTTTCCTACACACCCTTGATGGATTTTTAGAGTACTTCATAAGTAACTATAATTTTTCTCTAAATTCCTATCTAAGCCAGCACTATTTTTTTCATGTTATATTGTGTATAATTTTCAGTGACCAATGTCTTGGCCTTAAAAAGTAACAAAAATGGTGGATCAAAGATCCCACCATAGATATAAAACCAATGAATTACTTAACAGAATAACAATTACCATATCAATACAATACCTATAACTCTAATCAGGATTTAAACAAAGATTAAAAGAATATTAAAATTCTAAAATTCAAGTTTTACTTAAAAATACACTATAATATTTTTTTATATAAACACTTAATAATACATGAAAAGTTTACTGTCATTGAATAATTATGTTGATTTAACATAAATATTTTTAAAAAAATTACATAAAAGATTATTTTTTACCTTAAAAATGTAATGATTGAAAATTTGGATAAAAAAATACACATATGTAAGAATAATGTTATCTTTATATTTGAAATGAGTAATATTAGATTGACAAAATTTTTGAACATTTTATTGAAAACTATAGTGATGCATATATTTTTTAAGGGTAATGTAATCATTTAAAAAGTTTTATAAATACTGATATTTATACATAGTAATCGAGAATTAAAAGAGATGTTAGGATTGATTAATTTAAAGATTTAAACACATAACTACATGACGGTAATTTAAATATTCAACTGCAGAAGAATAGTGTGGTATTTAAAATTCTTTATAAGAATAAAATACTGAATAAAAACTTTTACATGTTAAGGCAAAGGTTTAATTCTTTATTCGTTAGTATAGATGGAAAAAAATACATATATATAAGCATAATATTATCTTTATATTTGAAAAGATTAATGATCTACTGATGGAGTTTTTGAACATTTTATTGAAAACTATAAGAGTAACGCAGTCAATTAAAATTTTTCATAGATATTGATATTTACACAAAAATAATTGAGAATTAAAAGAGATGTTAGAGGAGAATTTGTTGATTTAAATACATAAGGATATGATTGTAATTTAGATATTTAACTATGAAAATATAATGTGGTATTTAATTTTTTTTATAAGGATAAAATAGTAAATCAAAAATTTTTCACTTAAGATACTTTTATTAGTAGTATAGATATAGATATAGATTAGTAGTGTAGATAGATATGCTAACTCATCTTCGAATCAAATGAATACAAGTTTTATTCAAACTAATAACATGAGCATGATGAGTTTAATCTAAATACATTACATTTCAATCAATGACAAAGGTTAGATTCTTAACCGAATTCATTAATAAATAAAAACTAAGAATTGAGGCAGACAATAGTAGTCCCACTCCATTTTTTCTCTATACTTTTATTGTGTCTAATTGTTTCATTCTGTTTAGCAGGTGAACGTCAATCTGAAATTAGAATAAAAAAAATGTTTTCTTACTTTTCCATTTAGTAATTTACCAAACACATGAAAGTGCTAATTCTTTGTTGATGGTCATAAGCAATCATTTTCCTGCATTAAACATTTGATGACCCAACAAAAAATATTTCAGTAGTTTGTATTATATTACCCATTGGTTTAATGACACTATCTAAGCATCTATTGTACGATACTCCCATTGTGGTGCAAAGCACATTCTTTGGCAAAACTGTTGGGGTAAAATGCTATAATTTTACAAATATTAATTAACAATATAATCATAAAACACAATATAACAAGAATTCAATCAAATATATAATACAATAACATGCGATTAGAACAATACAAAATAAAAATAATAATAAATTAGAAAGAGCTAGCATGTGATAACTGAGAGAGGCGTGTAATCACTGTGCTAAAGCAGCTATGCCGCCCCCACGTGAAGGTACTAACGGACATATGTAGCTCCAAGATCAAACTCAAATATGCTCATAGCAGTACCTCCTCAGGGGTCACGTCCGCTAGAAAGTTGGGGTAAAGCTGACTCAAATCGACGTTGTCCAAAAATATAATTGGAAGATACATATACAATATATATGAAAAAGAATATATACTAAAAACATACACTCCCATTATATGACCTCCTTTTATATATATTTGAGAAACCTAGCCATTAAAGGCTTTTAAAGCCCACCATCTAATAACCCTCACCACATAAAAGCATTCAAATGTCAAATTAAAACAAAATATATTGTATATAAATTACTCATAAAATTCAATATATTGTATATGAATTACTCATAAAATTCAATTAAATTCTAAATTAAAAGTGAGCCATTAAAACATATAAAATAAATTGAATGAGAAATTTTAAAGCTTTTATTTTTTCAACAATTCCCCACAAGTTTAAAATTTTGAATATCAATGATAAATATAATTTTATACATATATAACCATAAAATAAACATAGAAAAATTAGGGCAACTATAATACTGCGCAATGGGTATAGGTGTCTTCCGAACTTAAACCTTACTTAGTGTTGACAGCCTCCCTCTGAAGGATTATAGTGACCAAAGACTTGAACTAGACCTTTTGAGTCAGAGTTCAACTATCACACACACAGTACCGATACTGGTCAGGATTTGCGGGTCAGTGCGTTTAATGGTCATGCACTTGATCTTGATTCTCATGAGAGTTTTTAGAGAATAGTCCAACTTTTATGGTCGCGGTCTCACGACTACTCTCATTTAGGTGAGTCCTCCAAAGGTACATGTGCACAATACCCTACAAGAGTGTTTCTGCCTCAGTCTCATTCAGGATAAAATTATTCCTTACCATTACACTACATATGCACATCTGCCGTAGAGATGAGCATGAAAATATCTCCTCTTAGGATTTTTTTTTTTTAACAACTGTACTAATAAGTCACGCATTATGGATTATTTCTACTCATTGAACTTCTTTCATCGGGTCCCCAATCATAGAAGTTGGGTTACCTCCCTAGGTGACTCCCTTGCGGGCTTAGCTTCATCCCCCTCAACAGTTCTTGAGACATAGCTTTTCTCAAAAACTTAACTTTCCTCGAAAACTCATTGATGAAATTAATCATCTTTCATATATTCATGTCTTATGGCTTTCGTCAACAACTATATAATTATTTGTTAGCTTTGTTTTGCTGAGATTTATAATTCCAATATGGAATGATCATTCTTCATAGATGAATATTTCGCTTAGACGTGCACGTCTTCTTAATTCTTCGTTGCATTGATTTGACTTGCTTTTCAAGATCACAAAATACAATCAAATGCATTAAAATAATGACTTCCTTCCATCATTATACTTCCACTGGGCAGGCCTTAACAATTTGCTAATTTATATATTTGCACATTAAAATATGTAATCTCCACATTAGAGATAATAATTAATTCAAGATAATTTAAATAAAATTTTTCCCCTACATTGCAGGAATACCTAGCCCAATGGTAATATCTCATATTGGATGATTCTAGTTCAAGAAGTGTTTTTGAATGAGTGAACCTCAGGACTTGTATATACACAAAAACAATATACACATAACACAAGTATGCTTTGAATAGATAGCCCATTGCACTTCTAATACTCATGCTTACAAAAAGTTTAGAAAAATGGCCGATTGCTTTAAAGGAGTGTACATAATTAAGATATAACTCCCACATTTATTAAATTTCTTAAACTTTTCAAGGCATCACTTTTGAACAGCACATATAGGATCATATAAAGAATATTAGAACTTCTATACATTATGTATATCCCCACATTTCCAAGAATTCTCATGACAAATTGATCCATGCTTCATAAAAGTAGTATTTGCATCACATTGCAAGAATTTCTTGCCCAACATATTGAATAAATTGAATTCAAGGGAAAAAGTGAACTCGAGGCTTGTATATACACAGAACACAAATATATCTCAATTTGGAAAATATAGAACTCATACTTAATTTTGTTAAAGGTCGCCACTTGTTCATTTGTTGGACTATTGGTTTGCTCAATGCTATGTTGATCATACCAAAATTTTAATCATCAAATCCATGATGACACATAGCAACTTGACCCTATGCATGATTTCAAAAGATTTTATCGCCAAGAACTCCTACAAGGTCGAATGGTTTGAATAATAGAAAACCTATTTTCATTATCAGCTATTTTGGATTTCAAATTTTAATATTAACATAAACATATATTAAGGATGTTACAAGCCAAGGCAATATGAGGCACACTTAATGAAACCCATCACCACTCACAACAATTCTTTCAAATATTCGCTACTAGTGAACATGAAATCAAAGCAACATGTATATAGAAAATTCAAGTTGTCTAGTACAACAATAACTTGTAATACTCCACATAACCAAAAATAAAGAAAGATAACATATATAGCATGGAAGATTGATGTATGAGCAATAGTAAGTACCCATCACTACTAAATTTTATGTACTAGATATTTATGATTTTCCACATTATTATTATTGACCAATGAAATAGATTATACAATGAAAACAACTAAACCGTCTTCCCCTCGTAGAAGGAAAACTTATGGCGTAGTTGTGTGAATCATTAACACTTATTGTTTTGACCTACTCAATAGTAATAGAATATCAGAAACGCTTAGCAGCTGACCTCTTATCTATTATCCATTACCTTCACATTTACAAACTACTAGAGACATGATAATTATAAATTAAATACCCAAGGTTTCATATACGTATCTAAGATTAAAAAAAAATATTGGGCATAATTCACAACCGGCATTAAGTTTATATAATAGAGATTGAAGGTAAATATATTCAGAAGAAAAAAAAAACAGAGGTGATGCTCACATGACAATGCATCCGCCCAATACAAAAGTAGAACCAAAAGATTTACAACAATCAAGAGTGTAGAAATCTAAAGAAAGTGCCAGCCTTGAGCTGGTACTTCTAGCATAATCCAGACTCAAAGGAGACAAAGAAAACAAAGAGGCTTCCATCAAATAATATGGAAAGCCCAATGCCAACATACATGCCAACAGCCAAGTGGGATAACAAATGAATGAAGAAGCCAGAAGAACCTTTCATGCTCTTAGGATGAACTCCTCATAACAGAGCAAACATGCAGCAATCAAAGCAGCATTCAAGAGGAGTGAAACAAGAAAGTTGTGAACAGTGCCCAGCGACTATGGCAGGCTGCAATGGAGACCAGGCAGCAGGCACCATAATAAAAGGCAACTGAGGGGAACCAGCTGAAACAACAAATAAAGGTCATCAACACTCTGCTGAAGAAAGAAGAAAACAGAGGAGAAAGGCCAACAGCTGCATTAAACAAGTTGTGCACTTGAACAGTGCGCGTGAACAGTGCATTCCTGTCAACAAAAAACTTCAAGGCACAGGACACCCCCCGCAACATGATCCATCCTAAAGCAAATGTCCCTAGAACCAGCACAACAAACAACGATTAACCATGATCATCATGTATAAGGGCACCCCAGTGCGCAGAACAAGCAACATCTCCTGCCTCATCCATAAACGCAGGACATTCCTAGCACATATCATTTGAACCTAAGCCACAGCAAGAAGCTGCCAAGCTTGAAGGAGAGACAAGTTTTTGGGGGAACTCTTGAATTTGATTGTGACTAATCTATCTTTGATGATTTGCAAGACACACTTCACAAGACTTCTACATTCCCTAAACTGGTTTGTATGGAGTCTTCTATTCTTTTCCTTCCATATTATATACATAGTAGTTGCCAAGCAGAGCCTTTTTAACACCTTACCAAGTGACTTACCTTTCCAACTTTGACTTGCATAATCGATGAAATTCTACCAAGAGCTCGGTAGACCTTGTTCACCACACAGTTGCATAATAAAAATCCAAATATCTTGTGAGAACTGGCAACTAAAAAAGAGGTGAGAATGAGATTCCATGTCATGCCTACATAGGATTCATGTCACATCAACATCCGACGCAAATTTTTGCATTCTATCTTTAGTGCTAAGCCTTTCCTTTATTGCTAGCCAAATAATGAAGTTCATCCTAGGTATGCATTGTCCATACCACAGTAGATGGTGCCAAGGTACCTCTTGCCCAGGGGCCCTAAGGTGATTCCAAGCCGAATAAGAAGAAAATTGCCCATTTGTTGCTATAGTCCACTTCACCTGGTCTTCCTTATTTGTCAGAGGAATATATGTAGGCATATGATTTGAAATCTCCAAGAGATCAAGTGTACCTGTAGAAGGCCATGACCACCTGTTGTTGCCCATGATTGCAGCCACGTTAGCATCCTTAGGTAACCCTGCATGATCAATAACATTATCACTCCATCTAAGTAGAAGAGGACCAGGAGGGTGCCAATTATCCAACCAAAGGCTTGTACTCTCTCCATTACCAATAACATGTTGAATTAGAGGTCTAACTATTGGTCTCAGTTTCAAGAGGTTCACCCAATTCCAAGAGCAAGAGTGAGGTGGCTTAACTTCCCAGATGTTTTTCCCTCTTAAATGGTAAGAATGAATCCATTTCACCCAGAGACTTTCTTTGTCCGTAAATAAAATCTACAAATACCTCAACATCATTGTCATATTCATTTCCATAAGTTTTCTAATCCACAATCCCCCTTCTTTCTTAGGTCTGCAAATGTCCACCCAGACCACTTTGGCTCTAGTAGGCTTGAGATCAGTCCCCTTCCAGAGGAATGATCTAAGCATTCTTTCTAATTTATCGAGAACCTGTTGGGGAATAAAAAAGTGGGCTGACCAGAAATTTTGGGTGCTATTGAGCACAGAGGTAATCAATTGAAGCCTTCCAGCAAAGGAAAGAAACCTGTTGGTCCAATTTTTCACCCTAGCCTCAATTTTTTCCATCAGAGCATCACAATATTGTCTCTTGAATCTAGTGGACACCAAGGGGATCCCCAAATATCTCACAAGAAGAGCACCAATTTGGAATCCCAGAATATTAGTAATATGACCTTTTGCCTCATCAGACATCCCAGCCATGAATACATTGCTTTTGAAGGGATTAGCTCTAAGCCTAGAGAGGACTTGAAACTGGTCAATCACAACTTTCAAAATTCTTATAGACTGAACATCTCCATGACTCAAAAATAAGACATCATCAGCAAAAAGTAGGTGAGTAAGAGTCATCTTCCTACATCTCCAATGAAACCTGAATGAGGGATTAGAGGTAATTTGCTGCAATATGACAGAACTAAAAACTTCCATAGCCAGAAAAAAAAGGTATGGTGAAAGGGGATCACCCTGCCTAAGTCCCCTAGAGCTTGAAAAAAATCATGTCATCTCCCCATTTATATTAACAGAGAACCGAGGAGAAGTAATACATTCCCTTATCCAATTTCTCACAGTTTCTGGAAAATGTAAAGCTTCAAGGACATTCAAAAGAAAATGCCAATCCAATGTGTCATAAGCTTTCATAATATCCAATTTAATAGCACATCTGGGAGGACCACAATTTCTATGATAGTCTCTAAGGAGTTCCTAAGTAAGCATAATATTCTCCCCAATTTTCCTTCCTTGAACAAAGGCATTTTGATTAGAGCTTACAATACCTTGGAGCACAGCCTTCACTTTGTTTTCCAGAATCTTAGAGATGACCTTATAAAACAAGTTAAAACATGAGATGGGTCTGAAGTCACCCATTGAGTTTGGATTTGGACTTTTAGGGGCAAGGGCAATCACAGTGGCGTTGAGCTATTTAAGTAATTTCCCAGATCTAAAAAATTCTTTCACTGCAGCTATGAAGTCCCTACCAATCACTGGCCATGCCTTTTTGAAGAAGTATGCAGTAAATCCATCAGGACCAGGAGCCTTCATATTATTAAAGGATAACAACACCTCTTTGATTTCCTCATCTTCAATAACTCTGATCATATGATTTGCTTGCTGCTTAGTGACCTTCTTAAGTGGTAGAGATCTTAATAATGCTCTTCTCTCTAGGGGAGGAGTAAGGTTGCTGGTAGTACCTAAAAGTTTTTGAAAATAGTCAATAGCTTCACCCTTAACTGCTTCCTCTCCATCAACAACTCTACCATCAGTAGATTCAAGTTTTAAAATCTTCTTCTTGTTCCTTCTGCAGTTCATAGATTTAAAGAAAAAAGTGGTATTTTTATCTCCCTCACTCAACCATAATATTCTGGATTTCTGTTTATATAGGATTTCCTCGTTCCTTGCAGCCTCCAAGTAATCATTGAGTAAAAGTTTCTCCACCTGTCTAAGTGCTGAGTCTGAAGGGTTAAGGTCAAGTCCCCTTTGGCAATTATCAAGCAAAGCTTTCTTTTCTCTGACAACGGTAGCAAGCTCATTAATTTCCCTGCTCTTTTCTTTAAACACTGCTTTTAGTTTCTTAAGTTTAAAGCAAAGTTTGAATTGGTTAGATCCTTGAATAGGTTCCTGCCAAACCTGGGTGACAACGTGCAGAAAATCTTCTCTGTCAGCCCAAAAATTAAAGAACTTAAAAGGGTACCTCTTCCTATTCGCCTCCTCTCCAATCTTCACCACTGCAGGACTATGATTAGATACTCCCGGGGGTAAGAATTCAGCTTCAGCTCTATCAAATTTCTGGATCCATGCCTTATTTACAAGGGCTCTATCAAGTTTCCTAGAAACACGAGCACCTTCTTCTCTTCTACTACTCCAAGTGAAGAAAAGCCTTGAGTACCTCAAATCAACAAGCTCAGCTTCTTGAACACAATCATCAAAATCCCCCATAGCTTGCACCCATCTGTTCAGTCCACCATGGTTCTTATTGCAGCTTCTTATAGCGTTAAAATCCTCAATAACTAACCAAGGGTAGGATTTAAAGAGACCGGCATGGTAAACAAGATTTCTCCACAAGTCCTTCCTCTCATTTTCCTCATTTGAGCCATATACAAAGGAAACACAACATTTAGTTGCAGTGTCCAAATGTACCACCTCACAGTGCACCACTTGATCAGTTTCCGAGAGCTTAGTTACCATGATAGAGTTAGGATTCCACCCAATCCAAATCCTACCAAAAGTATGACTATTGTAGTTTGCCAAAAACTCCCATTGTCTAAAAATGTTATTTTTGACAGCTGAAATATTTACACTTCTCACCTTGGTTTCAACAATCCCCACTAAATCAAGGTGGCTTTCAAAAACTAATTTCTTTACTGCTTCTTGCTTAGAGGATTTGTTAAGTCCTCTTATATTCCAGCAGGCTAACTTAATCATAGGAGAGGAGAAAGCCTAAGTTTAAAGGGCTCAGTCCCTTTATCTTTCCTTTTCCTAGAGGACTTTTTCTTAGCTTTTTTCTTCTTATTCTCCCCAGGTTACTTACTTGCCTCCCCATGGTTATGATCACAACTGGTTACAACATAGTCTAAATCCACCACCAAATTACCTCCCTCAATTTCCAACCTCTCAAATCTATTTGAAGATGTAGTAGGTATAGACAGCTGAACTGGGACCTGCACTTCCACAGGTGAGATGGATGTCACCTGAGTTTCATCATGTAGTCTATGAATGGGCTGCCTGAGTATAGCAGCACCAATTTCACTGTTGCTGCTACATCTAGGATCTAATGGAGGCTTCTATTTTGACATGACCATCTCCGTTGTTGGTTCCACCTCATTGGATATAATTTCCTTGCCATTGCCAGCAGCAAGAGGATGAGATTCCTTTTGGGAATGTTTGGGCTTCCAAATGGTTTTTGTCACCATCTTAGGACATGTGGACTCATTATGGCCAAATATATGGCAACTTTGGCACACTTTGGGCTTCCACTGATATTCAACTTGTATTTCCACCTTCTCATCTTTCCCCTCAACATTCACCCTGAGATCAAAAGAGTCAATAAGCCTGGTTCTGACTTGAATTTCCACACACACTCTGGCAAAACTTAGTCTTTTCCTAGATGCAGTTAGGGTGTCTGCATATAGTGGCTTGCCTATAGCACTAAAAATATAGCTTAGCCCCTCTTCATTCCAAAATTGGAGTGGAACATTGAATAGCTTAATCCAAACCAGGATAATAGAGTGATTTTCTTTGGCAAGGATTATTTCTGGCTGCCATCTCTTGAGGATTAGAGGCCTCCCCGCAAACAACCAAGGTCCCCCTTCAAAAACAGCAGTCCTAGTCTCTTCACTCATGAACTTGAAAAAATAAAATCCTTTATCATTTGCTAGAACCTCTAACAATCCCATTTTGCCCCATACTTTATGGGCAAGGAAATTTACAGAGGAGTATGGGAGCTTCTTCTCAATAAAATACCCAACTAGGCAATTTTGCCACTCAAGGCTTCCTCTCATACCTACCTCTTTCGGAGGTGATACCACAAACCTCTCATTCTCTTTTAGTGGTTCATAGTATTTGAGTTTCATACCTGCAATTTGGGTTCCGTTGAAGGTCTTTGAAGCTTCTCCATCCAAACTAGATTTAAGAACCTGACTCCAAGATGGTATTGGGGAGTTGGGCTTCTGCGCCTGGCAGTCAATACCTTGCTGCAGTGAGGTATGTTCTAGTTGTGTCTCAACCCTTGAGATTAATTCACTATGCTGACTTTTTGACAGCTCTGATGCATTTGGGGTAGCAACTTGTTGGGGGAACAGAGACTTGAGCTGCATCTACATAGCCGTGAGCTCTACTCGCCACACTATCTGGCTTTGACATTTGGAATATTCATTTGGGACCACTTCTGCAGCAATGGCTTGGCTTCGTACCACTTTTGCTCAGTCATGAGCTGTGTATTCATTGTTTCTCATACGCAACAGTACTGAGCTCATGAGAACTCATAGGAGATTGGATTATGGATTAGATTAAGTATATATGGCTGGGGATTAAAGATTTTACAATGGATTCAGAGGTGGGTGCGAAGGATTTAAGTAGGAAGGTTTAAGGAGGAGAGAGAGAGATGGGTATGGAAGGAGGGTCTTAGAAACAAGTGGTCAGGAAACGAATTGATGAAAGATGAGGTTAATAGATGGGC
>CAUOFW020007577.1:0-20477 GCA_963454935.2 Ilex paraguariensis
CATTCATTACACATGGATATGTCATGGCTATTGAAATTGCTCATTTCGCATCCTTGTATTTGGGCATGAGGTTGGCATCACATCACGGGCTTAGGCATGAGTGTGGGTGTGTATGCATGGCTTAATCAAACACCACTCTTGGTGATTGATATGTGGACTCGAAAATGTGGGATTGAAGATCCAAGGGAGTCACATGGTTGTATAAGAAAAACTTGTGTCGGGTATAGCAGAAGGGCTAGACATTGCCCCAGATGAAAAATCCGGCTACTTGGTTCATACACTTCCATGAGGTGAATTTTGGAAAAGTGTAATGGCGTACGGAGCCAGTCGGTGTGATTCCGAAATTGATACCCACAAAGACACATGATTTTGTAATATTGTCATTCGAAGGGAAACATCCAAAATGAATTGGTTTATAAACACATGGTTTGTATTTCAATAATGATCATTGGATGTATTCCATCAATGATAAAGGTTTTTACACGTGCATTGCATTGTGTGATGGGAGTCGGTGAGGGCTGGAGTGTGATGTGCGTGAGTGAGTCTCATCTCATTCCATAGCATGACATGGTGAATTCCAACATAAAATTTTATACTTTGTTTGGAATGTTGTTTGGTATGATGTTAAATGTACACATTGCATATGCACTTAGGTGGGGAGTAGCCTCTGTAGGAATAACTCTACTAGGCGTTAGCTCACTCTATACGGGAAACATTTCAGGTGCGGGATACACACCGGTGGAAGGCTCCCAATCCGAGCCCCATGGATGAAGAAAGCCAGAATGTGGCTTTGTGTTGAAGTTTTGTAGAAATTTTGTTTTTGGACATGTAATTATAAAGAATTACTTGCAATGGAACTTGTATATGTAGGGTTTTATTGTGAAAAAACTATGTTTTTGCAAAACATTCACTAAGTTAGTTTTTGGACTATTTTAATGAAATCTTGCATGCTATTATATGTTTATTGTAAATAGAACCGGTGTGGTCAATGTTTACTTTTAAATAGACCCAGTGTGGTCAATATTGTATATTGGACCTTAGATGGGTCATGTGATTGTTTAATGCACAGGTTGTATTTTGAGTAGAGCTTCCCGTACAAAGGAGACTCTGCCCAAATTTTGTTAAATTAAAGACCCCCGATTTTGGGGTGTCGTAGAAAAGAAAGAGAGAAAGAGAAAGTGCAATCCGGTCCGTCTTTCACTTCAGTCCAAATCCTGTACTTCTACATTTCTGTTGTAGCTTTCAATTCATATAGTTGAACTACCGCTACCTTTTTGTCTTGACTAATAATAAAGGCGGTTTTGTTTTAGTTATTCCTTGTGAAAGAAGTTTTAGAGTTTGTATTTAATTTCAATTATAAGGAAAACTGCCCGCACTCCTTGCTTGTCTATAGCAATGGAGCGTGAGTAGTTACTTATATCCTCCAGTGAGAGGTAAACATATGTATAATACTGGTTAACCTTTGAAAATGCTGATGTTTTATTCATATATTTATCTATATATGTATTATATGCTTCATACATTATACAGTGATGTACGTAATTTTAGTGATGTGCCTGGAATTATGTCATCAGTGCATCATCAACTTGTCGGTAAATATCTGTGGTGTTCCTATTGGTATGGTTTATCCTCCACTGGAACACTGAGGATGTTCTATTAATGCATGGTACTAAATCTAAACAATCTTCATGAATGGCTTGTCTTTTTGAGTTATTAGGGTTGTTCATATATAATAATACTGCCAAATGAATATGTATGGTGTTCCTATCTGTATGTCTAGTCCTCAACTGGAACGCTTTTGACGCCCCTAAAACCTGGGTCCCGTTGACCATCCATCAACCCCCAAAAATACCCTTGAATGTCACGTGACTCGACATTACGTCCATCACATCCTTGTAACCGGGATCATAAGTTACACGTATAACCCGTGTTCCTTTAATCATTTAATTCAACGGAGGTCCAATAAGCCTCAATATACCTCATTAATGTCTATTTGTATCTTGGAACTAAAAAAGAGAAAGTTCAAAAGGTTAGCAAAAATAATTTAAAATCTCAGATTTTAAGAGACAGTACTGGTACGATTTGCCTTCTGGACAGACAGTACCGGTACGCATTTCCTTCTGGGCAGACTGTACCAGTACGCAGTACCGATACACTTTGTCTAGTTTTGCTCAAATTTACCTGTTGTCGACTATAATCCATTCCAAAACCTATAATTTTCACCCAAAACACGTATAACGATTTTTTCTACAATATACATGATTCATACAAGTTCAATTACATGCCTTTACATAATTTACATGTCAAAATGACAGTTAACCAAAGTTTTTACAAAACTTATTTCCAAAAGCCACAAACCGGGTTTTCTTCATCTTTGAGGCCCCGAATCTGAGTCCTCCATTAGTACGAACCTGCACCTGAAATGTGTTCCCGTATAGGGTGATCCAACGCCCAGTAGAATATTCTCTTACAGAGGCTATTCCCTAACCTAAGTGCATATGCAATGTTCATATACGACATTTTCCAACACAATCATTCCAACCAATATTTATACAAATCAGTGTTGGAATCAACAATCATGCCATAATATGAGATAAGGCCCACTCATGCAATTTAACCCCGAGACTTTACCGACTCCTACTACACAATGCAATGCGCATGTGTAATGAATCCATCAATTGACGAAAAATGCATCCAATGATTGTTTAAAATAAAAGTGATGCATTTATAAAACCAAATCAATGTGGATGTTACCTATTAAATGGATGTTTTTATAAAACAAACTCTTGTGTCTTTGTTGGGTAACGGATTTTGGAATCTCACTGCCGGCTCCGTATGCCTTTCTATACTTTTTGGACTTGCACCGACGGAGTGTATGAACCAGTAGTCGGGCCTTGCACCTGAGGACGTGTCTAGCCCTTCTTGCTATACCCGACACAAGTTTTTTTTTTTCATGCATCTGTGGAACTCTGTTGAACCGAGGTCCAACGGTACCGAGCCCACTTGTCATCCACCGAGGAAGGTGTTTGACCCAAACCATGCACTCACACCCATGAAATGCGATGTATTCTCTGTGCATAATGCAATGTAATGGACCATTACACTATCAACATCATGCTCAATGTAATGAATGCCAATGAGCAATTTTAAACCACATGTCTACATGTTCCATGGAAATTCATATAATAAGCATATAAATTCTATAAATCATCACAATGTCAATATCTCAATGAGCACATATCAAAATTTCTTTCCAACACATTTTCTAAGCATGTTATACATCATCATGTCATAACAACTTAATCCACACATAGGCATTTTGGCAAACACCTTTCAAGGCAACAATTCATATTATCACATAAGAATTTCCACCTCATTCACAAAGCATAATATAAAACATATAACATGCTCATATAATCCCTTTTCCCATGGAATTACCAAACAAGCAATTTCCACATCACAATCTTGAGCTAGGAAATTCTATTCCAACCCATTACATACTTATTTTCTATACCTATTTCACCCATGTCATATACATAAATGAGTGAAATACATATTTCTTTTTAACCCACACATTTCATATAACACTACAAGTGGAAAATGAACCAAAGTAGGAGAACCCCTACCTCCTAAAGCGTAAGGAACGACCGTAGGAAGTCCCTAGAACCTACTTCTAGCCTAAATTCCAAACTTTGAAAAATCCCGTACCTTGATTTTCTGTAAAACCCGTCGTTTTTGGTGTGGTCGCGTAGCCCTTGACGAGAGGAGCAACTTTAATTGTTGGCCCGTGTGGATTTGAGCTCCGTAGCTTCCTAGATCGTAGAGAGAAGGTGGAGAACTTCTCTTCTTTCCCTCTCCTCTTTTCTCACATTAAACTGGCTGAAGAATGGAAAAAAAAATCTGATTTTTCCCCTATTTATACCCTCCATTTACTTGGCTTACATTGTGCCACACAACCTTTTTTTTCGGGTCCATTTTCGTCCCAAAACAATTTAATTTTTCCCCGTTCAAGTTCAAATTAATTTTATTTTAATTTGCCTTTAATTATTTCTCAATTTTTGAAAATTTATTGAAAATCTCGTTTTTGGGTCACCCGAGACTCGACTGCCTCGTAAAATGCAAAAAATTTGACTATCTCATAATTCAATGAAATTTGACATGGTAACTAGATTTCGCAAGATGAATCCAACAGTGAGGTCCGTTTTGTCATCCGAGATCTGAAAAAATTCAGGTTTTCAACCCGTACTTAGCGACAAAATTATCGTTTTGCCCTTGTTTACAAAAGTTTAAATTTATCTGGTTTTACATCACTGAGGATGTTTAACTAGTATATATATATCACAGATGACCTATTGAATAATTCAAATATTCCTCATGAATAGCTTGTCCTTCTGGTTCACTCGAATTAGTCAAATGACACATCTATAACCAACTAACGTAAGAAGTTGATGTGTTATGACTTAATACCACCAATTAACCTAAGAAGTGGCTATGTTATGATTTATTATTTACGCACCTACTATTATGGAGTCAATTGAATAATTCAAGTATTCCTCATGAATGACTTGTCCTTCTGGTGTGCTTGGATTAATCAATTGTCATAAATACCACTAGCTAACCTAAGAATTTGTTGTGTGATGGTTTATATACATCAGACCCACCAGTTGACTTGCTAATAAGATGGAAGTTAATTGTTGTAAGGTAGCATTTCCAGTGCTTGACCACTATAATGCCTATGGAATCCTTGAACTGAAGGATACTTTTAATATTATTGTCTAAATTTATCTGCAACATAACTTTTTATTTAAACTATTTATCAATCTAAGCTCACATCACAAGCTATCACATGCTGTCCTATCTAAAATAACAACTTCACTATTTTTATTTTATTTTCTAATTACACACACTTTTTGTGGGATCGATACTTGGACTTAAAACTGAGAAAACTACAATTCGACCACTTACACTTAAGTGTATAATATCAATCTGACCACGAAAAAGTGCGAATCAAGTTTTTTGGCGCTGTTGCTGGGGAGTTATGGTAATTTGAAATTAAATAAAATAAAAAATATGTTTATTTGTATTATATGTATAAAAAGTGTGTTTTTTTAATAGTTTATGTTTGTTCATTCATGTTAATCAGTCATCTCCTTCATCTACACAAGAATCATTTGAACTAAGTATGACTAGAAACATACCTAGGGAAGAATAACCTTGAGAACAAGAAGTAGTTCAAAGTATTCGACCATTAAGAAAATATTTACATCCAACCCAAACAAATGTCCCATCATGTTTTGCTTTTCCAACAGATGCTCCAAATCTTAATATTAAATCAGGCACAATACAGTTATTACCACAGTTTCATGGTTTAGAAACTAAAAATTCTTATGCGCATATGAAAGAATTTGAAGAAGTTTGTGGAACATTACAAGATAATTCTGAAATGGTTAGATTAAAAATTTTTCCGTTTTCTTTGAAAGATAAAGCAAAACAATGACTTAGCTCTTTAAGAGCTAATCAATCAAAAACTGACAAGCTTTACAAGCTGAGTTCTTTAAAATATTTTTTCCTATACATCGTACAAATATATTAAGACGTCAAATAATGAATTTTTCTATAAAAGAAGGTGAAAGTTTTTATCAATGTTGGGAAAGATTTAAAGATCTTCTCCAAACTTGTCCACATCATGCATTTGAAAACTAGACTTTAGTTGGTTTTTTCTATGATGTTCTTCCACCTGCAATGCAACAATTTGTTGAAATTATGGCCTAGGGGGAATTCATGAGTAAAAATCCTGAAGAAGCAATTCAATTTTTTCATACTATTTCTGAAAGTTCCCAGGTGTGGGACTCAACTTCTTCAAATGTAGTAGAAACTAAACCATCTACATCTAGAAGAGGAAAATATGTGTTAAAAAATGATTTAAGAGCTAAAATGGCTAATTTATCTCAAAACTAGAAGCCTTAGAAATAAAAAAAATAAAATAAGTGTCTCTTGTGTCTACAACTAATCAAATATGTGAAATTTGTGCGTTGTTAGGACATCCTGCAGTAGAATGTCCAACTATACCTGCATTCAAAGAAGTGTTAATTGAGCAATCTAATGTTGTTCCAACTTATAATAAGCCTTATTTGAATCCATATTTTGAAACTTACAACCCAGGATGGTGGAATCATCAGAATTTTAGTTGGAGAAATACACAACCTACGAATCAAAGACAAGGTCCACCACAACCACAAAACAAACAACAATACAAAAAAATATCAACCCCCACAAAGAAGAACTGTAGAAGATACTATGAATCAATTTATGCAAAGTCAAATGAGTTTTAACACTCAAACAACTTAAGCTTTTAATGATTTTCAAGTCCAAACCTTTAACACTGTAACACCCCAAAAACCCCCGTGGGTGACATTACATTCTAAAAACCATTTACCGTATGAGAGCATTAAGTAAAATTCATCACGACGAAAGTTTCATTCATCAACCATTCATATTTTAACAAAATTTGGGCAGAGTCTCCTTTGTACGGGGAGCTCTACCCAAAACACAACCTGTACAATTATATTACAATTGACCACACCGGGTCCACATATGCATAACTATTGACCACACCGGGTCCATTTTTCCATCATAAAATAAACTTGCATTCATCATATGTCATATCCACACTATCATCCCAAATTAATAGGTCTAATCTTGGCCTTTACATCTCCAAAATGTAATAATATAACGCAGCGAAAATAACAGAAATGAACTAGAGTTCAAAAGGATATTCTAAGCATAATCTAGTCTAGAACAAAATAAAAGTGTCGCTCTAAGCGTCCACCTCGGGATCCACATCCCCGTCAAGCGGAGTCTTCCAATGGGTGGGCTCCTCGGCTCCTAACTCAAGTGTGAAATCTGAAAAATTTTTATTTGTAGGGGGTGAGCACGAAGCTCTGTAGCAAAATCCTCTCAACTCAAACAAGGTTTGAAAAACATAGCAAACGGTCGGTCTCATTTCACAACTAACATATATATAGGTTTGGAATGAAAACAGTGACATTTTAAAAGAGATCTCAAGTTTAAACAATAGCAATAATCAGTGAAAAGAATAAAGTGAGTTTAGCATCGATAAACAAAATTCTAATTTAAGCTATTTAAGAAGGGCTTCTCCCTAAGCATTGTCCCATACCAATGCATCGGCAAGAACGACCCAACTCCCGATTCCATGTATTTTTGGTTCATCCCCGTACCACGTATGTTGATTGCTTATCGTGAATCTACCTAACAATCATGCCTAGTCCACCAATTCCAACCAACAAACACAAATCTCTTTAGGAAGGGCGTGTACCGTCTCCTACGGCATTGACGAAATCCTCCCAAGGTGTCTAGTATACTAACCCTTTTCCTCGGTGTATATGTTAACAATAGTGATCGCGAGCACAACAACGGTCCACTACGAGCATTACACAATCATCTCACCCCCCATTGGGATAGACTAACCTCTAACACTGTACGGCATCTCTCGAAGGTAATCCAAGTCCATCACAACAACCATACAATGAGGAAATCAAGAATATTCACAATTCACAACAATTTCCCAAATATAGTAAAATCCCCAATTTTGTTTTCACATTTGTCATATAATCGAATAATCCAAGAAAATATGCAAGAGATCGTAATATATATCATTTTTTTATAAAATATTCAACACTAAAGTTTTAAAATCAAAGACAAAGAAGAAATTAGGAGAAAATCCCCTTTTCTTGAAAACTAGGGCTTTGAAGATAAAAAAAAAAAATCAATAGAGCTTTGGTGGTTACCCACCCTTCATATTGTTCAAAACATGACATTTATTACAAATAGAACAAGAATCATGTATTTCATATTATATATATGAGAAGGAGAGTGAAGAAACATATATCTATATACATATATATATCTATAGATATATATCTAGCCTCAATGTGAGAGATTGAGAGAAAATCCCCTACCTTAAATCAAGATTCCAAGCTAAGACCCAAGCTTCAAGACCTTCTTGCTCTCCTTTATTTTCCTCTTAATCTTCTCCTCCTAGGGTTTCAAAAGATTTGGGTGAGAGGGTAGCAAGAATGGAAGAAAATGGGAGGAGAATGTATTCTTGAAGAATTTGAAGTTTTGATTTCTACAAGGTATAAATCCCTCTTGATTGGTATTTATATCTTCCTCTCTTCCTCTAAAATGGTTCCTAGGGTTTGGAGGGGTGAAATGAATGCTAAAGGGACGACATTAGGTTTTTATAGGGCAAGAAAATCGAGCAAAACCCGATATTTTCTGTTCAGAAAAAATCGGGTTTCCTTCGTACTGTTCACAGATTTTTGGTGCGATTTTCAGGTCCGTTTTGACCCATTTAGAGGTCGAATTGGAAATTTTTCATGCAATAAACTTTTGTAGCCCTAGATGTCTACTATTTCCTGTCAAAATTGCATATCAATTGGACATCAAAATATAAAGTTATGATCAAAATACTAAGCAGTGTCTATCACCCCTTTTTACCCAATTTCACTCCAATTTGGTTTTACTTCTAAAATACTTCCTAACTTCTAATACATCCCATATTACCTCTCCCAATGTTTTCCGACCTCCCGAATTCAATGGTAATGTTATTTTGATAAAAAAAATTAATATATTTATTTAGTTACCCTTATCAATCTTAAACACATCCAAAAAAAAAAATTAAGTTTGACCCAAAAGTCAATCCGTTCGAAACTCAAACTTCATGATTAATATTTCAACAATGATTCTAAGTTTTTATCCTCATTTTATTCATATTTGGAAAACTCTTAAGATATTGGTATTCTTATTTAATTTTAGTACAGGGTCTTACAAACACTCATCAGAGTATTGAAGATATCAAGAGTCATTTAGCTAAGTTGACTCAGTCCCTCAGTATGCCAAAAAAGGGAAAATTCCCATCTCAGCCTAAACCTTCGCAAAGTCAAAGTCAAGCTAATGTTGTATCATCTGAATCTTCTCCAAGTCATGTACAAGCAATCACAACATTAAGAAGTGGTAAAGTAATTGATAAAACTATTAAACCTAAAATCTCTAAGAAAATACATAAGTCAA
Source organism: Ilex paraguariensis (assembly GCA_963454935.2). Taxonomy (NCBI): domain Eukaryota; kingdom Viridiplantae; phylum Streptophyta; class Magnoliopsida; order Aquifoliales; family Aquifoliaceae; genus Ilex; species Ilex paraguariensis. The sequence goes on from CAUOFW020007577.1 coordinate 9,094, forward strand.
TTCTTGTTAATGAACCATTTGAACCTGAACCTTCAATTGAAAAACAACCAGAAGTGCAAAATGAAAAATATCAATCATGTCCTATTCCGTTACATTTTCCTTAAAAAATTAAGAAATCTACATCTAAAAAAGATCAATCTGAGATCGTGGAACTATTTAAACTAGTCAAGATTAACATTCCTTTGTTAGATGTCATTAAACGAGTTCCAGCTTATGCAAAGTTTTTAAAGGATCTTTCCACAATAAAAAGAAAAACAAATGTACCAAAGAAAGAATTCCCAAGTGAACAAGTCAGTACTATAATACAACTTCCCAAGTGAACAAGTCAGTACTATAATAAAACTTCCCAATTGAACAAGTCAGTACTATAATACAACTTAATACTCTTCTTAAGTACAAAGATCCAGGAACTCTAGCAATCTCATGTGTCATTGAAAATTTTCGAATTGATGATGCTTTACTAGATCTTGGAACCAGCTGTAATTTAATGCCATATATAGTGTGTACACAATTAGGATTAAGTGAACTAAAACCTACCAGTGTTACACTACAATTAGCAGACCGATCAATAAAAACTCCACGAGGAATTGTGGAAGATGTTATCATCCAAGTTGATCAATTTTATTTTCCAACAGATTTTATCGTTATAGATACATAACCAATTTTCCATGCATCTACATACATACCAATTATTCTAGGTCGACCATTCCTAGCTACATCAATTGCATTAATTAATTGTAAAAATGGAATCATGAAACTTTCATTTGGAAACATGACCTTGAAATTAAATATTTTTAATAGTGTAAAACAACCTAGAGAAGAAGATTAAGTGCATGAAGTAAATTGTGTTGAGTCATTAACCCAAAAGTTTTTTGAAATTTTTTTTCTAGAAAGAGATTTATACATAGTAAAATCTATATCTGAAAATGAATCTGAAAATATAGAAGAACTAGAATGTGAAAATCTGTTATCTAAACCTAAAAAATCCAACATTAAAATCTTTAAATCATATTTAAAACCACTTCCTACCAATTTAAAATATGTTTTTTCTGGAGAAAGATGAAGTTATCTGAAAGTCAAGAAAAAGAATTAATAAGAGTATTGAAAGATCATCAATGTGTTCTTGGATGAACAACAACTGATATAAAAGGTATAAGCCCACTTCTATGTACTCATTGTGTATATTTAGAAGAAAATGCTTAATCATCTCGTCAAATGCAAAGAAGATTAAATTCACACCTAAAAGAGGTAGTTCGCAATGAAGTACTTAAACTATTAGATGCAAATATTATCTATCTGATGAGTGAGTTTTATACCTACGAATTGAGTATTTTTGTTTTGATAAAATTACAAGTTTTCAATTATTTTATGTTCATTTTAATTTATTTTGTGTGTTTTAATGTTATTTTGTAGGGATGATGATTGGGAAGGAATCATGATTATTTGGGAGGAAACAAGGTCAATTTAGAGCCTAAAGGTTGGATTTTTGGAAGAGGAAAGCTAAAGGGCATTTTAGGCCTGAAAGGGGGGGCATGCCCCAATGCCCACATACTATCCAATTGACTCCCCTGCACTAATTTCTAGCTCCCCTGAGCTTGTGTTGGTCCGTGACGCGAATTTTACAGTGTTTTTGACCCGAAATTGGACTCTAAAGCTACATATATGCTAGCGTTTGTCTGGGAAAAGGATATATTCTAACTTTTGGGGGATGAAAATATATGAAAAGACCAAGGAATTGGAAGAAAATTGAAGACAAGAATCGAAGGAATCGACACAAAGAAGATTGGACTTGAAAGCTAGAGAATGGTTGAAGATTGAAACTAAGTTTTCATTCTTTTCTCTTACTTTTAATTCTGCATTTTCTAAGATGTTGTTCAATTTTAGAATGATGTTCTTCAATTACATTATAAACAAAATTTTTATTAAGATTGCAACGGAACCTAATGTCTAGTTAAATTTATCTACTCTCGTTTCTAGTTCTATTGATCATACATAAGTTGTTTGTCATATTTTGTGTTTAATATATGATTTTATGGCCACCAATTAATTTGATAACCTAGATGAACTTGGAAGATGAATTCTAGGTTTAGATCTGAATATGATGAAACACGTCTAGTTAATTCTTCTTAGGACTGAATTGTTGGGTTTGTGTATAGGATAGGAATATACCTATATGCCATGTGTAACTTTCATGAGACTTTGAATTTAATGAATCTATTCCAAATTATTTTGAATAGGAATATAGTAATTTAATTGGGAGGGATATTTTTATCTAACTATCAGAAGAGGTTTGATAAATACTTTGAGTTATCAGTTAACAACTTATTTTGATCAATTAACAAGAAAGAGAGTTAGAAAGGTTTATACAAAGCATTAGGGGAAGTTGTAATCTTAACTTCTTTTATCCGGTAAATTCAACCCTTGATTACTAAATTTAGGTTTAGTTTGTAGTTTGTAAATTCATAGTTTAATTCCAATTGTTTAAATAAAATCGAATTGATATAAAGTTAGTACTTAGAAGTTATTAGCAATATTTCTCCGTGGGAATGATACTCTACTTATGTGACACCCCAAAATCCGGGGGTCCGTTGATTACCCATCAACCCGCGGAATACCCGTAAATACCGAGTGACTCGATATCACACCGTTATGTCCCAGTTACCGAGGTCCATAACTTAACAAAATTTGGGCAGAGTCTCCTTTGTACAGGGAACTCTACCCAATACCCAACCTGTGCAACATAACTCACAAGACCCATCTGAGGCCCAATATAAACAATGACCGCACCGGGTCCATTTATAAGTAAACATTGACCACACCGGGTCCAATTATCCATATTTATAGCAAAACATGCAAGGTTACTTTAACATTAGTGCATATATGTAATAGTTATCATTTAAATCCACCAAGGTCTAATAAGCCTCAATATGCCTCAATTAGTGTCCATTTGTATCCTTGGAACTAGAGAAATCCAAGTCCATTGGTGTTCTTTAAATCAAAGAAATCCAAGCCTGGAAGCTTAGTGCATAGTTTGAAAAATTTCGGTTTTAGAGTCACCGTTCGAACAGCACTATTCACATTCGAACGTCCCTTGGTTTTAAAAAATAGGTAGCTCCCAGTACATTTGGTTCTCTGCTGGTTTTGCTGTTCAAAACTCGCACCATTCGAACGTCACTTTACGTTCGAACAGAAAATGCAGTTTCTGTTCTGCTGCAACTTCCAGTGCGGTTTTGACCTGTTTAGAAGTGGAATTGAGAAAATTTCATAACAACACTTTTGTAGCCCTAGGTGTCTACTACCTACTGTAAAAATTTCAGATCATTTGGACGTCACAATAAAAAGTTATGGCTCAAACACTAAGCAGTGTCTGAAATTTCTGTGTAAACTGTGTATGGTTTCAACCCCAAATCAATCCATTCCAAAACCAATCCAAACCAATCCAAGGTTATCCAAAACTTATACAACATCTATTTGATACCAAATATAGTCAATACAAGTTATAATACAACTATTTCCATACTTTTACATGCCAAAATGGAAATTAACCAAAAGTTTTACAAAAACTAAATTCAAAAGCCACAACCCGGCTTTTCTTCAACCAAGAGCCCCCGAATGAGAGCCATCCACCGGAACGTGTCCCGTACCTGAAATTGTTTCCCGTATAGGGTGAGCACAACGCCCAATAGAGATAAACCTATAGAGGTTACTCTTCCCCTAGATGCACATGCTCATGTAATCATCACACAAACATTCAACCAAGCATTTCTCACACTTATGCATCCTATGATGGAATGCAACAATGCTATGCCATGGAATGAAGTGACACTCACCCATGCAACTTTATTCCGAGCTCTCTCCGGCTCCCCAACACATGCAAGTGTCAATTTAGTCGAAACCACCATTTATGTTACACACAATGGCGTTAATCACTCTAGGGTCTTGTATAGGGGTGGATGTTCATGGACTTACACCAAGGGCCTCCAACCCACACGAAATTTACGGACTTCCACCGAGGGTTCCGAATACACCCACACACTTTATGGGCCGAGCCAAGGGAGTGCGTAGCCCAATCACCGGGTCTTGCACCCGAGAGGTCGTCATGCCTCTTCTTGCTACCCCAACCCAATTCATCATGCAACCAAGCGGCTTAGCTAAGTCCTCGACCCAACTCTCCCAAGCCTTCCGTCAATCACCAAGTGTGGTATTGATGTCAAACATGCACTCACTCATGTAATGAGACACTTCCGTGCAAATGCAATGTGATGTTCCATTGCACACAAAATAATGCTCAATATGCTTATGACAAACATATAAACATTTTCATACATCAATGCAATTGTATCATAAGTATATAACTACCATATCTCATTATGCTCAATATATCATTTCATGCATATGTCAATAACACTCTTCATCCAAAAACCATATCCTAAGCATATGATTTCACAATCACCCAAGCATGTTATAACATAGCATCATGCAAGTAACACACTCAATTTCACTAGGGCATTTTATCAAACATCTTATAGTCATTCAAGTCATGTATTCACATAACACATTCCAAGGCATAGTTTATAAAACACATAGCATGCCTTAAGTTTTCACCAAGTTACAAAATAATCACATGGAACCTCCATATACCAAATTCAAGCTAGAAGCTAGCCTAAGCTATTCCTATGCTAATTTTTTTTTTCACTTTCATACCCATAGACATATATGTATAACAATACATATGCATATACATAATTTTCACCCTTAGTCTAGCAACACCTAAGGTAAGAATAATCCAAAGTAGGAATAACCCCTACCTCTTAGGAGTGTAGAAAACCCCTAAAACACCAAAACCAACCCAAAAGCTTTGATCTCCAAAAATTCTTCCTTTGATTATTCGGTGAAATCACTTCCTTTTGGTACGTAGACGTAGCCCTTGACGAGGAGAACGATCTTTGTTCTTGGTCCAAGCGGATTTGAGCACTAGAATTATGTAGATCATAGAGAGAAGTTGAAGCTTTCCTCTCCTTTCCCTCTCCTTTCTATCGGCTGAAGAGGCTGCTGAACAATGGGGGAAAAATCTGATTTTTCCCCCTATTTATACTTTAGAACACTTGGCCCACAATTGGCCACATGTCCATTTTTAATTCCGGGTCCGTTTTTGTCCCGAACAATTAAATCTCGCCCCGGTTTAAATCTAAAATATTTTTATTTCAATTTATCTTATTTTATTGCCCAAAATTTAAAATTTTATAAAAAAATTCGTGTACAGGGTCACCCGAAGCCCGATCGCTCCGTAAAACGTGAAAAATTTGACTATCTCAGAATTCGACGAAAATTGACGTGGTAACTCGATTTCGCGAGACGAATCCAACGGTGAGGTCCGTTTTGTCATCCGAGTTACAAAAAATTTCAGATTTACAACCCGAATCATGGTGACAATTTACCATTTTACCCTTTATTCATAAAAGTTTAAATCTACCCGGATTTTACATTCTCCCCCCCTTAGAAGAATTTCGTCCCCGAAATTCTCACACACATGCACACTTAGACACATGCATATGCAATAAGTAACCTCATACTTAAAATTTTAAACATGTACCTCCATCCTCGAACAAAAATGGGTAATTGGTACGGATGGTGTCCTCACGCTCCCATGTCGCCTCCTCCACTCCTCGGTGCTGCCACAGCACCTTTACTAGCCTTACAGTCTTGCCCCGCAAAACCTGCTCCCTGCTATCCATGATGCGCACCGGTCCCTCCTCAAAGGTCCCATCCACATCAACAACAAGCTCGCCCCAATCTACCACATGAGTCGGATCTGGGATATACTTCCGGAGCATAGAGACATGGAATACCGCGTGAACACCCGATAGATTTGGCGGTAACGCCAACCGATAAGCAACTGCACCCACCCTCTCGAGTACTTCGAAGGGCCCAATGTACCTTGGCGACAGCTTTCCCCGCTTGCCGAACCTGACCACTCCTCTCGTAGGCATCACCTTCAAGAAGACATGATCTCCCACCTCAAACTCTAGAGGTCGTCGCCGTCTGTCAGCGTAGCTCTTTTGCCGGCTCTGAGCCGTGAGAAGACGCTTCCGTATCAAGCCCACCTTCTCTGAGGTGTCTCTAACCAAGTCCGGACCCGTAACAAGTCTCTCTCCAACTTCTGTCCAACAAATCGGAGATCGACATGGCCTCCCATATAGTGCCTCATAGGGTGCCATCTGTATACTCGCCTGATAACTATTGTTATAGGCGAACTCTACCAAGGGTAAATGATCTTCCCAGCTACCCTTAAGATCTAGGACACATGCCCGTAACATGTCTTCTAATGTCTGAATGGTTCTCTCAGACTGACCGTCCGTCTGGGGATGAAAAGCAGTGCTCATCATCAGTTGTGTCCCCATGGCTCGTTGAAAACTCTCCCAAAAATGAGCCGTAAACCTGGGATCCCGATCCGATACTATAGATACGGGTACCCCATGCAACCGGACAATCTCCCGTATATATAACCTACAAAATTCCTCCAGTGTGAAGGTCATCCGTACGGCCAAAAGGTGTGCCGACTTAGTAAGCCGGTCCACTATCACCCATACCGCGTCATGTCCCCGTGATGTCCGTGGCAAGTGAGTCACAAAATCCATCGTAACATGTTCCCACTTCCACTCAGCTACCTCCAATGGCTGGAGTAACCCTGCTGGTCTCTGGTGTTCAGCCTTCACTTGCTGACACGTGAGACATCTACTAACAAAATTACCAACTTGCCGCTTCATCCCATTCCAATAATACTGGCGACGAAGATCATGATACATCTTTGTGCCCCCTGGATGAACCGCAAAACGGGAGCAATGAAACTCCCTAAGGATCTCCTCTTTCAGATCCGCCAACTGAGGAACCGCAACCCTTCCTCGATACCGAAGACTACCATCCGAGTGAATGGCCCAGCCCTCGTCACCTGTACCTGCCTGTACACGGTCCCGGATAGACAATAGCTCTGTGTCCTGACTCTGGGACTCAATAACCCTGCTCAGTAGGGAAGGCGTAGCTATCAAACTCCCCAAAATACCCTGAGCCTGACCCATATAACATAGCCCGAACTGTCCCACAGTCTCGAGCATCTGCCACTCTCGGGAAGCCACTCTAGCCAGGATTCCCCGTGGTTTCCGACTGAGTGCATCAGCCACCACATTTGCCTTACCGGGATGGTAATGCAAGGTGAAGTCATAATCCTCCAGAAACTCCATCCACCTGCGTTGCCTCATGTTGAGGTCCCGCTGTGTAAAGATGTACTTCAAACTTTTGTGATCTGAAAATACCTCGAACTGCTCACCGTATAGATAATGGCGCCAAGCCTTCAAGGCAAAGACAATGGCTGCCAACTCCATATCATGTGTGGGGTAACTCTGCTCGTGGTTCTTTAACTGCCGAGAACCATAAGCTACCACTCTCCCGGACTGCATCAAGACGCATCCAAGTCCGTCCTTGGAGGCATCACAGTATACCGTATACTTCTGTCCCCTTTCCGGAACTATCAGAATAGGAGCTGATGTAAGCCTCCTCTTCAACTCTTGGAATGCCTTCTCACAAGCGTCATTCCACTCAAACTTGACCTCTTTTCGGGTCAACTTGGTCATAGGAGCAGCTAGTCGAGAGAAGTCCTCAATGAACCTCCGATAGTACCCTGCCAATCCCAAGAAACTGCGTATCTCGAAGACTGACTTCGGCCTCTCCCAATTCATAACTGCCTCAACCTTCTCCGGGTCCACAGATACACCCGAAGCCGACACCACGTGTCCCAAAAATTTCACCTCCGTAAGCCAAAATTCACACTTGCTGAATTTAGCGTACAACTGATGGTCTCTCAAGGTCTGGAGAACAATCCTCAAGTGACCCTCATGCTCCTCCTCAGACTTGGAGTAGATCAGGATGTCGTCCACAAAAACCACAACAAACTGATCCAAATAGGGTTGAAAAACCCTATGCATGAGATCCATAAATGCCGCCGGGGCATTCGTCAATCCGAATGGCATCACTGTGAACTCGAAATGCCCATATCGCGTTCTGAACGCCGTCTTAGGGATATCTGCCTCCCTAACCCTCAACTGATGGTAACCGGTGCGAAGATCTATCTTGGAGTATACCCTTGCCCCTCTCAGCTGATCAAACAAGTCATCAATTCTCGGCAAAGGGTACCTATTCTTGATAGTAACCCGATTTAACTGCCGATAATCTACACACAATCGAAGGGTCTTGTCCTTCTTCTTTGCAAATAACACCGGAGCGCCCCAAGGTGAGGTACTCGGTCTAATGAACCCCTTGTCCAACAATTCCTGCAATTGGACCTTGAGTTCTTGCAACTCGGCAGGCGCCATCCTATGCGGAGTCATGGAGATAGGCGATGTACCCGAATGTAATTCGATACTGAAGTCCATATCCCGATGGGGAGGTAATCCCGGTAGTTCATCCGGAAATACATCCTCGTACTCACATACCACCCGAGGTAGACCCAACTCCTGTCTCACCTCATCCTCCAAAGTAAGGCTCGCAAGCCATCCCATCAACTGTCCGTGCCATCGTGAGTCATACACGGCTTGGGGTAAAGCATCGTGCTTTTCCCCTTGGAACTTGAAACAAATACCATCAGGCGTATACGCCGTGACCCTCTTCCTATCACAATCAATGACAACCCGATGTGCTGCCAACCAATCCATCCCGAGGATCACATCAAACTCCGACATGTCCATGACCCTAAGGTCTACAGTGAGTAGAATCCCCGAGATCTCTAATTCACAGTCCCGACATATCTGATCAACTCTCACCCTAGCTCCTAGGGGAGAACTCACATGTACCGGTTCCTCTAAGGTCTCAACCTCTAAGCCCAAATCTTTCACACAAGATGCAGCAATAAAAGAATGAGATGCACCAGAGTCAAATAATACCCTTGCCCATAAGCGAGAGAGTAGAAATGTACCCTGTATTACCGACGGATCTGTCGACTCAGTCTGTGGCACCATGGCATAAACACGCCCTTGGGTTCCCGATGTCCCGGCTTGTGAGCCTCGACCTCGACCCATGCCCTGGCCTATCTGGCCTGTTTGTGAAGTCCCTGCTCGTGAAGTAGTAGGCACTTGTGCAGCACCCTGAGATTGGTACTGACTCCTTTGACCCATAGTGGGGTAAGGAGGAACACTCTGTATCTGCGACTGGCCCACAGAAGGCTGGGATTGGGATGTCCCATAGCTCTGGGATCCCTGCCGTTGAGGACACTCCTTTCTGATGTGACCCGGCTGGTGACAAAAATAGCAAGTCTTCTGACCCGTCTGGAAGGTGGTCCTGAAGTTTCCCCCACCTTGAGAGAATCGGCCCTGGCCTTGGCCTGATAGCCGCGGCTCTGCCCCTGAGACCCTTGTGGAATAGAAGTCCTTTGCCTCTTTCCTGCACCTGAAGAAGATGATTGACCCTCCTTCCTTTTGTCCTTAACACCCGCTTCCCGGATGTTGCGCGCGTCCTCCACCTCTCTCTCGATAGTCATTGCAGTCTTGACCATCAAATCAAGGTCTTGCAGGAGAAGTCCCACAATCTTGCCTCGAATAGACAACTTCAGTCCATCCTCAAACTTCTGTACTTTGGCCCTGTCTGAGGCCACATAATCATCAGCAAAACGGGCCAACTCAGTGAATTTGGCCACGTATTCTAGCACACTCATAGTCCCCTGCTTCAATTCTAGGAACTCCTTGGCCTTAGCGTGTCGAGCGGTCGCCGGGAAATACTTTCCCATAAAGAGTTCCTTGAACTCTACCCAAGTCATTATCTCCAAGTTCTTTGAGGTCTTGACCCAATCCCACCATAGCTGGGACTCTCCCTCCAGCTGAAAAGTTGCCAAAGTTATCTTGGTGGCATCGGAAGTGATCTCCATAGCACTCAAGATCTTCTCCACTTGTCGAATCCAACGATCGGCTACCATTGGATCCGCCCCTCCAAAAAGACCGGAGGATTATGGGCTTTGAACCTCTGGAGGTTACTCGAGCCTCCGTGTCCCATATTTGCACCAGTCTGTGCAATGGTAGCGGCTGTAGCACTAGCCTGTGCAATCGTCGCCGCTGCCTCACCAATAGCCTCTACAAAGGCTTGGTGATCAAAGGCCGGAAGTGGTTGGTTGTTGTTTCGGCCACCGCCTCGGCCTCGGCCACGTCCTCTTCCTCTTCCTCTATTTTCCATCTACACACACATAAGATAGCAATAGATCAGTTACTTAATATCCCAAGTTAGGCATCAAGTATTTAAACTTGACGATTTTTCCTCCTTGTTTTACTAGTAGTGCGTGTGCCACCTACTAGTAAACATTTACACATTAAAACATAATCTTGAGTTTTCTAACCCTAGTGTTTCTCCTTTCCATATACATTCTACCATGCATATAATTCACATAACAAGTAGCACATAGCATATAGTAAGTAGAGAACTTAACATGAAATGCATATGGAATGTAATGGTCTAGACCCATGCCCAACCAAGCCCTAGGTAATTCGCATACCTAGGCTCTGATACCAAGCTGTGACACCCCAAAATCCGGGGGTCCGTTGATTACCCATCAACCCGCGGAATACCCGTAAATACCGAGTGACTCGATATCACACCGTTATGTCCCATTTACCGAGGTCCATAACTTAACAAAATTTGGGCAGAGTCTCCTTTGTACAGGGAACTCTACCCAATACCCAACCTGTGCAACATAACTCACATGACCCATCTGAGGCCCAATATAAACAATGACCGCACCGGGTCCATTTATAAGTAAACATTGACCACACCGGGTCCAATTATCCATATTTATAGCAAAACATGCAAGGTTACTTTAACATTAGTGCATATATGTAATAGTTATCATTTAAATCCACCAAGGTCTAATAAGCCTCAATATACCTCAATTAGTGTCCATTTGTATCCTTGGAACTAGAGAAATCCAAGTCCATTGGTGTTCTTTAAATCAAAGAAATCCAAGCCTGGAAGCTTAGTGCATAGTTTGAAAAATTTTCGGTTTTAGAGTCACCGTTCGAACAGCACTATTCACATTCGAACGTCCTTGGTTTTGAAAAATAGGTAGCTCCCAGTACATTTGGTTCTCTGCTGGTTTTGCTGTTCAAAACTCGCACCATTCGAACGTCACTTTACGTTCGAACAGAAAAATGCAGTTTCTGTTCTGCTGCAACTTCCAGTGCCGGTTTTGACCTGTTTAGAAGTGGAATTGAGAAAATTTCATAAAAACACTTTTGTAGCCCTAGGTGTCTACTACCTACTGTAAAAATTTTCAGATCATTTGGACGTCACAATAAAAAGTTATGGCTCAAACACTAAGCAGTGTCTGAAATTTCTGGTGTAAACTGTGTATG
>CAUOFW020007578.1:0-20475 GCA_963454935.2 Ilex paraguariensis
TCGGCGGATCCACCCGAGGTAGTGATAGTGGACTTGTCCGAAGACGCCCCGCCGGATCATGCCCCTGATCCTCATGTTGCTCAAGGTCTCGCTGTGCCCAAAGTACCTCTCCTTCTGCCTGCTCCAGAAGCTTCTCAACCTTTCTATGCTGACTCGCCCTCGGCTGATGTTGTGGAGATGCCTGGGGCCAGATGAAAGCCCCTTTTTCTTTTTTGATTGTACTCTTTTTTCTTTTGTAGCCTTTGGGGACGCAAAGCCCCTCTTCTTGAAATAAATCACAAGTACTTTTTTCTTTTTTGCGTACAGTAGTATTTTTTTTTTTTTTTTTTGAACTGTCTTCGGGGGCTTGCCCATTCAAGAGGCACGCTCTTGTGTTTGCTTCGGGGACAGGAGTCCTTGAACTCTGTCCCCAGGGCCTTGCCCTTCTAGGAGGCTTGCTGCTGTATATGCTTCGGGGACAGGAGCCCTTGAACTCTGTCGCCAAGGCCTTGCCCTTCCAGGAGGCTTGCTCCTGTATATGCTTCGGGGACAGGAGCCCTTGAACTCTGTCCCCAGAGCCTTGCCCTTTCAGGAGGCTTGCTCCTGTATTTGCTTCAGGGACAGGAGTCCTTGAACTCTGTCCCCAGGGCCTTGCCCTTCTAGGAGGCTTGCTCCTGTATATGCTTCGGGGACAGGAGTCCTTGAACTCTGTCCCCAGGGCCTTGCCATTCCAGGAGGCTTGCTCCTGTATATGTTTTGGGGACAGGAGCCCTTGAACTCTGTCCCCAGGGCCTTGCCCTTTCAGGAGGCTTGCTCCTGTATTTGCTTCGGGGACAGGAGCCCTGAACTCTGTCCCCAGGGCCTTGCCCTTTATCTTTGTCGTTGGCAAGCACTTGAGGGAGAGAATACTTCAAAAGTAATATTTCTTTAAATTCATAACATTCTATGGTCGTATTACAAGTTTTTCCATCCATGCCTTCTAATCTATATGACCCGGTGCCCCCGATTGATATCACTTTGTAAGGCCCTTCCCAGTTAGGTCCCATTTTTCCCTCTGTTGGATCACGGGTATTCGCCGTTACCCTTCTGAGGACCAGATCGCCTATTCGGAATTCTCGCGCCTTGACCCTTCTGTTGTATAGTTGGAAAATCTTCCGGATAATGAGAGTATTGGGGGATGAAAATACTAGAAAGAATGATCATAACAAACAATAAACACAAAAACAAGTAGAAATAGTCAAGTGTAAAACATATTTTACATATAAAATAAAGTCAACGCAAATAGGACGAATATATATACTTATCTTTTCAATCATAAGCTCGCTTTGCAAACATTTGTCCTTCAACTCTTCTTAATCTTTCAAAAGCAAACATCCATTCCACAAATATCTTAAATTAAAACACAATATAGGTTTGTCACGCACATAAATATGAAAATCTAAAGAACAACAACAAAACATAATAAGAGACAAAAATAGGAGAAGAATGATGTGGTAGTGGAGCAAAAGAAGAAAAAGAACACTAAACCCAAATCCATATCCCCTAAGCCTTTAAACCTTAACTCTTAGCCCTTATCCCCGTAACCCCTACCCCTAACCTCTAACACCTAAACCCCTAAACCCCAAAACCTTAACCCAAAACACCTATAACTCTAATTCCCAAGCCCTATGGTCTAAACCTCTTTGAATTCTACGTTTTATTAATCACTTTTACATGCTACAAACTCCTAATATTCTTCCATACTTTTGTCCTTTTGCTCTCCTCCAAATAATTCAACTTTGTTTCCAACATATAACAATTTAATAGAAAGGTAATAAAAAAAAGAAATAAAACATAATTTCTAGAATAGAAAATCGAACAAAATACATATTATCAAAAAAGTGCTAAACAATTAAAGGTTTGGAAAAACATAAAAACAACAACGAGAAATCAAAATGAACCTATCGAATAATGAGAGTATTGGGGGATGAAAATAATAGAAAGAATGATCATAACAAACAAGAAACACAAAAACAAGTAGAAATAGTCAAGTTTAAAACATATTTTACATAGAAAATAAAGTCAACGCAACTAGGACGAATATATATACTTATCTTTTCAATCATAAGCTCGCCTTGCAAATTTTTCTCCTTCAACTCTTCTCAATCTTTCAAAAGCAAACATCCATTCCACAAACAACTGAAATTAAAACACAATATAGGTTTGTCACGCACATAAATATGAAAATCTAAAGAACAACAACAAAACATAATAAGAGACAAAAATAAGAGAAGAATGATGAGGTAGTGGAGCAAAAGAACACTAAACTCAAATCCATATCCCCTAAGCCTTTAAACCTTAACTCTTAGCCCTTATCCCCGTAACCCCTACCCCTAACCTCTAACACCTAAACCCCTAAACCCCTAAACCTTAACCCAAAACACCTATAGCTCTAATCCCCGATCCCTATGGCCTAAACCTCTTTGAATTCTATGTTCTATTAATCACTTTTACATGCTACAAACTCCTAATATTCTTCCATACTTTTGTCCTTTTGCTCTCCTCCAAATAATTCAACTTTATTTCCAACATATAACAATTTAATAGAAAGGTTATAAAATAGAGAAATAAAACATAACTCCTAGAATAGAAAAGCGAACAAAATACGTATTATCAAAAAAGTGCTAAACAATTAAAGGTTTGGAAAAACATGAAAACAACAACTATAAATGAAAAGGAACCTATCGGATAATAAGAGTATTGGGGGAGGAAAATAGTAGAAAGAATGATCATAACAAACAATAAACACAAAAACAAGTAGAAATAGTCAAGTGTAAAACATATTTTACATATAAAATAAAGTCAACGCAACTAGGACGAATATATATACTTATCTGTTCAACCATAAGCTCGCCTTGCAAACTTTTCTCCTTCAACTCTTCTTAATCTTTCAAAAGCAAACATTCATTCCACAAATACCTGAAATTAAAACACAATATAGGTTTGTCACGCACATAAATATAAAAATCTATAGAACAACAACAAAACATAATAAGAGACAAAAATAGGAGAAGAAAGATGAGCTAGTGGAGCAAAAGAAGCGAAAGAACAATAAACCCAAATCCTTATCCCCTAAGCCTTTAAACCTTAACTCTTAGCCCTTATCCCCGTAACCCCTACCTCTAACCTCTAACTCCTAAACCTTCACCCAAAACACCTATAACTCTAATCCCCGAGCCCTATGGCCTAAACCTCTTTGTATTTTGCGTTCTATTAATCTCCTTTACATGATACAAACTCCTAATATTATTCCATACTTTGTCCTTTTGCTCTCCTCCAAATAATTCAAATTTCTTTCCAATATATAACATTTTAATAGAAAGGTAATAAAAAAAAGAAATAAAACATAATTTCAAGAATAGAAAAACGAACAAAATACAAATTATCAAAAAAGTGTTAAACAATTAAAGGTTTGAAAAAACATGAAAACAACAACGATAAATGAAAAGGAACCTATCGGATAATGAGAGTGTTGGACGATAAAAATAATTGAAAGAATGATCACAACAAACAAGAAACACAAAAACAAATAGGAATAGTTTAATGTAAAACATATTTTATACATAAAAGAAATTCAACGGAAGTAGGACGAATAGATACACTTATCTTTTCAATCATAAGCTTGCTTTGCAAACTTATCTCATTCAACTCTTCTTAATCCTTGATAAGCAAACATCAATTCCACAAACAACTGAAATCAAAACACAAAATAGATTTGTTACGCACATAAATATAAAAATCTAAAGAATAACAAAAAACAATAAGAAACAAAAATATGAGAAGAATGATGAGGAGGTGAAGCAAAAGAACAATAAACCCAAATCTTTATCCCCTAAACCGCTATACCTTAACTCTTAGCCCTTGTCCCCGCAACCCCCTACCCCTAACCTCTAACACCTAAACCCCTAAACCTTAACCCAAAACACCAAATGCCCTAAGCCCTATGGCCTAAACCTCTTTGAATTCCATGTTCTATTAATATCTTCTACATGCTACAAACTCATAATGTTCTTCCATGCTTTATCCTTTTGCTCCCCTCCAAATAATTAAACTTTGTTTCCAACATATAACAATTTAATAGAACGATAATAAAAAAAAAAAAGAAATAAAACATAAGTTCTATAAGCAAACATCTATTCCACAAACAACTGAAATCAAAACACAAAATAGATTTATTAGGCACATAAATATGAAAATCTAAAGAACAACAAAAAACAATCAGAGAAAAAAATAGAATAAGAATGATGAGAAGGTGGAGCAAAAGAACAATAAACCCAAATCCCTATCCCCTAAACCTCTAAACCTTTAACTCTTAGCCCTTGTCCCCGCAACCCCCTACCCCTAACCTCTAACATCTAAACCCCAAAAGCCATAAGCCCCAAGCCCTAAACCCTCTTTGAATTCTATGTTCTATTAGCATCTTCTACATGCTACAAACTTCTAATGTTCTTCCATGCGTTATCCTTTTGTTCTCTCTCCAAATAATTCAATTTTCTTTCCAACATTTAACAATTTAATAGAAAGATAATAAAAAAAGAAATAAAACATAATTTCTATAATACAAAAGCGAACAAAATACATATTATCGAAGAAATGCTAAGCACTTAAAGGTTAGGTAAAACATGAAAATAACAACGAAAAATGAAAAGAAACCTATCGGATAATGAGAGTGTTGGGGGATAAAAACCATAGAAAGAATGATCATAATAAACAAGAAACACAAAAACAAGTAGAAATAGTCAAGTGTAAAACATATTTTACATATAGAAGAAAGTCAACGAAACTTGGACGAATAAGTATACTTATCTTTTCAATCATAAGCTCGCTTTGCAAACTTATCTAGTTCAACTCTTCTTAATCTTTCATAAGTAAACATCCATTCTACAAACAACTGAAATCAAAACACAAAATAGATTTGTTACGTACATAAATATCAAAATCTAAATAAACAACAAGAGACAAAAATAGGAGGAAAATGATGAGGAGGTGAAGCAAAATAACAATAAACCCAAATAATTCAATTTTGTTTCAAACATTTAACAATTTAATAGAAAGAAAATAGAAAAATAAATAAAATATAATTTCTATGATAGAAAAAATATTATCAAAGAAATGCTAAGCACTTAAAGGTTAGGTAAAACATTAATAAGGAGGCGAACTGCAATCAAGCAAAGAGAGGATAATAAATGGCAAATGAAACACTTATGTATCCTATAGCCTAGGAATTAGAGATATACAGATATTTGTGTGTGTGTGTGTATATGATACCAACAACTCATGCAATACGGCGTTCCCTCCTTCAGAAGACTAACAGTTTGCCAAAAAGTGTTTTGTTTCCATGACGTGAGTAATTGGTAGATTCTACATACAAGTTTGGAAAATTAAGGCGAAGAAGATGGTCATTTCAGCTTCTTACTAAAGTCAGATAGCCCAAGAAGGCGAATTCTGGGAATGTTAGCAGCTTTTGCTCTCTCTTTCTGAGTGTTGTATGCCCAGTCCCCTACTTCAAAGAAACTCAGATCAGCAACCAAACCAACCATACCACAACAATAAAGAGGGAGAAAACCCAAGGGAAGAAATAGGATGCACATTTGGCGGAGTAATGGGAGCCAAAAAATACCAGAAATCACCCTATTATAGGGGAAACTAATATGTGAACAGCACAGTAGACATAATACAATAGCTGATTAGAAAAAAGTAGACGTATTAAAAGGAAATAAATACACAAACAATACCTTAAACAATACAATAGACTTTTACCAAATGTAGACTATGGGCGTATTTGTGTGTGCATATATACCTTCTCAGAATCCTGGCAGATAGTGTGGCGAACACGGAACATTGCCGCAAGCATGGATTCTGGCTCCTGCTGAGTCCGTGTATCAACCGTCATGCAAAACTTTTTTCCTCCTGTGAGTTAAAAAACAATTTAGTTCAAAAACTTATTTAGTCTTCACCAAAACTCATTTACAAGTTGACAATTTCATGCCTTAAAACGCATAATCAGTTAAATTTGTGCATCTGAACTGTCTCCCTCTGTTAGTGTGGTAAACCTTTCATCATTTGATCATGATTCGTTAAGGTTCCAACTACCGAAAAAATCGATCTATACACGCGCACAGATGGAGAGAGAGAATTGAAGAAAGAAAAAAATCAGAGGAATTGAAGAAAGAAAATAATCTGTGAAAATAAATTCAAGAAACACAACAATCAGCAAAAAGAAATTCAAGAAACAAAATAAATGAGTTGACACCGCAAGACAGGGATAAGAATAGGAAACCAGCTCTTTACTTATGAATGAGAGACAAACAACAAATTCTTATTTTCAAGAAAATAGAAATATTTAAGCACTAAAAGCGATTGAACGAAACCCTAAGAATCCAATTTAATACGAAAAGATCAATTAATAACCCGAACAAAAAGGAACAACAGATAACAAAAGATTTCAGAAATCTTTAATCCACTCACCTTTCAAACGAGTTAGGGCCATTAGAGAAAGCAACAGATAAAGAAAGCCGAGCGAGCAGAACATCTCCATAAATTATTTGGCAATGGCGGCAGAACCGTTTCTTTCGAGGAAGAAACGCTAGATCATTGGGCAAGGTGGTCCGCTTCAACGACCAGATGGGGCTATGGGCTCATCAGACCCTACGGAGAAGGCGAAGTCCCCCAATCGGCGATCAAATCCGATGGCCATCAATGTCACTGGGCCCAACGGAGTCCCCGTCGACAAGCCCAGGGGTGGTGGTCCCAGAGGTGGCCGCGGTGGTTATGGGTTTGGTAGTGTGGCAGCGGCGGTGACAATTGGTACCGCGGCGGTGGTAATCGGAGGAATGGTAATTGGTACAGCGGCGGTCTCGGCCGTTGCAGGGTGAGTGAGCTCCTGTTTGAGAGAAACGAAGAGGGAGATTTCCAGAGAGAGAGGCGGATGTTTCAAAAAAGAGAGAGGCGGTTGGTTTTTTTTGCCGTTGGGAATTGGGAGTGTATCAAGCTATATTTATAGGGCGGGTGGACGCTGATAATGGGTGATTAGATTTTATTAAATTAACACAAATTAACCTTTAGTTTCATTACATTAACTTTAAATTAGTATTCAATTTTATCTAATCAACATGAAATTAACCTTAAGTTATGTCAAAATAATTTTTAATTTTATTTTATTCAATTAATATTCAATTTTGTGAATTAACACCGAATTTAATATTTAATTGTATCAATTTAAGATTTAATTTTATTAAATTAATATTCAATTTCATCAAATTGATGTTAGTTTATTAATTCACTAATGTTATTGAGACATAATTTATGAACATAATGAATTGTGATCAATTTATGATAGTGAAATGTATTTACACTAATGCTATTGAGACATAATTTATGGACATAATTTGTGGACATAATGAGTTGTCACAAATGAAATGACAGTGAATTATATTTAATGATGGGTCTCATTGCAGCATTAAATAAATTTATTATTATTTCATTGGTGACAACTTATTGTGTCTCCAAATTATGGCCCAATAGCATTGCTTATGTATTTAATTGTGAGACCCCAGTATTAAATGCATTTCACTATCACTCCATTGGTCCCAATAACATTGCTCTTATTAATTTAGCATCAAATTTATGTTTAATTTCATCAATCGACAATAAATTGACACTAAATTAATAGTCAATTTTATTTTATCAAGATAACACCTTCTTAATATTCAATTTCATTATATGGTGGTGTAATCTTGTTCTGTTTAGAGAGCTAAGAGTAAGTATCGTAATTCGTAAGGAAATATGCAGTCACATCATACTTTTTTTATTGTTAGTAACGAGAGTGATGATAAGGTAGTTCGTGTACATATACAAACTATTGGGGTTTACAAAAATCAGAGGGCATGTCAATGAAATATGATCAAAATCCAAGGAGTGTTAGTTGAATATGTTAAGCCTCCTGTCCATTTGAATATGTAAGTATGAATAGTTGTTTGCTTGTGTTGTTGACCCTCGTGCAAGTCAAGGTTTCACGTGATGGAGGATAGTAAGAGATCTCGTATGTCACATCAAATAATTACGTTCGTCTAGAGTGTTTTCTATGCTCAAAGGTCACTCTACCCATAGCCAATTGATTTTGAATTAGATGTTTTGACAGTGAACTCTTTTCAAAATTTTGCTTTATTAAATTTGTTTTTCATATTTTCGAGGTGAGAAATTTTCTCTTGAAATTTCTTGGGATGGAAAGTGAGAATATGTGCTGGTCATTGCTAAAGTGTGGAGTTTAACAACCTTTAATTCGTAGTGGGGTGATTGAACTGCTTTCAATTTGCGTTTTGATATATTTGATTTTGATCCGATATGATATATATTAAGTCAATACTCAATTTTTGATAGATTTTGTGATTCCTATTCTTTTTGAATTTACAATTCTCTATCTCTAGTGATTTCCTTAGATGTTTAAGTTATTTCTACCATGATCAAAATGTGGTGATATACCTATTTTTATACACTAATAATGCACCACGTGCGTTGTACGTGAATAATTTTTATATACAAAATATTAATAAAAAATATTAGGTATATATGTACCTACATTGAATATTATTTCAAGTTTATCAAAATTATATTTTTATTGCTCGTATTATATTATATAATTTAAAAATATTGTTTGTTCTCAACGATTCATTGTTTTAAGTATAAAAAAAAGATAAAAATAATTTATTTGAAATTCATTTGATTATATTTCAACTTATAATTCATTGAATAAAATAAAAAAAACGTGTAATATTCTTATTAATGCTTACTATAATTAGTTAGGGTAATACGGATAAAATATATGATTAATAACACTTTGGTTCTCTAAAGTTTGCACTTTTTGTTAGTTTAGTCTTCGGTATATAAATTTTATCAATTTAGTTCCTAAAATATTTAATTCTTATTTAAATGGTCCTTAACCAGATGGTCAATTAAGTTTTTTGACGAAAATAACCACATGTTATTCCGTCAAATAGTATGACCTGATCACTTTTATAAAAAACTTAACAAGTTGTCTGCATATAGATCATTTAAACACTAACTAAATACTTTGAGGACCAAATTAATAAAATTGATATAATGAATACCAAATTAACAAAACATGCATATTTTAGGCACTAAAAGTGCTATTCACCTTAAAATATAATATACTACTTTATAATATATTTTTTAAAAGAATATTAAAATTCTAAAATTCAAGTTTTACTTAAAAATACAATATAATTTTTTTTATATAAACTCTTAATAAAATATGAAAAGTTTATTGTAATTGAAGAATTATGTTGATTTAATATAAATTATTTTTAAAAAATTACGTAAAAGATTATTTTTTATCTTAAAAATTAAATGGTTGAAATTTTGGATGAAAGAAATACACATATGTAAGGATAATATTATCCTTATATTTAAAATGAGTAATATTAAATTGATAAAGTTTTTTTTTTCTTCTTAAAATTGAACATTTTATTAAAAATTATAGTGATGCATATATGTTTTAAAGGAATGCCCGTGGATACCGTATAACTCGATATCGTACCGTTGTGTCCCATTTACCGGGATCCATAATTTAACGAAATCCGGGCAGAGTCTCCTTTGTACAGGAAGCTCTACCCCAAAACACAATCTGTGCAATCAACATTTACATGACCCATCCGAGGTCCAATATAATACAATAACCAGACAGGGTCTATTTTATACATAAAACTTGACCACACCGGGTCCAATCATCATATTTATATCAAAATATGCAAGGTTATATTAAAACAGTCCATATATACTATATTACAATTCCTTTACACATTACATGCTAAAATTTAATTACAAATCTACTTTTACAAAAAAAAATGGATTGGAAGCCACAAGTCGGCTTTTCTTCAACCATGTGACCCTGATTGTGAGCAGTCCATTGGTGCATGACCCACACCTGAAATGTTTCCCGTATAGGGTGAGCCAATGCCCAATAGAATAATCCCTACAGAGGCTACTCATCACCTAAAATGCATATGCAATGTATAAATGCAACATTTCACAACAAGTATTCCCTCCAACAATAACATATAATACAATGTTGGAAAATCATGATGCCATGCCAAGTAATGAGATGAAACTCACCCATGCATGCTATCCCGAGCCCACACCGACTCCCACAACACAATGCGACACTTACGTGTAAAACAAACGTCTTTGATGAAACACATCCAAAGATCATTTTGAAATCAACCATATGTCATAAAACTAATTCATTCTTGGATGTTTCCCATCAAATGAATAATTTATATTTCAAAATCATGTGCCTTTATGGGGTATCGGATTCAGGAATCGCACCTCCGGCTCCGTACGCCGTTACACTTTTCTGGAATTTCACCGCCGATAAGTGTATGAACCAAGTGGTCGGGTTTTTCACCCGAGGGAGTGTCTAGCCCTACTTGCTATACCCGACACAAGTTTTCTTATGCATTTCACCGTGCGACTCCGTAGGACGTTCCATCCCACTTTCCCGAGCCTAGCATCAAGTACCAATGTTGGTGTTGATCACCCCATGCAACCCTACACCCACACTCATGCATGTAGCCCATGAATGTGATGTTAATTCCATGTCCATATTGCAATGCATGCCAAATGACAATTTTTAAATATCATTGTATACCATGACAATTAATATCATTTGCATATAATCACATAACCATTTCAAGTTCAATATATCCAAGAGCATATATCAACACTCCATCAACATGATAACACATAATACATGCTAATATTACATTTAATTCACAAGGCATAATATAAAACACAAAGCATGCCCACATGATCCCAATTTCCAAGGGATTACATAAATACTTCCATATACCAAAATCAAGCCAATATTTTATATGGATCATTCAAACAAAATAAAAATCAGAATATATGATTTTTATATAACCAATTATCTAAACATTCAAGAAATCACAAACTAGCACTTTCTAACTACCAATTCACACTAGAATTGATCCTACCCATTTCCATAGCACCAATCATAATGGAAAAATATTAGAAATACCCAAAACAGCCCACATGAACCCTATGGACACCTTAGGTTAGAAATAGGTCCGAGTACGAGGAACCTTACATCTTGAAGCGTAAAGAATTTGAAGGAAGCCTCAAGAACAAGATTGAAGTCCAAACCTTAGATTTCTCCAAAATCCTCCCTTTGAATCTTCGGTGAAAATCTTTGTTTTTGGTACCCACGCGTAGCTCTCGTCGCGTAGATCGACTTTAATTCTTGGCCCGACGAATTCCGACCGACGGAACTCCGAGAATCGGCGAAAAAAAGCTTGAAGAATTATATTTTTTTCTTCTTTGCTCTTGGGTCTGATCCAGCCGGCCAAAGGAAGAGCAAATATCTGATTTTTCAGATATTTGCCCACTTTTATATTTTCTAAACACTTGGCCCTCGTCGCGCCAAGTGTCGTCCTTTCTCCGAGTCCGTTTTTATCCCGAAACGATTAAATTTCGTACCGATTTAAGTTCAAAATATTTTATATGAAATTTATTTAAAATATTTTTCAAATTTTCAAATTTTTATAAAAATTTCGTTTTTAGGGGTCATCGAACACCCGTCACCTCGAAAAACGTAAAAAATCTGACTATCTCAAAATTCGACGAAATTTGTCTGGGTAACTAGATTTGGTGAGACGAATCCAACGATGAGGTCCGTTTCATCATCCGAGGTCTATAAAAATACCAGTTTTTTTTAACCCACACTATAATGGCAAATTACCATTTTGCCATTTTTTTTCAGAAAAAGTTAAAATTTTTCCCGGGTTTCACAGTGATGGTGAGTGCAGTAACTAATTTAGGCCGTGTTTTCTTTAAGCATGCATTTACCAAATTACTAGCATTGAAATTCTATGGTACTATTTCCTTTTTTTTAATAATTAATCACCAAATTACAGTTTTTTTTATTGGTCTAGGTAAAATTTGGATCTGTATTGTTTGTTGTGACATGTTGATGGGGCAAGAGGATGGCTACTGTAACGCCCCAAAAACCCCCTTGGGTGACATTACATTCTAAAAACCATTCACACCATGAGAGTATTACGTAAATTCATCACAACGAAAGTTCATTCATCAACCATTCATATTTTAACAAAATTTGGGCAGAGTCTCCTTTGTACGGGGAGTTTTACCCAAAACACAACCTGTACAATTAAATTACAATTGACCACACCGGGTCCACATATGCATAACTATTGACCACACCGGGTCTATTTATCCATCATAAAATAAACCTTCATTCATCATATGTCATATCCACAATGCCATCCCAAAAGAATAGGCCAAGTATGACAAATATATTCCCAAAAGAATTAAATTACACTTGCAGTGAAATAACAAAATACTAGACTTTACATGATTTCAAAATAAACTCTCTAGTCTAGTACAAAAGAAATATAACTCTAGGCATCCAGTTCAGGATCCCCGTTCCCCTCTAGGGGAGCTTCCCCATGCACTGGTTCATCTACTTGTAACTCCTCCTCATAGACGAAATCTGAAAAGATATTATCTGTAGGGGATGAGCATTAAGCTCTGTAGCAACATTCCTTCCATACTCATACAAGGTTTAGAAAACAAGTAAAACAGTTCGGTCTTATTTTCCAAAATATCATATAACATTTGAAGTAAAACCGTGACATTTGAAACAGATCTCAAGTTTAAACATTCGCAATAATTTAAATGAACAGTAAACCCAAGTCACAATGAGCAACCATAACCATTTCCAACAAGTTCTTGTAGAGTCCCATACCTCCACAAGCTCTTGTGGGAAATGCAATAGTAACACCATACTACAAAAAGGAACGCTTATTCCACCATCGATTATTATATTTCCTTTGGCAGGTGGCATACTTAAAAGTAAACTCCACCCCCTTCAAGTCTTTGTTTCCCATAACCGCATACTTACAAGTAACCACGGTCATTAGATGTCCTTTTAGGTAGGTAGCATACTTACAAGTAACCTCCACCCCCCTCAAGTATCCAACACATAGCCGCATACTTAGAAGTAACCTTGGTCCATAAATATCCTCTTTTGGTAGGTAGCATACTTACAAGTAACCTCTACCCCCCTTGAAGTCTCCCACACATAACCGCATACTTACAAGTAACCTCGGTTCATAAATATCCTCTTTTGGTAGGTAGCATACTTACAAGTAACCTCTACCCCCCCTTGAAGTCTCCCACACATAACCGCATATTTACAAGTAACCTCGGTTCATAAATATCCTCTTTTGGTAGGTAGCATACTTACAAGTAACCTCTACCCCCTTCAAGTATTCCACACTTAACCGCATACTTACGAGTAACCTCGGTTCATAATTATCCTCTTTTCATACTAACAATCACATATAAGATAAAATCCACACATTGCCCTCAAAAAGCAACCATTATCAAAATCCCCAAATTTTATCATGCGACAATCCAAATAACCAATTAAGAAAAATACAAGAGATCACCACCACATCATTTTCATTACTCACTCAAAGCACTAAAGTTCTCAAAACCAAGCTTGAGCAAATGTAGAAAGAGAATTCCATATTTCCCCAAAAACTAGGGTTTTAAAGCTATAAAAGAAGTTTCATGGGTAATCAATCCTAACTTTGTTTAAGACATGCCATAATTGCAAGAAAACCAAGAAACAAGGAATTCCTAGCAAATACATACAAGTATGAATCAAAACATATATATATTTTAGCCTTAGCCTCAATGGACAAGCATGGAAGAAATAACCCCTACCTTGAATCAAAGTTTCAAACCACAAACCCAAGCTCTAATGACCTCCTTTCTCCCTTTCCTCCTTTCCTCTATCTTCCCCAAGGGTGCTAAGGGGTTTGGGGGTGAGAGATGTGAGAAAAAATGGAAGGAAATGGGCTGGTTTCTGTGTTTTAAACACAGCAGTCCGCGACAATCACTGTTCATGGGCTGAATTTTGAGTTTTTTTTTCCAAAATTACAGTTTTGCCACTAAAAATCTCCAATTTGATCCATACGACTACCCTAAGGTTTTTTGACGTTCCGGATTCATTTTTAATGTTATTTTAACCTAAAAACATTGCTTTTTATGATTTATTTCAAAACTAAAATAAATTCACACTTGGAACATTAAAATTTCTATTTTATTCCTTCGAACTACTATAGGTGATATCCTTACGATTTTAATATATATATATGGTTTATTCTTAAGTCATTACATATAGAAGAATCACTAAACAAGTACCTTAATATATTAATGTAAACATATGGGGTTTTACACCTTCAAGGTCTAATAAGAAAGCACAACCCTTTACTATCCAAGGAGCACCATAGTGCAGATTTTTGGTCAACTTCATAGAATAAACTGATTTGACTCAGGTATTTCTAGGAGGTGTAACCTATATGGTTGGAAAGATATACGAGTTAGGGTTCTAACAAAAATAACGGTGCACAATTCGGACTTTCCAATAAAGAGTTATGATGAAATTAGCGAAAGGTAGTCTGCCGGACAGATTTTTGGACAGTGTAGACACTACTTCGTAATATGGACATAACTCCTTCCTCCTAGTTCCGATTGAGATGATTCAAGGTGATATGGAATCCTAAGAGAGAGATCTACAAATTTCATGTTTTAAGTTTTGAGAGATATGGACTGCATCAACGTCGAAATCGAGCTTGATGTTACAGCCAGTGCACTGTTTATCCCTTTTTCATTCTACCAAATTCAAACACACATCACTACACATATCCCCAATTTTTACAACAATTATTTACTATATATCTATATACATATATAAAAGAAAATGCGGGGTGTTACAGCTACCATGAGGTGTGCCTAGGTTAAAGAATAAACATTGATAGTAGCAATCACTACAATTTTGCTACTACCTACAAGTGTATTGTATAATTACGATTATTTATCATTGTTTTTTCCCAAAAGGTCATTATTTATCATTTTTAATGGTTAATATCACTATGATGTTGTGGTAATTTGTAGATAGCCGTGTTTAGACAAGACTATAATATGACGATGAGTTCAGTAATTGGTTTAGGTATGATTATGAGATATATAAATTTTGTGACAAGTTGATATTTATTTGGACTCCTATTTTTAGAGGAAATTCCGTTAGAATTTTTTATAAAATTAGCAAAACCCATATTGAATTCAATTTCTCTTATTCAAGCAATGGAAGGAGAAATGTTCCAAATCAACTACTTTTTTTTATGTTAGATGGTATCTTTAGGCACCGGTTGTCTATAGTTTGGACATTATTAGTATTGCATTAGGTTTTGTGTCATTTTGGGTTTAGTGTTTAGAGTTTAGGGTTTTAGGGTTTAGAATTTAGGGTTTAGGTTTAGTCAAGGGCAGTTATTGTTTTTCTAGTGAGAGAAGCTCTCACCACTCTCTAGGTTTTCTTTGCTTTTTCCTGCATTCTTGATCTTTATGCTTTGTTCTGCGCATTTATTATGACTGCTGATCAAAATCAGAGTCAAATCCCTCCTAAGCCACCGGATGTTTCCCTTATTTCCATCACAACCCCCAAGATTTCTTTAAATCCTTTAATCCAGTCAACATCGGCACACTTTACCGATACTGTTCAGAATGGGGCAAAAGCTTCAACAACGTTGCAAGATGTCACAAAGAACTCTTGTATGCCTCCTACAAACCCGAATCTACAATCTACAACAGATATTGCAAAAATCCTTCCACAATCGGTGCAATTGTCCGAGTTAGGGCAGATGGTGCAAATGCTTCAGGATCGCAACAGGTAATCGCAAACTCCTCTGGTATCCTCCCCACAAATCCCAATCTCCAACCCGGATCTGATATTACAAAAAATTTTGCTCCCCTTTTCAAAAAAACCCCCATCAACTTTGCCTCCTTTGGTGTTCATTTTTCCTTCGGCTCCTTCGAGCTCTTCGGATACACAGTCTCCACAGCCGATTGAAGGGGTCTCCTCTCCAATGCCTTCAGCATCCTATTTTAGGCCAGCCAAACGGGTGGTTTTCAATAACGGGGAACCTGGGATGTATTGGTCTTCTGAGGAAACTCAAACTCTCTCAAAGAAGTTCCACCAGACCTTAATAGGAAAATGCGCATATGGTTAACCATCAGTTGGTGTTATCAGGGAATTCATCACTACCAGATGGCTCCTGAAAGGCAACTTCACTGTCGGGGTCTTGGATCCAAGACACGCATTGATTACAATGAGGATTACGTCAAGACATGGTTAAAGGATGCTGTGACACCCCAAAATTTGGGGGTCCGTTGATTCCCCATCAACCCGTGGATACCGAGTAATTTGATATCACGCCATTATGCGCCATTTACTGGAAACCATAATTTTTTATGAAATTCGGGCAGAGTCTCCTTTGTACGGGAAGCTCTGCCAAAAACTCAACCTGTGCAATCATATAATAACAAGACCCATCCGAGGTCCAATATTCAACAATGACCACACCGGGTCCAATTATCCATATTTATATCAACACATGCAAAGTTAGTTTAACAATAGTCTATATAAGTTCTATTACAATTATTTGCAAAATATTACATGTCCAAAACATTATTTCCACAAATGTTTTACATTATCACAAAATAAAGCCACATTCGGCTTTCTTCAAACATGAGGGTCCAAATTGGAGCCATCTACCGATTTATCTCTCCCACCTGAAATGTTTTGCAGTATAAGGTGAGCTAACGCCCAGTAGAATAATCCCTCTAGAGGCTACTCTCCACCTTAGATGCATATGTGGTGTATATAAGCAACAAACAACATTTAACAATCATTCCATACAAGAATATGCATTAAATGTGGAATGTAATCATGTCATGCCATGAAATGAGATGATACTCACTCATACACTTAAACCCAAGTCATCATCGACTCCCACGACACAATGCAATGCCAAGGTATACTGAATCCGTCAATTGACGAAAAAATTCACCAAATGATCGTTTGAAATAAAAGTTGTTTTATTATAAAACCAAATCATTAATGGGTGTTACTCATTATATGAGTACTTTATAAATCAAAATCTTGTGTCTTGTTGGGCAACGGATTTTGGATTTTATACCGCCGGTTCCGTACACCATACTACACTTTTTTGGAATTTCACTACAGGGGAATGTATAACCAAGTCGCCGAGTCTTGCACCCGAGGGGGGAATCTACCCCTTCTTGCTATACCCGACACAAGTTTTTCTTTCATGCAACCATGTGACTCATTCAGATTTTCAACCTAACTTTTTCGAGTCTACCCATTAATCACCAAGAATGGTGTTTAATTAACCATGCATACACACATCCACACTCATGACTCATGCCCATGAATGTGATGCCAATTCCTTGTTCATATTGCAATGCATGCCAAAGGAACAATTTTTACACATCAATGTCTACCATGGCGATTTATATCATATGCTAATAATCCCCATAATTTCATCACAATGTCAAAACATCAACTAGCATGTGTCAACATTTATATTCAACACAATTGACAAGCATGTTATCACATAATCTATGTCAAAAACACACTTAAGTTAAAAGACAAAATATAGCACATATTTCAGCCCACAAGAAAATCAGCCCATAGTGGCCCAAAATTTAGCCACTAAACCGCCCCAAAATAGGCCCCAAAATAGCCCCAAAGTAGGCCTTAAAACAGCCCCAAAAACAGTCTGTATACAGCCCCTAATTAGTGCACAAAACAGCCCCAATTTCAGCACCAAAACAGTTCGTAATTCAGCCCCTTAACAGTCTATTTGGACAGCCCACATATAAACCATTTTCAGCCACTAAAAGCCCACTTAAGGTAAGAATAAAACCAAGGTAGGAGCGAACCCTACCTCTTGTAGCGTGTAAGAAGTGGTAGAACTTCTAAAAAACACCAAAACAAGCCCAAGAACCTTTGATTCCTCCAAAGTCTTTTCTTTGCACCTTCGGTGAAATCCACTTTTCTTGGTACGTACACGTAACCCTCGTCGAGGAGATGAACTTTGATTCTTGACTCGACGAATTCCGACCGACGAAACTCCGAGAATCTTGGATTGAAGCTTGAAGAACTTACTTGTTTTTCTCTCTTTTCATTCTCTTCTCTCTATGGCCGGCCAAGGGTCAAGAACATGAGATATTTTTTCCAAAATATTTAAGTCAAGTAGGTATTTATAGTCCTGAATGTGTGGTCCATATCGCACCGCATATTTCAGACTTTTGGGTCCGTTTTTCGTTCCGAAACGATTTGTTATACCTCAGATTTAGTTAAAATTAATTGTATTGGAACTTTAACTTGATTTTAAGAAAAAAAATTAAAAAATTCATTTTTGGGGACCTTTAAAATGTCATTCGCCTCGTAGTTGCCTTGAACAACGTGCAAAAATTCATCTATCTCGAAATTCGACGAAATTTGACAGGGTGATTAGATTTTGCGATACGAATCCAACGGCGAACTCCGTTTCCTCAACCG
This sequence comes from Ilex paraguariensis, assembly GCA_963454935.2. NCBI lineage: Eukaryota > Viridiplantae > Streptophyta > Magnoliopsida > Aquifoliales > Aquifoliaceae > Ilex > Ilex paraguariensis. Next base: position 18,509 of record CAUOFW020007578.1, read on the forward strand.
AGGTCTAGAACATGAGTATTTTAAATACGCATTAGGATGACAAATTACCATTTTACCCTTTCTAAGAAAAAGTTCAAATTTTCCCGGGTTTCACAGATGCAACACACATCGAGGGCTTCTTGTTCAGGTTCTTCAAGTGGTTTTCGGAGTTCCTGCCTGGGATTGAACCACCAGTGGTTCCTATTTGGATTTCTCTCCCAGGTTTGCCAATTCACCTCTTTGATAAGGAGAGCCTTCGGGACATTTTGAGTCCCATCGGGAGAATCCTTGTAATTGACTCACCCACCCTCCTATTATCTAGGCCAGGTGTGGCTAGCGTATGTGTCGAAGTTAATTTATTAGCTGATAACCCATCTCGTCTTTGGCTGAATTTTGGCGGAACAAGTGGGCGTTGGCAAAAGATTAATTATGAAAAATTGGTGAAGTATTGTGCTGGGTGTTTGAAAGAAGGCCATGGGATGCTCGAGTGTCGTAAAGGCAAAAGGGAAGAGGAAAACAAAGTGGACAAACAGGCATACAACCCTAAGGAGGAAAGAAAGCAGAAAGCTGGCATCTCGAAAAAAGACGAGGACCTTAAGGGGAAAGATAAGGCATGGCAGAAAGTCACAAAAAAAGCGAATTCCAAAGTAACCGTGAAAGAGGGTCACCAAGCACCACAGTTTCTCGAATCCTATAAATTTAGATGTAGGAGGAGAGGAGGATGCCAATAAATTTAATGTGTTAAGAGGAGAGCATTCGGGCAAGGATGTCGCAGGAGAGGGAAAAGATGAAACGGAAAATCATAACGGGGATTCAATTACTTAAAAAAGCACTGTTGTAAGTTCTGAGGCAAAAAACAAGGAGGATTTGGTTACTGTAACACCGGATGAGGAGAGGTTACAGGGCGCAGAAAAGGAGAAAGAAATGTCATTAATGGAGGTATCTCCCGAAAGAGGTGAAAAGGGTATACAGAACGGTATGGATAATGCTCTATTTTCTCAACCTCAGGCGGAAGGGTCTAAAGAGGTGCAACAGATGGCAGGTACAGTAATGTGCTCGTTAAATAAACAATCTCATTCACCTACCTCATCTTCTTTCTTTGTGGATCATCTGTATGAGCTAAGAGGCAGACAAAATTACACCGTGGATGACGAAAGTGGACTCAGGAGGGATAAAGAACCACCAGACAGGGGCTTTTACTCTGATCAAGAAAGCTCAAAAAATTGGGCTGATTCAAGTGAAGATGCCACTGTAAATGAAGATCAAGGAATTATCTTGCTAAACCAAACAACAGTGAACTACTCCGACTGCAGTACTGGGCATAGTCCCAGAGGTAATGATGAAACAAATTCTTTATGATGAATTTCCTAATGTGGAATGTAAGGGGTGCTGGAAAAGAGAGCCTAAGAAGCAAATTAAAGAAATTAATTGTAATGAATAAGGTGATGTAAGGGGTGCTGGAAAAGAGAGCCTAAGAAGCAAATTAAAGAAATTAATTGTAATGAATAAGGTGAGTCTTCTCGCTGTTATTGAACCAAAAATGTCCCATACCAAACTAAGGAATTTTGGTCTTGCTGTTGGGTTAAATTCTTTTATGGCAAACACAAAGGCAGAGAAAAATATGTGGCTTTTTATGGAATGATAACTTGGCAGTTAAGAGCATGCTGCACTTTGAACAAGCTATGACCGTGTCAGTCTCCTACCAGGGAGCTGATCCAGTGTTAGTTACGGTGGTGTATGGTTGTTGTGGACTTACTTGTTAAGGAGGCCCTTGTGGGGACACTTACAGGTTATTTCTACTCCTTTGCTATGCCCTGGTTGGTGATGGGGGATTTAACATTGTGATGAGGTCAAATGAAAGAATGGGGGGTGCCTCTCCATCTGTGTTGGCAATGGATGAATTTGGGGACTGTATTCAATCGGAGGGGCTAATTCGAGAATGTGGCAACGGCTGGACAGAATGTTTGCTAACGCTGAGAAACTTCTTC